>CM062828.1:2514229-2632202 GCA_031772345.1 Himalopsyche anomala
GTATGATATTTTTTAAGGACAATTATTTTTTCAAGCCATACATTTGTAAATAGTGTTACTATGTATTTGCAATTATTTAGCTACACTAGATAATCACGTGGATGAAATTGAATAAAATAACTCACATATATTATTCGTTGGATACAAATAATTGGAGACTGTTATAATTGTAGCCGGTCTTGAATTTCTTTAATGAATGGTAAAAATAATATCGTCGGTACACTAGCTGAAAACTTAATATCAAAAGTATATTGTTTTGAGTTATGAATGAGGATCGATAAATTTAAGCACGCGTTATAGTATCAAAAAATAAGCTTACTCGAGCTCAAGTAATACGAACTAAGTATATTTCGTTGACAGTTATTACTGGCGAAAAGAAATATATAATTCAACTCTTGATTTATTATTTCTACAGCTACCCAACGACTAAATTTTTTTGGTCAATTGTTGTTTATTTATTTGTTTTATTATATATCTACCGCCTTGTAACAATTTAGTTTGCTTCATGATATTTTAAAAAGTTGATTATTTCAAAACATTGTTTTTCTATTTAACCTTTTTGGGGAAAGTTTGTTATAATCCCAGTAAAAATATCCCTTTCTTTACACAAATATTTATACCAAGACAACGTCTGCTTCATTCCAGAAAGTTAAAGTGTTCATTCAAGTATATTGTGAATAAAATGCTCTTTTTCTTTCATCATATGTCCGTCAGCCAAGCAAGGTCCAACATTTATAAACTTTTCAAGGATTTAAAAATTAGAATAATATCCCTTTTTTACAAATTCGTTGTATACGAAGGGGTGGTCTCTCGAGCTTCTGTAACTTGTTAATATTTTGTCAATTGACTTTTTACTTATTTGTATTGTTATTTAATTTGTATATGTAAATGAAAAGTGTTTTCGTTCAAACTGTTATACAGTTTGATTGAAAAATTTTACGCAGAGTAAATATTTTATTGATATTCAGAATGATATGAGTTGGTATATAATTTTTATAAAACAACATATTTAAAAATAACAGGATTCCACAGTGAATCCATTTATTCATATAAATATCCTAGAATAGCAATCAACTGTAAGTTTACGTGTTATTTATATAACTATGTTTAATGCTGTGATTTTTAAATTTCTGTATTTCCTTCCTTCCATGAAATTTAAAACAACCCTTTATACAATAAATATAATTTAAATCAATACATGTTCAGAATAATCGAATAACTCACTGTTGTATTTTAATTGTATAAACTATTCTACATTTTGTATAATTTCTACTCATAAAATAAATGTTTTATTATCAATAATATTTTTTTTCAAACGACGTCATTACTCTCTGAAACAGAGGTGATGTTAAAATGTGTAGTAAAGTTTATTAAAGATAGTTGAAATAAGCTATATATTTGATCCAAATAAACTCGTACAGAAAAAAATGTGTTTTTTAATAAAAGCCTAAGATTACAACAATCAATAAATATGACTGTGTATTGAATTTTGTTCTTTAATGTAGAAAATCTATTTTAATTTTCGAAGACGATTTAAACATAATCATATCATTTTAAACTGAACTTTTAATGTAAACAATATTTTTAAAGATAAATAATACACAAATGTAAGTTTGAAAGTGGCATTTAAATATAATATTTGATGTTTTGAAAGCTCAATACTTAAAGCTATAGAATCTAGAACAATAAAATTAATTCTTTGTAAATAAAGTAAGCAGATAATATTTTAAATGAAAGTTTTCTCTTTTAGAATTTAACAGAATATGACATTCATAACACAATATAAAGTAGTATGTTTCTTGTTGGTATCTACTATTTTTTATTTAATATGCAATGTTTTAATCTAATCTTTTTATAAACGTTAAAGCAACTCTAATCGCGGTGCAAATATTTAAATTAATTTATTTATAAGCATACATTTTTGAAGAAAAAATATGTTACATTTTGTTTTCGATTTAATTTTACAATTATATTTTGTGAATAAAAATAAAAACATATATTAATTTCAGAGGTATGTAATTTAAAAAATGACATTTAGTAAATTTTATTTTACAAGACTTATTAGTAATAAAGAATACAAACCACTTTATTTCGTAAAAAAAACGTATTTATGTTTTTGTAAAATATTTTAATAAATGTATTCAAATATGTATTTCAATATATCTCAAAACAAGAATATAACAATTAATAAAAAATATTTTTAAAAAAATGCCTCTTTTTATTTAGGTTCTAGTGCTTCCTGAAACATTTTGTTTTAAAAAGTTTTGACATTTCAAAAAATTTGTATCGTTAACGAAAAGTTTTACTTACAGGAAGTAACACAATATCAAAAATGATTTAAGCTCTAACAGTATGAGCAAGAAACAGACTTTTCGATACTAATGTTTTGCTGCTAAACATAAAAACTATTTATTTTGTCAATACTTTTTCATTTTCATAAGCCTCCAAAAAATTGTCAAAATCGAATTAACCATTACTCCGACAGATAATTTTCACTTATATTTTTAATGTGTTTTGAATACTTCACCATTCCAACAAAATTCAATTAAAGTTTACTCAATAATTGTTCCCAATTATGCAAAACTCTATTTGTCAGTTTTATTTTAACAATGGTAACAGTTTAGCTTAGATATTAGGTTAGTAAATAAAAATTTAATTTAATTTTCCCAACAATGATCAAATCAGGGTTTTAAAGATGTATTTTTGAGGTGGCAATATAATATATTATTGGTTTATAGATGTATGTTATATTTAACAATTAGTTGAATATATATTACTTTAACTCAGTCGGTTAATCTAAAAGACACAACTTAAAACTGTAAAGTTACGTTATTTATTAGGAATTTGTAAAGACAATTAATTATTAAAAATAGATTAAACTTATTCTGTTGTTATTATTCAAAAATAAAATTTAAGAAAACTGATTTGCTTTCTTTTAAGCAGCCCAGATCTTTATCCAATCTGAAATGAAACATATATTGCTTTTCTACTTGTCACTTTACTCCAGGGATATCTACGTGAAAACATTTTCTTTAGTATACGAAAGTATTTGATTGTTTTAGTAGAAAGGGAAAATCAACAGTTTTTAAGCTTATAATGGACGGTAATATTTACAATGCTTTATAGGTTTCACGGTAAGTAAATCATTTTATTAACACACTCTTATGCGATGGAAGCTTTTTTCATTTAAAACGAGAACTTTCAAAATAAATGTATTCTCACGAACCTTAAGTTTAATTAATGAATCATTTATTATATAATTTGATAAAAAACAAATTTATTTATATTTTTAAAATTATAATATTAAACAAAAATGTATTAATATTTTCAATGGATTTGGCGGCAGTAGAAAAGTTATCAAGTTTAATTTTATATACATTACATCAAACAATTGACGAGTAACTTTTCAAAACATGGAAATGTTTTATTTTACACGTATCATATTTTGAAATAGCATTCTTTGACATACAAAATTTCATTAAAATGTACACTTATAATATTCGTAGAAGCGTTGCGTCAGATACGGTTAAATAACAAATAGTTTCGACAAATATATTCGGTCTTTGAGCGCTGGTATTTTCATTAATGAGAGTACATTTTCAATAAAAAATAGTTCACACAGTGGAATGGGTTTATTTTACTCCGAAGAAATTCCATAAATAAAACATCATTTATTTAGGAAGTGGATGCAAGCTACAATACACATTATTATATCGACTTTGTTTAGGTAAGACAGAACAAAACACACAGAAAAAAATTTACAGTAGAGACAAAAAATGTTTTTTAACGTTTTTGGGCCAAAGTCAAAGTATTAAATAAACACAATCTTAAAGAAGACTTATAAACTTGTGATTTATTAACTAAATGTAATATAAATTTGATGAGTTGTTAAGGAACCTCTTTGTGGAGGCTCTTTTTCGTGGCTGCAATTATCACAGGCACTTATTTTTTCAAACTTAAAAATTAAATTTAAAGACTTATTTGGCATCTGCGTCTTAATTTATTTTGTTAGTGTGTTTAAGTTATAAACAATGTGTTTATCAAATAAAAATATTTTTCAAATAATAGCGGGTTGATCACTTTTTATTAAGCACCGACGATATCCATAGTATTCGATTATTTTTTAAGCTTTATAGACATAATAAATTGTTTATATACTGAGATTTCAGTGTAGAGTGAAAGAGAAACATGAGCGACGAATTGACAAAAGTCAAAACTAATATGCCTAAATGAAGAAAACTAGAACTCTAACTAAAAAACTGAAAACAATTCAAGGCGTTGAAAAAAATCTAGGAGAATAACGAGTCGACATAGCAAATAAAGTTAACTAACACTACGCGATTTTGAAGGGTGTCTATCAAAATGTAAGTGCCAAACTAAAAATGGGCAATTAAGTATGTATCCAGCAATTAAAGAATACATTTATATATTTTTTAATAAAAAAATGAAATAAATATTTTTTGGTATTATCTGAAGATTCCCGCATTGTCGGTTTCCCGTATTATTCGTTGTTTTATGACGGTCCCTTAGACAACGTAGAATCGGGGTTTCACATATGAATTTAAGCACAAGTCTATATATCGATTAGAAAATCTATTTATGAAACTGTCCATAATTTGATTTGAGCCCGGGAGAACCATAACCACAGCTAGTGACATCGACTACTCGGCTTAAGCATCGGCAGCTTGTTACCATTGAGAATACAGTGAAACCCTCATTTACACTATAGCCGGGAACGTGTGATTGGGGGTGTGAATCTCATACAAAATTAGGGATTTGGTTTTTTTTCGCGGAAATAGGCAAAACTAAGATTTCCCTTAAAAAAAATATGGACGAAATATTTATTTTTTGTAGTAGTAAATATCCCGCACGCAGCAGACGCCCAGCTGTATAGTATTTATAATAAATTATGATTTTTTTTTGTCGCGAATTTAAAACAATAGCTTTTGTACGCCGATCTGTTATCCCTTCTTTATTAGAGGTACATTATAATTATGTCATTTTAAGAAGGCTTTGATAAAAAACACTCGAGCATGAGCTGAAAAATATATGTTTGCTTTATCTAAAGCTTTATTTGCTAATTGCAAAGACATTGATACTAATTTTTGTGCCACACTGTTCACTTAAAAAAAGTTTCTACTCACAGTGATGACGGTTAGCCTCCGTCATGGCGCTTTATGGGAATACTTTTTGACTCGAAACTCAGAAAATGGATCCTTTGTACTAGAACGGAAGTGTCAGCCGTGATAAATGTTGGGGTGTACACCAGAATATATACTTCTGTAATTTTTATTTCTGAAAAATTGTTTGACAGTTAAGGAATCTGTTGGTGACATTATTTGAATAGGACAAAATAATTGAGAAGATATTTTTTTGAGGACCATATTCTTAATAGTGAGATAAATCTTAAAATTGAGGTAAACTTAGTGGGGTCCGAGGTGCAGTTGTCAACATCGATGGCTTCCGTGACGGATCTCACCAGATCAAGTTCCAGTACGAACATAATTTTCTTTATATATTTTTGTTCGAAACCTTTTTTTTCCCACCCTTCTAATCCTAACATATCGATACCGATTAAGTAACCGTTAGTCCTGTCTTAGCCTTATCATTTATATTCTTACTCTATTCGAAGGAGGTCAATATGCTTTGTATTGGAAGTGGACATAGAGTAAAAAAAAATATTCTCTAAAATTCATTTGATAAAAATTTACTTGATAAAAAAATTCACGGGTTCGAATCACAATAAATAAAGTTTTAAAAATTGATATTTCAAAAGATTTGTAAATTTCTGTTGGAAGGTATGGATGTTTGTGATATCTCGAATTCTCCTCTCCCCTCATTCTATCCGAGGCTTAACAAGAGCGATTAGATAACCACTAGCCCTATCTCACCATATCGTTATACTCATACTCTTTTTCAAAACAAAGAGATCTCGAGCAAATGAGCAACAAGCAGTTTTCGTAGAACTACTTCTGCTATCACAATTCAAAATGAGATGAAAAAATACAATACCGGTACATTATATTGTATAAGCCCAATCATGGACATTATGGAAGTACGGAATTTGAAAACATATTTTATGCAAATAAAACACTAATTTGTACTAATTCCACTTTTATATGATCATAATCGTTTATGAGCGAAACCGGTCAGCATCATATAGTATAATGAAGTGAACAATATTTTTACAACATAGAGTAATTATTATATTTTTTTAGACGGTATCAGTTTTAGTTTTTCGTGTCAGATTTGCATGCAATGTTGATTTGAAAAAGAATAATGCTTGTTTTGTCCAGAATTTAAAATCGGAAAATATTAAAATAATATTTAGTGAGAGTTTAAAACACTCGTATAGTTCGGTCTACCGAAGCACAATTTTAAAATTAGAGTAAAACTTTGGCTTATATTTATTATTAGTCGTTTCGGTTTGAGAAAAAAAACCATAAAAATTTCGTCGAAGAATAAACGCAATTTCGTGGTATATTTTATTCCTTTCATTCAGCATTTAAGAAAAAAATTTATTTATGAAAACAAAAAAAAAACTTGCTAATACAGCCTTTAAAAAATTATAATAAGATTTTATAAGGTTTAAAATATGTCATGCGAGATAGTAAGTGAGTTACGAGCTTCATTAAATATGACCATTTATTTATTATATAAATGCATACATGTATATTCAATTTTAGGTATCTATATTTCCATCGATACGTAAATATAATACTTAAACATACTTCATATAATAAATCCTATTCATTCAAGTTTGGCAAATTAACGAAGCTTACACTTCCATTACTGAGAAAAGTCTCCCAGTAAGCGCTTAATATATTATTTATATACCATATTATTACGTCAGCTATCTTCAATATATTATGCTAACAAATTCAATAAAATATATAAGAGGCTCTTAGATTAATTAATATAACATTGAATAAAATTACGCATTTCGGCTGTATTATAAAGCAGTACTCCGCAACCGGTGTGCCACGGCACACTGGTGTGCCGCGAGGCGATGAAGGGTGTAGAAGAATCTCTAATAAATGAAAAAAAAACAAACAGTTTGGTTGATACTACAAAATATTTTGATGACACTATCACAGAGAAGCAGAAATAATTATTTTTTGGTTTTCTAACCAAAAAAATAATTATTATTACATATAAAATATTCTTCTGAATATTTTATATGTACAGTCTGCGCAAGAATGTTTAGCGCACCTTGCGAAAATTTAATTTTGTATTTTAAAATGTCGTTTAAGAGTAGAGATGAATTATTTCTTTATAAATATCATTACAAATTTGCCTAAGCATGTTCTCATATCTAAAATATAATTTCTTCATTTTAATAACCGATGCTGAAAATTAAACTGAAGTGGGAAACTTACAAACTTTTCACTACGTTGGTGCAGCCTTTTAACTCATTATTTTTTTTTTGTAAATAAATCTGAATAACCTGAAAGTTTTCTTTTAAGATAATCTCCATTAGGAGTACATGTGCTCTACATTGGTAGTGGACATGATTATAAAATATCCATATGGTTCTTTTGTGGTTTGTATCATATATAAACACAAACTAATGTAATTTCCAGTGTTGAAATGGTAAATAAATAGGTACCAGGTCGGTCATTGATTTTTTCCCTATTTTTTTTTGTATCCGTCTGAAGATAAAAAAAACCACAACCTTTAACAATTAAATCAATAAAAATGACGTTCAAATTAAGTTTCAAGTCAAAAAAGTGGCAGGGAGATGCCCTGGCTGATTTTCAGGTGCTAGGTCGCCGACCTAGCCCAACTTGGCCCCACTACACCACTGGTAATTTCTGTATATTATGCAAATGCTCACTTGTGGTGTGCCGTGAAATTTTGGAGAACAAGTTGGTGTGCCTAGGAAGATAAAAGGTTGCGGAGCACTGCTATAAAGCCAATAAACATCTTTGTATTTACAAACAAAATGAAAAATTTATAGGTATATCCTTGATGGATTCAGCGGTAACTTTTTGAAAGTTAATTTTCAATATACAATTTAATTTATTAACTTTTTAATTCCACTTGATATGTAACTCACTGTGACACACATCAACGTTGTTGCCAAACGAATTACAGCCTGCTGTTTATATAATAGAATAAGCGATTAAGAGAAAATTTTAATGAATAGTAAAGATATGTTAGAATCGTTTTCTTATAGCGGCATCTATCGCCTAACCTACCAAGACTGTCAAGCTGCTTATGTTGGGCAGTCAATTTAGAAACATTAATCTATGAATTAAATATCACATCAGATGTCTAAAAAACAATGACTTTTCAAAGTTTGCGAATCATTTGATAGAAAATGGTCATAATTTTAATAAAAATAGATATGTTGAAATACTCAATATAACATATATTAATAGTTATGAATGAAGTTAGAAGATTTTAGAAATTAATAAAGTCATAAATAAAAAAGGAAAAACTAGTGAATATCATTTTATTCAATTAAGATTTACCATACAAGTAATTTGTTTATAATTAGTACTATCAAAATTTGAATCTTACCCTCTCCCTGCGTCTAGAAGAAAAGGTCAAACCACTACATTTATTTTATAACTTATATATTATAAGTTATAACTTAGGACTTAACTTTTAGTTTAACTTTGGGATGTTAAGTCTGATAATGCTTCTCAAAGAGGCGAAACATTTGTCACATTTTTTTACACAAGTAGAATAAAAAGGTTATAGAAATATTGCTTTATATTACAAATTTACAGTTCTATTTATCGAATTAATTCAATTTACTATATACAAATCATATGATAACTAAACGCAACCGTTCATATTGTTACTGCAAACTACATATCGATGGACTAGTTCCATAGAACGATAAGTCTAAAAAAAATGCATTATTTTACCCATTATATTATACAAAAACTGTAAAACGATATATTTCGTTTTCATATTCTTACATCTGACTAATGAGAAAAAACTATAGATTTGTTGTACTTTTTTGAAGCTCTGATTGGATAATATGACTCAAAAGATAACTTTTTTGACTTATCGTTAAATGGAATTAAACCATCGATATGAAATTTTTCTTGAATAAAAACAATCTCTATTAAATTGAAGATTAAAACTATTTTGAACATTTCAAAGGTTTTGTACGAAAATAAAACTTGTTGGAAGTTGAGCATGGTTTTATTTTCAAAGCAGCACATTTTCTTGGAACTCAAATAGACTGAAAAATCATATTAAATTTATTATTAAAATTAACTGACTTTACTCAAATGATTTGAGGAATAATGATAATAATAAATGGTTGATGAAACCTTTCCTTTGAGTGACATTAAAACCATCCAGGTTTCGCTTTTCATAATCTTAAGGTTTTTAATTAAAATAATATTTAAATCATTAATATTAAATTGTATCAAGTAGTTTTGGGAATAATTATTATTTATTATCGTTGGTTTATCGGAAACGTATATCCACAAATATTCCGATGAAATCATTTAAACGGAAATGCCAGGATTAATTATAAGCATGCATATTTAATTCTTAATAATCTTAATAAGCAATCATCTTTTCGAAGGAATTAGTAATACGATCAAATATTCAAACAAATAAAGAGTTTTCATCGAATCGATAAATGAAGTTGATTAAGCGTATCAACCGAACCGGGCTATGAATGTGTTTTAATAAGGATCTTTTACCTGGGAATTCTATAAATTTTCTAATCCCTTGATCCCGGCATTGTGTCAGTAATAGTCTCGAGTTTTCAGAATTCAGGATAACGAGTGAAAAATACGTTAAATTCGGTAAAAAAAATATTTTACGCTGGAGTCACTGGCAGTCAAAACATTTTGAAACGATGGAGCTAAAAAAAGTCTATCATATTTAAACATTTCTGTAGAAACTGTGAATTCAATACTTTTTGGAGGAGAGAGCTTGAACAAAACTCTCACATTTTTCAATAATTGTGAAATCTGTAAATTCCACTTTTTTTTTTTTTTTGAAATCAGCCACTGACCTAAAAAAAGTGTTTTATTTACGAGAATTTATTTTCAATGTTTCTAGTTTGAATTTCATCGTTATTATAAAATCATCTTACGTACTAAATAAAATACATTTTTTGACAATATACGAGAAAATTCTGTGTATTTTATCACTAATTTAATTAATTGGTATTGTTTTTAAAAATGAAAATTCACAAATAATATGGTAAATCTCCTCTTTTTAGCCTAAATATTTATTAGTGGCGTTAAGATATCATCAGATCTGAACTTTTTCAACATTTATTCTTTTGTGAGAATTTGAGTGATGTGATGTAAAGCAAAAAGTGAAAGATTAAAGCTATCGCTGGTTGAACACTGCCTAGTTGCTAAACTGGGTTACCAAAAATCAAGCTCTTTTGTTTACAGAAAAGCTTACAACATATAATTAAGCTCTGTAACCACCGCGTGTTCTATTGTTTCAACTTTACATTAATATTGCAGCTTTTGGTATTATAATTAACAGCTGAAACATATTATAACATCGTACACATTACTTTGATTTTAGTTGAAGTAATTTTATGTTTTAATAAATAAAAATAATACTTTTGTTTTCACGATTAGCCATAATATCATAATTTTTAGACCACAAATAAATAGAAAAACTAAAATATTGGCCAACTAGTAGCTCAAAATATTTCAGAAAAAAATAGTTTAAATTTATGGTAGGTGTTAAATGAACAAAACTATGTAAAATAAAGGTTTTTACTCCCAATTCTTGGTGAAAAGGCTTTTTTTGTACTAATTCCACTTATATAATTAATTTCGTTCATTGCGAGCAAACGGCCATGATCTTCATAAATATATGTGAAATTAATTAATAAATTAATGCAAAAAATGTCGATATTCTTGATTATCAATAATTAATTACAAACTGAATTCAGAATACGATCTCTATGACTGACGATATTTAAAATTTTATTTGAGATTTCATCACTTCACCTTGTAACGAAAAAACTATGTTATGATTTGATAGTTGGTATACATTTAGGATACGTTTGGGTATTTGTATGTATCTTGAATCAACAGTGATATTCATTTCTTAAATTATTCTCATCCAAAGTGTTAAATATCTGAAATGATAACCTGTTTTCAACCTGTAAATGAAATCTTGTCAAATTATGTAATTATAAAAACTTTTTAATGTTTTTGTGAAAGTATATCGATAGATTACAATTACTGAAAACTTTAAAAAAAAAATTTTTTTTTGATTAATCCAACAAAAATAAATTAGCTTTACTTTGCATGCTTTACTTTAAATTACTATTCTGAGAGATTTTTATTTTTATCAACAGATTTAATATAAGTTTTTGATATTTTCACAGACTACTCGAAATTTGAAATGCCCCTTCGTGGAAAACGGTATTAGAATAAAATTATACTAAATTTAACACTAACGTTTCGATATTATAAAGGGCAAATACTGTGTATTACTTATTTTAATATTAGCGTGCTTAAGTATTTCTAACAAATAATTTTTGTACGTTAAAAGTTAGCCATGTTCACAATAAAAATAGACTGATGAAAAACTTTAACTACTATTTCCTACTTTTTACCTTTCTACCTATCTTTGCCTACTTTCTACCTCAATCGAAATGAATATTTTGTTTTTATCGATTAGAAATATTGTTTAAGTGATTCATTTTTAAATAATGTCACAGTGAATCAAATGGGTTACCGACTTATTAACGGCACCTGTTACTGGTAAACTAAAGTAGATGTTAAGGGTAAGGGTCACGGTCTACAGAGACACCTATAATTAAAAGAAAATATTAAAATGCTCATTTACAAAAAGTCGTTTAATTGATAGAATCTAGGTTAATATGATTTTAAAATCATCTCAGTTGGAAAAAGCATTCCTTATTATCATATTGTGATAAAGGTTGTTTGTAAAAAATGAACAGGGAGCCAGTGGCGTGCTTGAGCAGAGACCTCCTATTTTTTTCATTAAAAAATCGTATCTCAACCAAAACGCAATATTTATTTTTATATTCACGATTTTTTTTAAATGAGCATTTTAATATTTTCTCTTAACTATAGGTGCCTTTGTAGACCGTGACCCTTGCCCTTAAGAGTTATGTTCATAGACAATACTGTTATGTTATGTTCCACATAAATCAAATACATAAATACAAATTTAAGTCGAGTACTAAGAAGATAATTAAAAGTAAAAGAAAATATAAATTATTGACATGTTGGAGTACTTGTGATTTTGTTTTTTATGGATTCAATGGTAACTGTGGTTGACAAAATTGTTCGCTATTAATTTAGTAATTATTCGCTTGTACTGACATCTATGATATCAAATAAAAACTATATTGACTGAAATTTCCTTTATAAAGCTTTATTTGTTTATCATAAGATGGCAGTAAAGAAAAAAACTACGGTTTTATTCTTTCACATATAAGCCGGTCATGGCGTTTTGTTATTTAAAAAAAATACTCGAGTCTTAATTTCATAATTTATATCCACAGAAATGTTAAACTGATTATTGAAGAAAGTTAACTTGAAGAATTCCGTAATATTATCAATACATAGCAGCACAAATTTGGAGTCAAACCATCGAATCGGGTTTGTTGACAACACGGTGGTTTCAAAAACAAATATGTAGAAAAGTTTCAATGATTGTTTGAAAGTAAGATAGTTTACTCAAAAAGGGTAAGCACTGCTTTTTTGGAAAGAATACACATATGTGTTTCAGTTTCAATATCAGTTTCTCTAACATATGAAAAGTTTCCAGAAAACATTGAAAACTGTAACAGAGCAAACATAATATGTACTTTGACATATCTACGTCTAGGACATTTCAAATTTTTTAATCTATCTGTATGTCACTGGAAAAATTTCACTTACACCAACATGACGTAAACATCTAAAAATAATGAATAGTGTTCCATACTAATCATTATTTTGAGAAACATAACTAATCTACCGCCAATGGTCAAAATGTAACAAATAAATCTTTTGTCGTCAGACGTTTTGTGTTTCTGACGACTATTGACGTTAAAATCTATTTTTTGACATTTTTCCAACTTATGAAATGATAGAAAGTATTTAAATGTGAATGTTTCTTTTTCTATGTTCGGTTTTTTTCCGTGTACGGTTTTATCCATCTACGGTTTCTTCCTGTCGGCTATTTTTCGGTCCAGTTTGGTCCTTGTGGTGTTTTTCCTTTCCGCTTTAATCATTTCATCAATTTATCTGTACATACTTCTAAAAAATAATCTGATTTTTTCCCCTCAATATTGACTTTTTAAAAATATTTGGATTCCGAAAACTTTTCATCTTTTATAAATACACAATGAAAAGACATTTAGTTTGCAAAAGAATATTTATTTATTTGTAAATCGGTTCTTTATACATTATCACTATAATATTATATTGTATAGTTTTAGGAAGATATTTGAATAATTTATTTCTTTTACCTACACGTTAAAGCAGCTTTTATCATGGGCATTCCATGAAATTCTTACCATATGGCGTCTGGGAGGTATTATCGATTATTTTGATGTATCAGTAACAACAAAATATCCTTAGAGCAATTTATTGCATAAAGAAGTTAAAAGTCACACAAAAAGTTTTCTTACTACATTAATTTGGCAATTTTTTATCGACTTATCAGTTTATAATGCTACCTGATTAAAGTTTGATATCATCTAAAAAATAAAATAAAAAATAAAATGTAATAAACAGTTGTCTGGTAAAATAAATAATGGTACTTTCCCGTGATACAATCTTACTAGGAATAAACCGAAATAAAATATTTAAATGTTTTTAGGACGAATTTTGCAAAGGCGAGATGCACATATCTTTTTGGTAATGTTTAAAAACAATTATGAGTATAAATGGTTTTTCATATTTACAATAATATAACGATTTTGACCAATTAAATACCAACTTAATCTGAATGATATTTATTTTTTATGTCTCGAAAGTGTCACATGTCACACTAATATGAAAATCTTCTCCAAGAGTTCAGGTTATCAATTTGTATCACGCTCTAGGGATATGTTGTTTTCTGAAAGCTTTATCGCTCTATCATTAGAATAATAAAATAAAGTATTATTTTTATATTTAAAAGATTAAAACTATAATAATAAAAGTAACTCTATGAAAAATACTCTATCAATCTTCATGTTTTTCTTACATAAATATAGTCTAGTGTAATTTTGCTGATTTTTTTTTCATACGTCAAAATCAATAATATAGATTTATCAAACAATTTATAAATCGATAATACAAGGCCTCAAGCAAATATCATTCTATGACACATCTGTGTCATTTTCACTAAATCGATTTTTAATATTTCAAACCCAAAATAATATTTTGTTAAAATTACCCTATCACTATAAATATTAATCAATTTATGTTTGTTAATACTTTTATATCATATTTTCTATGTTTGGAAAGAAATCTTTTTCAGTAAGTCGTTTTTTGTTGAAAAAACATGTAATGTGCTGTAGTTACGAGAGGATCTTGACAATACCTTCCTTGACAAACCTCTTTACTTGACGAACCTCTTCCTAGTAGCAGAAGAAACTTTAAGAAGTTCTCCATAAGTTGATAGTTAATTTTACCCAAAAATGATATTTGATTGTGGTCTTCGTATATTTTTGAGAATACATTTTTATTATATAAGCTGAACTGTATTGATTTTATTTTCAAATTACAATGCATAAATAATTGAACAAGAAACAATATAGGTATATGACAATAAATTAAATCAAAACAGGAATCAATCATAAACATTTTCAATTTGGAGTTGAACATTTTTCGATATTTCTAGTAAAAGAATCTATAGATAACAAAAATACTTAAGTATTCAAATAAATATCTTTAATTACATGATAATTAAATAATTTTGGAATCAGTAAACCATGTTTGCATTTTTTTAGTGTGTGGTATGAATATTGAAGTATTTTATTAGTCTATGTTTTTTTATACAAATAAATGGATTATAAAAAATCATTTAAAAAAAATTGATACAGGAAAAACGCAATATATTTATGAACAATATTACAATGATTCATTTGTCGAATATAAAAAAATAAATATATTGATATCAGAATATGCTTATTATTTGCTAATTAAGGACATCGATTTTTAGCATTCAAATTTGATTTGTTAATGTCATGCGCTTTCATATTTTTAATATACTAACTTAATATTTCTGCTTAATACTAAATATCACATTACGTTTTTTACAGCAGCTGTAAACAAAAATATAGCAGGCTTCACCTTATTTCAAAAAATAAATTCTCAGCGCTCCCCCATTTTCGTTTGGTATTTCGAAAACGATTCGATGCATCAATTTTCCCATTCGCCAGTTTGCTTGTGCTTCTATCTTCGAGTATGTTATTAAACTTAACCATCCTCTCCGTTACACCATTGTGTGGTCTAAAAACAGCTTTACCTGAATTTTCTTGAACCTGAAGCACATACTTCACAATGTCGGGCATTGTTTTAGACTGCGGAACTAACTGTGACGACTTTGTATTTCTTTTTTCAGATAAATTATCCATGTAAAGATTATTTGAACATAAACTTGAATTAGATACTCTATTGACTTTAATTCTATCGTGGCGGTTAGGGCATTGATGATGAGGAATCAAGTCAGACTCTTCACCTTCCATTACATCAACGTCATTGCAGGCATTTGAAGATTTGTCATCAATACTATCAGAGTTATTACTAACAATTAAATTATCATCAATACACGTTGGACTTTCAGATAAAACTTTACTTAAAGATCTTGTTATAACAACGACTTTATGCTCTCTTTCACAGTGTGTTTCTTTATTATTTAGATACTTATGACACTCGGAGCAAATAATTTTACACGACATATTGTTGGGGTCAGAATTGTACATGTTCGTGTCATGCTTTCGGCGGCTCCATTTTTTGAATCGTTTAATTTTTGGCGGAGCTAAACTGTACATTGTAGGGGCTTCTTCACTCATTGGTGTTTCTTTTATTACGTTATGATCTATTCTGTTTGAGTAGATATTTCTTCTGTGGTCTCCATTTCTGCTGCACGAGCAATGGGCTGCGTGAATGCACGTCATCGGCAGGGAGTTGTTCGGTCTTCGGAAAGAGACGACAAGGGGTCTTCTTGACATGTCAGCGTCTACGTATCTAAGGGATGCTTGTCTAGACGTCCCGCCGGAGTTTGATAGGCTTTGGGAACGTGTCGGAGATACACTTCGGGGTAGAGATAATGTTGAATATCTACGAGCTGGGGTGCGTGCCCTTCCACCGACTGGCATATATCGTGACAGAGTTTCCTGAAAAATAAGTGTGATATATGTACAATACAATTTTGACATTCAGAGTAAAGTCTCGATATGTTAAATAGTTAAATAAAACAATTGTCAGTCAAATCGAAAATTCCTATCCCTTTTAAAATATGTTTTGTTTATGATATGTATGATCGTACAACTGTATCAGAAATTTTACGCGTTTCAACTGATGATTTCATATTCGTTAAACCTCGCCATATTGTGTGCGTCTTCTTTATATTTGTATGACGCAATTCTTTTAATTCGTTTATGAAAACTATACTGGTTTAAATAATTAATGTTTTGTATGGCTATCATCTCAATTCAAAATAACCTTTTACGAAATCAATATTTTTATCGAAGACAAAGCTTTCCTAGCTTGTATCGGTCTGTTTTTTACACTTAACATGATATTCAAAATCACGTCAATTGATTAAAGTTCTGTCAAATACTTTTGATCTTGTGTTAATTTTTTTTCCAGATAGACACGTAATTAATGAAACACAAAATACGCGGAACTAATTAAGCTTACCAACCATGCAATGAAAATTTAAGCTCGTCGGTTAAAATAACTATAAAACTAAGATTTTTTTTTTTTTTTTACTTTTAGTAATTATTATTTAATCAAGTATAATAATCATCAAAAAATATTATTATTATACATAAATGTATCCAAAATTTGTGTGTCAATAAATTACTTAACATATTTAAATAGATACTGAAAACTTCAAGATAAAATATATATTTTACTTAAATATAGCGTTATTTAAATGTAGTCGGATCCATTTTACAACGGTTAACGTCCTTGGCCTTACGGGCTCGAATCCCACTTCGAACAGCATTTTTCAAACGATTTATGTTCGAAGTAATTCCCTCTCACTCTTTTAATCCTAAAATAATGGAGCTTAGCGAAAGCGATTGGCTTAAAACTAGTCCTGTCCTCATTTTATCCTTTCTATCCTTAATCTCTTAAAAAAAAGAGAGGTTAAGTAACTGGGTAACAAGCAGTTCTCGCAGAAAAAAATTGTTGATATATCTCCTTTAAGAGACTATATACTTCACATTGGGAGCGGACATGGATTTAAAAATATATATATCAAAATTATCACATTCTAGATAAAAAAAAAAACAGTATTGGTTTCATCCTGTATAAGGTTCATAAAAATTCAATGAGATCGACCCCTGATACCACTAGTATTTTTTTAAACAATGGATGTAATATAGGTTAATGTAAGTGATTCCTTTTCCACCAGATTGTTGTTTGTTTATTTTTCTCGTAGTTTATTTACCAGACGTGCAAATAAATCTTAGTTGCCAGCAATACCTAAGATAAAAAAGTAGCTTGCACACGAGCAAGTATGATTTTCAGCAAGCTTTCTTCCTGAAATAAAACATCTGTTTTGGAAACGAAAAATATATATATATTAAGAATGATGGGTACGCTGAATTTTTTTATAAATCAAAAAAGTCTTAGAAATATTAAAACCAATGGGTGGGAGTTTAAAATTTATACATTTTTAAATAAATTAAATGTATTGAGATTCTTTACATATTTTCCTTAACGCGCCTCCGCAATATTCTCTTGAAGAAAAACAAATCTGAAATACTACTCAATTAGGAGTCAATACGCGTTACAGAGAGGTTGAGAGACAAAAAATTGGCTAAAATACTGGGAATCTTTATTACTTTTGCAGTCTCTGACAGATTTTTCCAAGAAATACCCAATCCACTAAAGCGATCGTAGTTGGGTTGCGTAAATTGTTTTAATTAATTTATTTCACAAACGTCTCTTAGAATTTCTGTATAAAACAGAAGCATATTTTCAGATGGAACAAATATTTTTTTTTTATAGCCGAACGATATTATGATTATCAGTTCTGGAGTTGAGTAAACAATGCTGATTTTACCTTACTTGGTGATGCGATCAAATATGGTTTTTTTCGATCTATCAATTTATATCCAAATACAAAAATGTTAATGATGTCATTTACACTTGATTTATAATTATACTCTACTGAACAAAAGCTTTACACTATCAACAAGCTCTTTGGTAAACCCACCTCTTAATTCTCACCTTTCGAAGTAAGCAATTAAGTTTTTCTGGCACAAATTGTATTGAGAACTGTTTTTTCTTCAATGTGAAGCATGCAACCCTCTACTAGATTTATATCAACATAAGTATTTCTACGAGAACTGGTACCTACACAGTTGATCTACCTCTTTTTTTCAAAGAGATTGTGGACATGAAAATGGGCTGACTAGTGGTGAGGGGCAATTTTCAAACATTACAAACACTCGTTTGAACAAAAATCGATTAATCTATTATTATTCGTACTGGGACTTGAGCCTATCAGATCCGTCACGAAAGTTAACGACGTTGACCACCGCACCACGAATACGCTGATATATTGAGATACTTATCCACGGAAAAATTTGTAGAGGACGTGACGTAAACAATATATTAGTGATAAACTATTCAAAAAATATATTTAAATTCTCTTAAAAACTGTTTATGTGCCGTAACGAAAAGACGAGTTAAAGTGTGTGGATGAATGAATGATTAGGAATAAATCAAAACATGTGCCAATCAATCTTGTAAAGAAAATAAAACAATATTTCATTTCATCAAATGTAGCCAATCTTTATTTAAAATTTAGATTTAAAACCATATTGCAATGAAAAGATGAAAATATATACGTTGGTAGAAGTAAAATAAAATAAACATTTCCTTGAAGATTTGTCTTAGTATGAGGGTATTTAGTCAGTTGATACAAAACTATGCAGTCAGTTGTATATATTACAATAAATTTTCTTTAATAGTTCAGTGCTTCTCAACAGGACGACTGCGATATTATTTTTAATTCATCATACAATCAAAAGACATGAAATATTCTCATGTATGTAGTGAAAAAGGTCAAATTATTTGATTATTTACATTTGTAGCATACCAAGCAATACTTCGAAGAGGATTTCAGAGTAATTGTATAAACCGTTTGATTTTTAATGAGTTTTTTTAGATGAATGCAATATTTGAAGATGCAGTTGTGAAGTATTCAAATTGCAAATATATTCAATGTTGAATTATAAAATAATCTAATTGAATAATATAAATTATCGGTAAAAGTTAATTTCAGGATCGAAATATGTAACTTGGAAACGTGAGGCAATAAATTATAATAAATCAAAATACAATGCTTTGAATTAAATAAAATTCTAACGTTGATTAAAATGTAACGAAACCTGATCAAAACGTAATAAAAAATCGACTTCTTTGTCATTCAACGTAAACCAAAATAAACTTTTAAAGTTTAAGCTTTTGGTATTGAAAAACCTTCTTGCGCCGTTCGTTAATTTCACATTGTTTCGATTTGAGGCCTGTATCGAAAAAGTTTTGCACAAATAAGTAAGAAAATTGCCATGCAGGTCACCTGATCTAAGCTTATACACCGAACGACATAATGTAAGATGGAAAAAGTTTAGATTAAAAAATTTAGCGCTCGAGCGCTGCCAGAAAATACCGCCACAAACTCGATTACGTATTGTATTCGAGGCAAAGGTTTGGCAATATGTTATTTATATTATACTCCGCACATAGACGTATGTCGAAGACAGAATAGGCAATAATTTTACATGTCTACAAACCGTGGTAGAAACTTTGATTAAATAAAACCATTTATTACGTGGAAAGTAAATAATGAGCCATTTAACGTTTTAATTTTAATTATTTTTGAACTTTTCGAAGAAGTAGATATCTGTGACAAAATTTAATGTACAATACACTTTAAAAATATATATTATAAGCAACTGATAACTTTGTTTTTTTTTTTACTTCAAATAAACTTGACAAGGAAATTGATAAAATCACGTGTCTTATAATTACGAATACGGTCAACATTGTATGGAAACTATTATTTGACTCGGTTTTGTTTCTCACTGTTAACATAATTCTACTCATTGGCATCGATATCAGATGTCATTATATTATATTTGCGGAAATCGTGTCGACAAAATTGATGGCATATAACCAGTGGCAATTCGGTTGATATGAACAACAAGAAGCAGTTAAAGGTATTGTAATCGCTTTTATTGACGTAGCCATGAAGACATAATCTTGTTTGGTGCTTTAACGACATATCCTGGCTCAAGTGGTTACGAAATATTTGTATCAGAAATAGGTTAATCATTACTGGCTATATTTGTACCCGATTGGTTTTGAGCTTTTTGGCAGAAGCTTAAATTAAATTAATCTCTAACTTTACGAGTGAGTTTATTGAGTTGTTGAATAACATAATTTATGTTATAAAAAATAATATTAGTAGATAAAATAAATATGTAGTCTACATAAGAACATGAGCGTAGGGGTGGGTCGTTTTATTTTTTAGATGTTTACATTTAAAAATGATGAGAAATAAAAAAAACGGTAACTGTTTTACTTCCGAGTGATTCATTTTTCTTTTGTCACTAACAGACTGTCACATAAGGAAAATTTTGAGATAATTATCAACTTATATAATGATTAACAATACAATGACATGAGGGTATTACTTGCAAACACGGCTTATTCCAAAACGGTTAAAAAATGAAACTTTTATTTCATTTTGAAAAACAATGTACATTTTGAAATTATTTTTAGTCTGACATCACTTTGGAATTATATTTCGGATGTTGTCAAGCCATGTTTGAGACTGTAATTCGGAAAATATTTTCAAAAATATTTTTTATATACTAAATTATATTCATGGTTCATGTTTCAACAACTTGAGAATAAGCCGGGAATATCCTCATATTTTGTTTTAATTATAAATATGCAAAGGCTTCTCTCAAATAGAGTTTTTTTCTAACTTTTGTAAAATCAGATTGTATGGTAAATGTCAAAAAATCCTTTATACCTTAAGTTTATTCATGTTACCTGATTTGACAATTGATATCGAATGAACGGGTGGTAAAATTTACATGGAAAGAAATTTTATAAAATGTTAAATTATTATTTTAATTCAACTTACTCGGAAAGCGTTCCTGAATTTGTTGGACATTATGTGGTACAGGAACGGGTTGATGCAGGTCGATAAATAATAGAGAACTCCTGAAATATACGTTAGTATGGTATACAGGACTATGATGTCAGGCGTGATGACGGAGTGACCATGCACGGCCAGAAGACGCTGCGCATGGAAAGGTGCCCAGCATATGAAGAAGGCAACCACTACAGCCACTGAAAATAAAAATAAAAAACATTTTACTTCATCAGCATACCACTTTGGTGGCATTATTAATCGAGAATAATTTATATTCTATTGTAGATAAACGTCATGACAAAAAAATATATATGTTTATTTATTTATTGTATAACTCTCGAATATTAAAAAAAGAAAAGCTTGACAATCTTTGCACAAAAATGCAGATTTTTTAAAAGTAAAAGGTTTATTTCGTTTTTAATACATATTCAAAACATTAAAGAATATATCCAAAGCTGGTTATGGCTAGGGTATCCAATCCCGGAGTCTCTTTCTAATCCCGGGATTTCGGGATTAGTTAATTTTCGATCCCGGGATTGGTCACTGGTGAAATCGTATAATATTTTAAAGTTTTGGTGAGTCGTTTTTTTCTTACCTCACCGAGGAATTTTAAATCCTCAATTCGCTATACCTTTTCCCCAAATTATCCAGATTAGCTCTTCCAATTCTAAAATCCTATCACTTTTCGGGATTTGCTCAAAACTTCGGGATCGCGACCATGTCAATCCCGGGATTGGACGCCCTAGTTATGGCGTACAATTAGAAATCAAACTTACATCCAATAATCACATTATGATAAGCTGTAGAAAGATATAACAAACGTATTGCTTCATCATCCGTACCACCAGGGTATTTTCAGTAGTTAAAACTAGAAGTTTAATCCATAGTGATTTATTTATTCAAAGCAGACTTGAGAGTGGGTAGATTTTTTGCCCTCCGAGAAGTTCGAAGTTCATACCCTTATAGTGGAGAAAATTCAATGAAATTTTTGAGACTCCTTTATTTGAGGTTTTATCTAACTGACTTTATTTTAGGTATGCTATTCTTTGCTAATTTGAACGTCCAAAGCGAAATGTACTCGGCTAATATTTCATTCGACTTACATAAGGCCAAAATGAGACTTCCGCCAATCTCAAAAATGTTAAACTAAATGTTTTTGATCATTTTGTGAGGATTAGGGCCATGAATTGTTTGTTCTTCCAAGTTGTAAAATGAGCATGTCAATTAGAAGAGTTTTAACAGTGCTTAACAGTATTGTCTCACGAATGTTGACATATTGGCATGAACGTGAGCGAGTTTAGTCGAATAATATTTTTATGTTAAAGTAGACTTAGTCGGAGTTTACTCTGCCAATTTGTAATGATTTTTTGTTCTACTATTTTTTTACAATATGCTGTCAAATTCATTTTTTTACATTGAAAAGCATTACATTTGTATTTTTGTTTTGTAATAATCATGTATCACTTGACGGGTGTTAACTGTCAATACTTGGAGGAAAAGTATTATATTGAAATAATAGAATAAAGAATATGAGCGAGATTGGTTACGCTCATAAACGAAACTGGTCATGACCATTTTAAATAAAAGTGAAATTAGTACAAAAGTTTTTTTTTAATATAATGTAAATGTAGATATTAAAATAAATCACCAAACTTCTTTATGACCTCTACTTTACCAAAACAATATTTAATCAAAATACCGATGGTTAATCATTACTTTCCAGCTGGCAAGTTCTATTATTAAACCAAACCATTTATTATGTTCCCAGAAGGAATAAACTTCTGTCCATTGATACCAATCGAACACCATGTCATTCCCACTATTCAGTCTCGAGAGTTTTCACACCCAAATCTGGCCATAAACCACTGACTGAAGTTATTTCGGGTGCTATAGCTACGGGGATGAGTACAATCGATCAAAACTTTGTGTCCTAGGGTTGTTGACGATGAATTATTTTTGTAACTTAGAGTTTACTTGAATGTGTTCATGGTCGATGCGATGAATTGTGTACTAAATAAGTGATTAAATAAGGCATCCAATCCAGGACACCTTTTGTAATCCCGAGATGCCGGGATTGATTTTTTACCATAATTTCGTGATTTAGTAAAAATGTGTTCACAATATAATTGATAAATGGCACTGTTGTACGGATATACATTAAAACTCAACCTTAAAATTGAATATTCATATTTATTAATGTAAAAAAAAAAACTTTTTGGGTTTCTATTTTCTTTTAAGTAGCCAATTTTTACCTCTTTTTGTCCACTCGAAGATTTGCTGATCTCAAAAAGCAAAACGTAATTGTAAATGTAAAAATATATTAATCGATGCCAAAATATTTTTTTTCGCTGACGACATTATCAAATAATAAAAATAAATACTTTTATATTTCATTGTCACTTACAGATTTTTGGGATGAATTTGTTTTCTTGTAAATAAACAGACTTTTGTCAGCGGTAGTTTTGTGTTTTTATATTTAAAGTACATTTTTTACTGTTCAATATAACGAATTAAATAGATAAAGAAGTTTCTAAAATAATTTTAATGTTTCATTGCAGAAAGAAAAGGTAGTATATTTTTAGTGAATCTTGATAATCTTATCATGTTTCTAGTCTATACAAAAGTTTATTATGCTTTATCTCAACATACATACATCCTAGGATACACTTAGTTTTATTTTAGGTACTTATCTTGCGAACCTCTTCCGACACAAAGCTTTCAATCGTAAAAAACAATCCAAAACAAAACAAAATGAAAACATAAAAATGTTTGAACCCCTTCTGGATGACTTTAAACACAAAACACTAAAAAGAAGTAAACAAAACCCTTACCTAGCATATTAACAACGTGCTTCGTCGCCTTTGTGTGCTGCATGTTGCGGGGGTAGTTCTTCCTCCCGTCCTCCCCCCCGGAATTAGCCACAGCCGTCGAGGTAGCTCCTCCTTTGACCCTCCCGTCAAGACCTTCACCCGCGTCGCTGATTCTGCCGCCGTTTGACACCGCTGACGTCACCACCGTCTGGACTGTCGCCTGTCCGGAGTGGCACTTGGAAACGCGATGCTGTGAAATTTGTATTTTTTGTTCGCTTAATTGAAGGGCTGATATCAAAGGATAGGAAAGCTACATCAAACACAGGATATAATTCATAGTGTAAAAATATTAAGAACCAATTTTAAAGATGGTAGATAAAACGTGTTCAGCCTTTAACCCTTCGGTAAAATATATTTTTAAGCTAACTTAACGATGTTTGTGTTTTCGGGCAGGTTTCATAAAACAAACTTTTGCTAAAGAAATTTTTGTATTTGCTTTTAACAAAATTGATACTTCACAATATAAGACCTGCAGACCTATTCCGTAATAAAAGTCTGTTTACAATTTATATACCTATGTAATATTCAAATTTTATATTAAAATTCTTTGAAGCCTAAAATTCTGAAATCCTTAATAATATTCATTTTACTTTCATTATCATAATGCACTTATTTTTACTTATTATTTGGTATCCATTATTTTTTCAAAACATCTTGCGTGCACTAAGAATTAATCTATTTTGGAAACGAATCTAACAACTATCAATTTAAAAGTTACCGAAACTTTATTTATTACGAGAAGCGCAAGAAAAAGAAAGCACTGAAATTCTATTCAACCTTTAATGAATTGGCGGACGTAAAAAACTTTCAAGAAAGTCGAAACGTCTTCCTCTCTGACGATGCTATGTTTCTCTCTGAAAACGTTGTACTATAGCTGTGTTTTAAACTTTACACAACTTGAAATTTTGTTATTGTGTTGAAAAAACAGAAGGTTCTTTTTGTACAAGCGGTTAATTGGTTTTATTATTGGAAAAACTTTTATATAAGCACAATTAATAATCGTTTACTGTTACTATCTGCCGCGGATCCACAGCCTGTGCCACTTACGTATTCTGCAGCACAGCAACGATGAGCGCTTAAATGATTTTCAATAACGCCTGAAGACTGATTAGTCACACATGTGTTGATTGACAAGGACTTAATTGTGCTTTAAAAAATGATCGCGAGAATTGAAAAGCTTTGATGAATCCATATGTTTCCATTCGCTATGATTTTATAAAGTTCTTGAAAGCAATTTACTGACTTAATTATGTACAAACGATATGACTTGACAACATGGAAAAAGGAAGTTTAGCTTCTTGAGTAAAACGTTTAATTTTGTATCTAATAATGATTATAAAACTCTAGTGTTAATGAAGATTGAAAAATTAAAATGATGTTGTATAATTCAAATCAGTTTGGAATGGGTGCTTAATAAAAAATGGTTTTTAAACAATTTTATTTGTAGAACAATTAACAAATTCACTTCTCATATTTAAGTAAATATATCTCTGCTCCATTTTGATTCAACAATAGAATAATCTGTCTAATTTTGCCCATACAACTGAATATAAATCACCGCAATTAAGTCTTGGGATAAACCTAACGCATTGTTTTTTTTACCAGAAGCAATCTGACAGGCCTAGGAAATAATTTGTCAAATTGGCGCGTAGCGAATTGCCGGAATGATTCAGTATCTATCTACGTCGATTTCCAGTTTACTTTGGGTAGCCTAGCTCAAGCAAATCTTTGAAAATCTATATTACTTGCTCCGTAACATCTATTCACCAAAATGATCTATGACCTGTGCATCTTATATAAATAATAAAAATGATTTAGAAGGGCAGTTATAATTTTTTATTATTACCATTTTTTTTTGTTAATTGAAACAAGTACGTTTTGTTCATTAATTCTTTTTAATCATAAAGTGCAAAAAATCATTAAAATTAAAACTTATTTTGCCAAAAATGTAATCAAAATAAACGCAAAACATTAGAGCTTAAAGTTAAATAAAAATAACATTTAAATCTCATAACACCGAGAGTACAAGATATGTGGTTAGAAACTATAAAAAAACACTTTTTTTTAAGGTCACTCATGCCATCAGCTTAATATTTCCCTTACGGCGCTAAAATATACTTCCGACATGTTACTAGTTCTTCAGGAAACAAGTGAAAAACATGTCCATCAAAAGGCGGTAAGTGTTTAAACATGTTTTTTCATTTGGTTCTTTAAGGGCCAGAAACATATCAGAAGTACTTTTTAGCACCGTATGGGAAGTGTTAATAGTAAAAATATGTCTAAAGAAATAAATAAAGCGCATTATATATTTCTCAATAACTACCTAAGCCTCAAACCGACTTCTTCTTCAAGTTTTTAAATAACATAATATCATCTTGTAGTTCAAATGAATCTTAAATGCAAAAGATGGATAGTGTTTTATGTAAAAAATGTGGACCGGAAAGTTAACAGGTTTTCCCACAACGTTTAGAATGTCGACGACTGTAAGATTAAAATAGAAAGAGATGTTTAAAAAAAGAAAACAGGTTAATGAATTTATTACAAGGCAAAACATTTCAACAGATTCATGTCATAACAACAGACAAAAAAATATCTGCTAAAACATAGAAGCAAAACTTCAAGCCGACATTTCCATTTTTTTTACAATGAAAAAGGGCGATGGTCACTAAATTCTTTAGCAATGCTTATCATACAAAATTTAACCGACGTCTTAAGACTTTTCCTCGTTTCTAGGCAATGACTTAAATTGCTGTGCGAACTAGGACAGAAGATGTAAATACGCAACACGGAAGACATAGCCCGGTTAGCCGAAATCCACGGATCCGTTTCCCGGGGGGAAAACCATAAATTCTCATTTTCCCACTCCATATCGTCCGATTACTGTCACCGTTCGCAATCTCACTACAACACGCGTGAACTTTATATTTACCGTGCCGAAGTAAACTTCATTGATACTCGTTTCGCTATAACTTCGCTGCCGTACACGGCGTATACTATCGGCGCTTAAAAGTTAAGTTTAATTTAATAGTTGCTGTCATATTGATTCAGACAGTTAAGACCAATCACATATTTAAAGACCAACAAATGCATGCTTTCGTGTGAAAAAATGTGCAAAAAATAAATATTTTTCCAATAATTAACAGTGCGAATATTTCTCATAAGACATTTTTTTACTTACATACAACTAAATGGTTCGTAAACCTATAGTACTATAAATCATTTCCTTTTGGCACCAGAACCAAATTTAAAAATGCTTAATTGAAAATAAGCATTGTATTAAAAACTCTTTTAATTTTATACGATTCAGTGAGTATTTAAATTAAATCATCATTCAGATATTCTCAGATTTTACTACAAAAATAATGTAGACTCTCGCGGTAATACAATTGTCTAATAAAAGTGCTTAAATTGCGTTTCCTGTTGGCTGTTTTTCAGGTAGCGAGTACTCTCAACTCGCCTTTGTTAATAAACAGAATTGTTTTTCCGAGTGGCAAGCCGAAACATCGCCTAGGTTTTCTATTTATGTCTCACATAATTTCGGTGACCCACATTATGTCGAGCACTTTGCAAAAAAGAATTGCGTCCGCAAGTGAGATTACAGACATGAAAATTAAGTTAATTCCGTTTGATTTCATCCAATTCAATAGAATGATTTGTAAATATAAATAAGTATTATAATAATAAACAAAAACAAGGTTAAAATATTAATTCCAAACAAAGTAATATTATTTATCATATTAATAGCGTCATCGTCAAAACATAATTTCTTATAGAGTCAAAACAATTTTTACAAAAAAAAACATTCAAGACCTCATATGAGAAACATAATATAAAAACATATTATAATATACTAAGGTATACTTAGCACACTACTGACTCATGGATTATAGAATTAAAATAAATATTTCACTACAATTCTAAAATATCATCATTACGTTGCAGTATCAAAATTTCTTCAAAGTTTTTCTCTCGCAAATTATAACTTATTTCAGTAAAGGAAATCGATTTAAAACTGCTCCCAAATGGGCAATTCTGAATGTATAAATGGCTAAAAAAACGGAGCCATTACAGTTTTCATTGCGTTCCTTGAATAATGCTGATTGATCAAAATAAATCAGCAATAACAATAAAAAATGGCATAGAAATTTATTTCAAGACCCTTTGTAATGGAGTTTTCTCTCCCGTGCTAAGTGCTTACAAACAACGACTGTAAAAAGTTCAGAGTAGTAATAGTATAATAATTATTTTGATAATAAACTAATTCGCTTAAAAAATGTTCCAATCGAAAGTTATTGTTTAACTTTACCGACAGACAATATAATAAAACGTTTCGAGATTAAAAATAAGTAAATACAACTATAATCGTCAAATTGTGTACACTTTTATAAAATATTTTTCGGGTCTGTAAACCGGTATTTGTTTTTTGCTGATTTCAAAAATCAATATTCCCCGATAATTTAGAACTAACTTACTTATTTAATATTAAATTTATTAAATTAAATATCTTTAATTTGACGCTTTGAATTGAATTGAATATGTTTTCCCGAGTGTATGAATAACAACAAAACTAGTGATGAAGTTTTCTATGGATACAAATTTCTATACACAATTAAAATTGTTTACTTCACTTTTTTAACGTTTTACATATTTTAAGTAAAAATATTCAAATTTATTTGAAATCAGCATCTGATTACTTTTCACATTTACGAACCAGAAAAAGGTGAATAAATTTATAACAAAATATATTTTTGAAATGTATATAAAAAGTAAGGCCTGTTATTAAAAAAACTATAATCAAAGCCGTGGGGTATGTAAAATAATGGTTTTTATATCAGAAAAAAAACCTGCTATTTAGGTAAAACTCGCAAAATCAATAAATCGTAAAAATCCACTTGTTTATTTTATGGATTTTTGTTTTTGCTTTTAGAATGTTAATATATTATCATAGTAAATATTTTTTCTTTTAAAAACCTTCATAAGTGAGTTTCTTAATAATTGACTTGTTAGTTTCCGAGACATCCAGTAAAATGTTAACGTTATTGTCTTAATAAACTGTTTCCGCATCGCCTACTTTCTCTCCATAGAACGATCTTTTATGAAAAATATTATAAGAAGCTACGCTCAAAAAAATTCTAATTTTGATATAGACTTTTAATATATAATTATGTATTACTTATTTCCAAACGCAATTCAAAAAAAACTTCTTACTCAATTGTAATCTATATTCAGCTAAACCAAGTCTGAAATTATACTTAAGTATTTGTGAGGTACAAAAAGTCCTGGCCTAGCAATATTTAAGAGCTAGTAAAATTAATTAACAAACAATTTTTTTAACACTAAAATACTACATGATTTTTTCTCTTAAACATGACTTGTATTTTCAATGAAAAAGTGAGTTTTCTTTCAAATTAAGAATTACCTACTTAAGTATAAGTATTAGTTTTTAGTATATTTGGCATAATTCATAGAAAATAAAATGTTGGAAGACTACAAAATTGCTTGATGGTTGAAATTTTTATCGCTTAATATTTCAGGCCAAAATTGCACACAAAAATAGATTATTTTTTTAATATGTTGACAATCTGATTGAACCATTCAAGGTTCAGAATAAGCTATGGAACATTACAAATTTATTTTAAAAAAATCCAAAATAATAAAACAACGTATGGTTACTTATTTAAACCCTTATAATTTCTCGTTTAAAATATATCTTTGATTCTTTCCTTTATTATTTTTTATTTTCAAAATGTTTTATTGAAATATTTTAAGGTGAAAATTCTAAGAAAGCTGTAAATATAATCTTTACTCAAACTAACTAAATCGGGGACCACACTACATCATATTACAATCTTACGTATGCTTCTATTTTTTTCCCTTGGCAAAACATTAGCTCTGCGTATATTTGCCAAATACCACCCGACTTGACCCTGTTAACATAGAACACTACTGGCTTGTACTGAACAGTCGTTTATATCCAAAGCAATCGGTATTAGGAACATTAGTACTAGATTAATATATAAATCAATGTTATTTTCAAAGATCAGACAGATGCAAGCGGAGTTGGATCAATACAAAAAGGGACAGAACTATAGGTAATAAATACTCTTATCATTTTTATTCTTTTATATAATATAAGCAAAATTTAACTAAACACAGAAACTTATTGTGAATTAAACATGATAATACATATTAAATTAGTTAAACCCTGTCTTTGATGAACGTTTCAAGACAACAGAACAAAATAATTGACTTATTTAATAGTGTAACCCCAGCTGAATCAAAATAATAATACAGTTCATATGATTAAAATTTCTTTCATCGTCCACATGTTAATGTGAATTAAATATAACTTTATTCTAACGCAGAGAGTTCATTTTCATTCAATCGTAAACTTTCTATTAGATTAAAAACGATTCTTTCACGATAAATTTCATTGGTCCGAGAACTCAATCTGATTATACCTTACGTGAATTGAAAAAGTTCACCCGAATGAGACATTTTATTTTTAGCATGCGGCTTGATTAAAGGGGTAAAACGTTTTGGCGAAATTCGATTGATTTGGATGTGACCTTGCTGTTTTGTTTCTGTATGCTGGATACATATGTATGTAGTAGATTTAAAGACAATATAAAATACGTCGAAAAGACATAAGAAAACGAATATGCCACCTTTAAGTGTTCACTGTCAATTATTAGTAGAGTAGTATTGTATTAAAGCACAGTCCACTTTTTTGCTCCAAGCTCCAGTCTGGTTTAGGCAATCGTGAGTATTCTAAGCTGATTAATTGATAATGTCCATGATGAGACAATCCGCTTTTTACCTTCGTTGTGTTTTAGGCACATTTTTTTTTCTTTCAATTGAACGAATATGTATCTATATAATTTAAGATTTCACTGAAGGTGCTTGGTGGAATTTCAATATAAAATTTGAATCGTTCAAATTATGTACACTCCCACAGATTTGTCGGGGTCGCCACTTCTGTACCCTATATAAATATAGTCATAAAACCTTTTCCGACAAACAAATAAATATAATTCTTAAAACCACTCACTACTCAAATCTTTGGGCATTCCCATGAGCTTATTCTTTTCGCCAGCAATGGCTTTAGACTCAGTGATACATTTATTTATTATATAAACACGAAACATTCATTTACTAAGCGTCAGTTCAAGTTCATCCGTGCACTTGAACGCCTGAAGATGCCGAAAAACGAAACCCGGGTCGTTAGTGACAAAATATGTCGGAGTGTACATAATTTGAACGATTCAAATTGAATATGTATCTATTTATCTCAATAATTTAGTCATTGATATGACGCTTACTTCGTTGAACTGAATACAAAAAGTCGAAATATCAAAATTAAGTTTCTAAAGAATTTATTACGTTAATATGATATTAAATTTATTATTTTTACTATTCCACTGATTGCGTAACAAACTTTGACGCGAGTTTCGCCATTTTGTAGTCTGAAAATCTTTCGTCTGAAGATCTTCAGATTCGAATTCTAAATTCCATACAAAGCACAGTAGTTTTATATAAGTACGTGATTTGACCCTTCCTGACATATTCTCTTCTAATAATAATAACACACGTGACTGGTTTTAATGGTTCATAATACTTGTAGTAAATTTGCAAAATAAAAGGCAGGTAGTAAAGGAGCGATTACACAATAAACGAAATTTGCTCATTCGTTTGATTTTACTGCCAAGTCATATAAGAAAAGGTTCATGCGAAGGAAAAAGAAATACGATTTAAGCATTTATTTTCCTCGCAATACGAACAAGAATTATACTGTTTGATTAATCGACATGTCGACCGAACGAAAATAATACGATTTAATATGTTGCATTATAAGCACAATATATATTTGTCATTATTTTAAGTGATCTTAAAAACAAAAAGTGATAATTAGCTATCAACGAAAACTGTCTTCGCTGTTTCTTTAATCTCAATCTCTTCGAAATAAAAATGAGGAAGCGCTAACTAACGATTAGTTCCCGTATCTAAAATTTTGTTAATAAAACTTTATTACAAGTGAACGTGATCCACGTTGGAATCAGATGTTGTTAAAAAATATTTTTTAATAAAAATAATAAAATGTTTTAAAAACTATCAATGTATTCCTATTATTCCCAGATTAAGAGTAAAATTTTTATTAAGTTCATGAAGGCTTATTTTTAACTAAAAAGGTGTCTTAAGTAATGTTGAATGACATTTTTTAAGCCCATGCCCGCTTCCAATTTTGAGCATACTAATTGAGGTATCTCAAAAGGTTTTATCTATAATACAAAAACTGTTTATTACTCAATCGCTCAACTTCTCTTTTTTTTCAAAGAGAGTAAGAATAGAAGGATATGACTAAAATAGAATTAGTGGTTAGATAATCGCTTTTACTACACCCGTTTTTGAATGTGATAAGTGAGAAGGAATCACATACATCCACGCCTGAAATCCATTAATCGATTGAAAAATCAATCTTTAAAAACTGTCTTTACTGGGATTCAAACCCGTGGCTTCCGTGTTCTAAGTCAACGACGTTGACATTCAACAACACACCCGTCAAGTTTGGTAAATATTTCTAAGCACAAAAGTATAAAAATAATTCATATAAATCAAAATTGTTACCACTAATGTCGCAATTTTATATTTTGATCAAAACATGGTTTCACTAAAAATGTTAAGAATTTAAATTACAATGATTTTTTTAATTTACTGTTTAAAACGACTACTCGCTGACGCCGCAGGCCTTGATTGTAAATTAAAAATCACATTATTTAAGAATATTCATGATGCTTATAAATTGAAAATTAAAAAGGTTTTATGCGTATGGTGATGGTATTTTGTCAAAATATGTACATACTAGATCAAAAAAAAAATCAAACAAGTATTTTTTTTCATTATAGTCAAAGTTTGAGACATTTTCCGGGGTACCTTTAAACAAAAAATGTGTAATTTACAAGAACGACCGGACGTTTATTGAGAATTAAATATTATACAATGCTGTTTTACTCTGAGTCAACATTAAAACGTTATTGAAATCGGAAAGCTGGCAACGTGATGAAATTAAAACTTTACTTCCTTTATAAATTTTCAGCCGTAAAATTTCATGCTCTCCGTTGATCGTTAAATGTTTGATAACTCCGTAAGTAATTCTTCCAAAACCGAAGCTTCAACACAAAATGGCATCGGTTTTTCACCAAAGTGTAGCTTTAAGCTCCCCATCAATCTAAAACCAATACAGATTGATTATATATATATTCTACGAAAAAGCCTGCTCTGCTATTTTTTAACGGCTGCCTACTTTAAGGATAAATGCTAGACATAAATATTTATCTAGAAGATAAATTTGAAGCGAGGATGTTGGTGATTTTTATTATAATGTTGGAAATTAGTTCATTTTTTTAAACTTATATAAGTGAGATCAATATTTAAATTTGTTTTGACATAACATAATGTCTCCTTGACAAGATTGTTACAAGCTTAAATGATAAAAATGTGTTTGAAGTCGACTTGAACTGGGAATGAAAATAATAATTATTAATGTAAAATATTTATAATAATAAAATAGTTTTCTATCATACATTAAGCAGATAATCATCTTTAAACATCTTTAAACGTTTTAAACATTCAAAAATATGGATTTTTCTTTTTTTTAATGATAAAAAATGTTTTTTTCATCCATATAAAGGAATTATTGTTCAACTTTTTCACAAAATTTTATTAAAACAGTAGATAAAACCCTGAGAGCATAATGCAATTTATGAATTTAAAGACAGTCCTAAGCCAACAGTGATCCTTCGTGCTCGAGAAGTGTTGATAAAAGTATTTTGTTATACACACAACCCTTCTATATCAGTAGAAACAATATTTCCAAGGATATCCTAGACTTAATCAAACGCACGCTTAAGCTCAGTATTCTCAGTTGTGCTTATAGATTTACTTCCGAGATTTGAGTTTTTTTTTCATTTTTATATATTTTTAAAACCGCAATGTTATAAAAATATTAAAAGATTTTTAGTGCTTTTCCCACTTAAAATTTATTTGATCAGAACCGGTTTCGCTCATCGCGAGCATTATCAACTGATAAGAAAAATATATAAACAGTGCTATTTTTTTTATTCCATGTCCGCTCCCAATATGGAGCATATGGACTCCTAATGGAGTTTATCTCAACAGATTTTTTTCTACGAGAACTGCTTGTTACTCAGTTGCTCAACCTCTCTTTTTCCAAAGAGAGTAGGAATAGAAGGAAAGGGCAAGGACAGGACTAGTGGTTAGCTAATCACTCTCTATACGCCCCGTTCATAGGATAGGATGGGTAAGAGGGGGGAATTCAAGACATCACATACATCCATGCATTTGAACAGAAATTCATAAATCAATTGAAAAATCAATTTATAAAACTGCCCGTACCGGGATTCGAACCCGTGCCCTCCGTAGCGGTAGCCAACGATGTTGACCACTCGACCACACAGGCGGCTATTTATACAAGTTAAATTGAAATAAAAGGTGTAATTGTAATTTTATGTGGGAAAAGTAGTAAAAATCTTTTATTATTTTTATTATAATGCCATTCCACCAAGTATTGACAGTGAACACCTTAAAAGTGACCGCAATGTTAAATATAGTAAATACAACTGAACACATAAACAAAGAAACAGTAGATTATATATGTACGTATAAGTCGAAAAGACACGCTAGTAAATAATGTTATTTATTATTTATAGAATATTGGAATCTAATAGTTTTAAAGCCACTTATTTCTCTCTGGCACAAGAAAAAAATGTAAGCTAAACTATTTGTGACGTGATTGGTATGTATTGTTTTTTACATTTAAATCTAAAATTGACACAGCTTTTATTATTATAATAAGTAAAAAGGCGCAGATATTTTAAAAGTGAATTTGCAGTTCAAATATAATAAGCGGCTATCGTCACCATTATCTTTATTCAAAAAATATGTGTCAAATCCCACTTCCATTTTTATGTTAGTTGTTTTTGCGACGGTAATAAAAATTCATTTGACAGTCAAGTGAGTGGCTTATTCAAAATATTCACGTAAAAACGCTATTAAAAAAGCGCACATTTTTAAAAGATAAATAACAGAGTAATCTTTGTAAGCGTGTGCAAAGTTCTTTTACAAAATATTTAAATACACGAAAACACCAAACGTCGACAATTTTTCGTGTCAACATTATGATTCTTTTGACTGTTGAAAAATAAAATACATTTTATTGTACTGCTTGAAATGACAGCTTAAATACAAAGTCGTTTTTAAGATGTCATTTCATTTTTTTTTCGACGTGTCGGCTTATGTTATTTCAAAACACAAATATATTTTCCCATTTATTTAGTGACGATACGGTGAAATCTTTATTTTCAATTTAATTTACCAACGAATCATTGTACTTTTATGTCGTTTTTGTGTCTAAATTTTCATGAATACTGATATAAACAACAACACTAGTACGCATTAATTATATTGGAAAATGTACATACAATATTTTACGCTTAGAAGATTTCAACATTGGACGCAAATTAGTTATATGCGAAAATTATCAGCAATATTTTCGACTTCAATAAAAACATATACAAGAGTTCTCGTCATTTTGTTTTTAATTTATTTTTTTGGTGGGCGATTTTTTTTGTTTGTTATTCTTTTGTTCATCAATATTATGTTCATCAATCGTGTACATTGGTAGATTTCGGGCACTGTTTGAAAACTGTAAAATATTGAATTTAGAGTAGGTAAATTCAAACAAATCCTAATGTATGAAATAAATTACCGGAAACAAAATCACATTTTCGATTGTTCTTATCTTTATGGAATTTATTTATCATTTTTAAGGATTTGTGCAAAAAAATATTAAACAATCTATATTTGAAAGTATGTATGTAAGAGCGTTTCAAAAATAAGTAATAATGTTTTACATTAATACATTGATAACAACATAAGACCATGCATTTTCACAGCAAGTTCCTTTTCCTACCACCACCCATTATATTTATGCAGACAGATCTTATTATGTTAATTGTATTGAGTTACTGCAGCAACGATGCGTGGTTTAAAATTTTACCATGAATAATGATACAAAATATGATCAGAAAAGTCAAAAGTTCGACCTTTGAAGTACATACAAAATGGGGGGAAAATCACTTGCTGTAATATAATACAGTCAACTATACTAACAGTTTAACTTTTATTATTACGTTGGGTCGGTGGAGCAGTGTTTTACAGACCCACGTTTTCAATCCTAAAATAATAGGGCTTATCGAGATCGATTAACTATGTATTTCGTATTGGAAAACAAGATATAATATTATTTAAGAAAAACCTTCAGTTCCACGCTTCGGGCATGTGACCCTCTTCTCACAAGTCTGGACCTTCTCAGCTGAAGTCCAATTAAGACGTAGAGGACACTAATAAGGCTCATCGGAGCAACGAAGAAGACGAGGGTGCTCAATTCAAAAGCGTGAGGAACCAATTCTCTGGCTACTGCGCAGACGTAGTGCTCGTTTTGTAAGTAACTTCCATCTGGTGCGTGCTGGTACACGATCCCAAAGGACATGGCCTGAAAACAAAATATCAAAAAATATAGATATGGATGAAAAACACAAAAAAAAACAATTCAATAAAGGAAATAATCTCTGTCTGGTTTTAATATGTCATTTACTGTAAACTACAGTAAAGGGTAAATATGGTTTTAAAAAAAAAATCGAAGATTTCAAATTCCTGGGGGGGTCGCTGGTCACATGGCTTTTATAAAAAGGGGTCACCATCCGGAAAAGGTTGAGAACCTATGCTCTTGATCAGGGTTTCTCAACGGTGGGCTACAGAGATTTATTTTTCTTTTGGGGAGCCACAACACAGTTCAGGGGTGCCACGGGCGAATCGGGTATTTCAAATTCGTCGGAGAGCTAAAAAAATTTATATACCTAGCTTGGGCTTAATCTCAGACATGCTTGGATAAACCTTTTACTACTACGGAACAGAGGCAGACATAATATATTAAATTGATAACCGGTTAACTCATCTGCACTGGAAAATTCCAAAATCCTTTTTAAACTGCTTTATGTTGAATAATTACAAGCAATTAAAACACCATGATTTCTCTATAAAGCATTTAAAAAATAATAATATTATAACCTTTATTAAAACTACTGAATTACAAAAAAATCGCGTAGTTACCAAAAAAATTGTTATTGTGTATGTGTGTGTGGAAAATCATACTTAATAAAAACTTTCGGCGTGTAAATTAATTCTTATATTCCAGAGAGGACACATTTTTTTCTAGATTCTTAATGACGTTTTTCTGCCAATACGCTATTTGATTTTTGTCTGTTTTTGTGTGCAATAAATAATACAATATGTGAGATAAGATGGCCGTCTGAATAACACTCCTTTTTTACACGACATTTTACACGTTAAAGTTCACGACCGTGTTGCATAATGAATTTACATTAACCTGACGCACAAAACGTTTTTTTAAACTATATAATATTATTATAAACTGATACATTTCAACGAACCAGAACTTGACACAAGCAAAATTATGTTTCCGCCTGTGTTTTGTTTTGGTATCTATTTATTATTGTGTCAAATAAAATCTGTTCAAATTTGGAATCCATAAATAATTCATGATATTTGAATCTTCGTCGAACACGAGTAATTCTTTTTTAGTGGTTGTTTGTTGACATAAAAACGTACAAAAAAATATTTTGGAATGAACAAATTTTTTCAGTAGCAACACAAAACAATATGTTTTTAAAAATAGTATAACTGAAACACGAATCTACACACGTTTGGATAATACTTTATGGAATCAATTTTGATGTGTAGCTCGTAGGTAGTGGATGGAAAGTTATTTTGTTAGAAAACCTTTTTATCATCAGAACAAGTTTTTTGGTCTATCATTACAAGTTTTATATGTACAACACAAAGTCCCTGATTTTGCACAATATAATTTTGTAGTATTGATCAAGAAAAACATATATACATGACAATTTTTTTACGGTAAGTCGTAAGTGTAACTTTGAACCATAAACTGCTTGCACAAGAGTTTTAACTATCTTATTGATACATAATTTGATTTAAAATATGAAAATGTAAAACAATTTTATTAATGTCATAGGCAATATTTTTCGTCGGATAAACTTTTACGTGATAAGAAATCATATATCTTAAATATATCAAAAAAATATATTTTATTTAGTTGTTCGTTGTTTATTTAAGTCACGTTTTCTACTACTCGAATGGGAACTGTAATACATTGACTTTTCTGTCAATTTATGTATTCAAAAGGCAAGAAAAACTGTGATGTTTCTATTCATCCCTATCCCAATCATAAAACCAGGTTACAGGAAAGCGATAGCTGAATTTCTAATCCTTTTTTAATACCATCAATATTTTATAAGACTTTCTCTTTACGATAAACTTATTGATGGCAAGATTTCACAAAACTGTATCTTTAAATATGGTTTATATATTGTTTGTCCGTATTCGATACAAAACCCGCAAAAAGCAACACCCAAAACAACTTTAACCTTCGTAACTATTGCGTGTATAACACACAATTAATTGTCAAATTATCAAATTAATTACGTAACCCTCTGCTATCTTGTTTAATAATGAAAATTAATCTTTGTAATAACTCACATTAATTCGTACATTTGAGTGTCAGTAGTTATATGCGTGGGGAGATTTATTCGCCGAAATCAGTTGGGAAATCATAGAGCAACTAAAACCATCTCTATCGTGTCTATTTGATCTTTATATCAAGAGAGGATTTTCGTGGGATATGGAATTTCAGAAAAGAAAATCGAATATGCTGTTAGAAGTGGAATTAAGGAATTTTTATGGCGACATTTAGGGGATTCCTATTAACCGAAGAAAATACTAACTGAGCGATTTCGCATTATATTTATTAGGGGTTTTAAGAAAAGGATCTGTGACGGCTTTTTCTGCGATCTACGATTATCGTTGGTTGTATGATAACAATGAGGGCTAACATTGTTTTATTCTTATTTCTCTACTTGAAATATTTGAAATAAAACTTTTGTTTTCCTTTATGACCGCATCCATTAAAAAATATATTGACCTCTAATTAAACATCTGAATTCAATTTGTTTTGCAATAACTGGTGTCTTGGAAAGGGAAATATAAATCTAGTAATAATTAATATCAGTTTTCACATAGTTACATCCGAATAAAAAATAACAATAATTATTTTCTAAATAAAAATCTGAGAATGACGCGATAATAAGGAATCATTAAAAATGAAATTGGAAATAGAAGATAAGAAAACATTGCTTTTAATGAAAATAAAAAAATGTATATCTACTCATTGTATATCTATTCAATAAATCAACCGTCATAATTTTCTGTGTAATATTTGAGTTGCTGTAAGGGTTAATATTTTATTGTATTTACTTGAGCGACGTACACTCGTATTATTAACATGTAGCTTAAACATAATATGTTTAAACTGTAATAAAATTCAGTATCGTGTTTTTTACAGAAAACAAAATAATAATAAAAAACATCGATCCTCTTCAAGACAATGGTAAAAATGTCAAAAAACGATCCTATGTCTGGACAAAAAAAAATCGGCAGACACACTTATTCTTCAGGGAATCAAAGAATCTTTTTATGCCATCTACGGTCTATGTCACATTTTTTTAAATTGTAAAAAAAATGTTTTGCTTTTTCTTTACTTACAGTAAAAAAAATACAAGTCTATTTTGGTGGAAAATTTGCGGAAAGGCTAAATTTATTTATATTTGCAAGAAAACCCGACTTGTGAGAGAGAGTAAATTTCTTTTTAAGTAATTACTTTCTGACTACGAACACTAACAAGTTATAAATAAGGAAGTTAAATCTTTCAACAATATCCTTTACCTTCATTGGTAATGTATTATGTACAAAACTTGCATTATAAATTATAATACTGTTATGTTTTTTTATTATTTTAAAGTCAAAGCATACATTTTATTTTGATAAATTATCGATGTTTTTAAATAGTTCAATGACATATTTTAAGGTTATACAATTTATCAGCTAAGTAGTTCGATTTACAGTCTCATATATTGTAGCTGAAGAATGAATAATATCTAGGTACTCATAGAATTTTCATTCGCTAAGATGAATTACTCGTTTTTGAATTTTATACATTGAGTATTGAATTAGTTTAGAAAATGAATTTTCAGTTGATCCATTTACTGTAAAAATCATTTACCACAAAGTAGTGTATGTTCTTTAAGGACTACTATGTTTTCATCATGCATAATATTTAAATACCCACTATCATTTGTGCTTAACCTTTTCCATACGGAGCTAAAAATCTCGCGCATTCCGGTGATATGTATTTACTACAACATTTGAAAAAGTGATTTAAAAATCGGGAAAATGAGAGTATTAATGAATATTGATTTTAATAACCATATTTCAAGTAGAAATGTAACAATTTTTGTAATGTTAGCGCTGAAAATTGTCTGAAAACGATAAAAAAATCATCTCAAATATCCGACATTACCGGCGCATAAAACAACTTACATGTTACTTAATCGTGTGCCGGCCGTGTCATGCCAGACAAGGTCAAACACGTGCATACAGTACACACACACAGTGAGGTGCACCGGCAAACATATATGTATTTGTGAGTCTATCCCCGATATGTCGAAAAATTATTTATTTCCTTCGTTCCAGGTAAATAATTATACATAACATTTTTTTTTATATAATTCGTAATTATATTACGGAGGAATACATAAATTCTGAGCACTGTCTCTATTATATTTCTTATCGATATTTACATTATTTGAGTCGAATTGTAATTGAGGGAAAAGTAAAATTTACTAAATATCTAATCACTGAATATTAATAGTAATTATATTAACAAAAAAGCATACTTCTTAGTGTGTCCGATTTCAGACAATTTTTTTTAATGTTGACCATATGATTGATTAGAATTATTTAAACGTTCAAAAAAATATACAGAATGGCCAGCGATAAACAAATCTTTTTTTATTAATTGCCTAACAGGACAAGTCAAAATGATTGCTTTTATTAATATATACATAGCAGTTTCTGACAATTTATCACAATTATTTCCAAAGTTGAATGCAGTCACCAATAAACTGTCTAATTTATTGCTGATGTCGTTATCTTTATTCTAATAATACGAAAAATCTTAATTGTTTCTATTGTACCTGTTACAAATTTTGCCACGTGTCGTAATACATATGCTTTTATATTTTTAATTTATTTTAAAACATTTAATATGAGTGTGTTTATATTGACTTTCAGATTTGGTTTGTTTTAGAAGAGCGTAGGTGTAGACACTTGGGGGTCATAAATAAATACCACTTGGGCTCAACAAATGTTGGGATTTCGGAACAATGTAAAACTATATATAGTGTATTTAATTATAATATGAATATCAAGGTAATTAGTAAACACGCTGTCGAGACACATTAATTATCCAATTAACATTATGGTATAATGTAATAAATTTACAACTGTTTACTGTTGATCTTTGGGGAAAAATATCATAATATACATACATGTAATGAAACAAATTCAAACGCTACAAATAATTCATAATAATATATTTTTTGTTATACACATAATGTTTTTAGTCACTTTTAATTAAAAAATATATTATTTTTATACTTTCTTGTTTTTAAAAAAACTGCTCACAATGTGGAACAAATGGCCTCATAATACAAGAATCTCATCGGAAGTTTTTACTTCTATAACTGTCTTTAATTAATTTAAGATTTCGACTGAAGGTGCTTGGTGGAATTTCAATATTAAATTTGTATCGTTCAAATTATGTACACTCCCGCAGATTTTGTCACTAACGACCCGGGTTTCGCCTTTCGGCATCTTCAGGCGTTCATCCGTGCGCTTGAACGCCTGAAGATGCCGAAAGGCGAAACCCGGGTCGTTAGTGACAAAATCTGTGGGAGTGTACATAATTTGAACGATTCAAATTTGTCTTTAATTATTTGCTCAACCTCTCATTTTCGAAGATAGTAGGGATAGAAAGATAAAGCTGGTACATGACCTATGGCTAACTAATGGCTCTCGCTCAGCCAAATTATTTTAGATGCGTCACAGAAGACAATAACGTTGACTGCTGCAGCGTGACTCAAATAGTGTATTTTTCTTTACCGCTTTAAAAATCTCAGAATAGTTCGTGATAGCGGTACGATATCTTTTTGTTACAATATGAAAGTCAATCGTGGTAAATTAATTTTTCATGACTTGATAATATTGGTTCTAATTCTTAATGGCTTGAGTTTCAGTGTGAGTAGTCTAAACCGGGGTTTCTCAACCTTTTTGGGAGCGTGGTTTGAGTGTTTATTTTTCTGTGTTCCGCATACCTTTTTTTTATTTTAGCTCACCGAGGAATTTGAAATCCCCGATTTGGTATATTTTTCCCAGAATATCTCCGAAAGACCTTTTTTTTCGAGGAATTTGAAATCCTCAATTTGATCGAAATTACCCGTGGCCCCGCTGAACTGTATTGTGGCTCCCCAAAACAAAAATAAACCTCTGTGGTCCACCGTTGAGAAACCCTGGTCTAAACTGTCATCCTATTATAAAAACGGGCCGTTGGGAAATTGGTAAGTAAACTGCCATCGTCATATTCTTATGACCTTACTCTTTTTAACAAAGAGAAATTGACGATACGAGCGTGGTAACAATAAAAATGTGTCTTGATAATATGAATACAAGATTACGTAAAATCTCTTCTCAAAATCATACATGTTTGTGCGGAGAAGTGACAGTAAGGCAAATCTCACCTAAAAATCAATTTAATTATATCACGAGTTATGAATTCCAACCATTTGACGTGTTTGTTTATTTGATACCTTACCAAGATCAATTTGATCTCTATAGAGCATTTCTATTCACGTAAGCATTAAACTGTTAATTAGTAAGAAATTTTGTTTTGATTTGGGACGCCATGGCGTAAACAACATTGTTTCGTCGCTGGGGTATTACTGTTTTCCAAATATCACTTGGAAACAACGGTATAGAGGAAAGTTTTAATACCATTAAAATTTTTCAAGAGATTAAAGGGATCAGAGAATTTATTAGCTATTTCAATTGTAAAATAATATTAAATAACGAGAAGTCTTATTTTTATTTTGAAAACAAAGTTCCTTCAATAATTTGTACTATATTATGAAGGTAAGTTTGTAGTCATTCGGTGATATATTTTTATTGCTATTAGTCGTTTAAAAATAAACAATTTCAAACGATGATTTTTTTTTAATTAAACGTTTGATATGATAGGGATGAGTGTTTGTAAAGTTTTCTCACTCAAAGCGAATTTCGTTAGAGTACGCTTGTAAAAATCACTATGATAATATGTTGGTTCTCTGCAAAATGATAATTTTTAAAACGCCATTCACGCATTACTTTTTTACAGCTAAAGTCTTTAAATAACTATTTCAGCCATCACACAGTTTGTATAAAAGACAAAAATTGAAAAGATTGTCAATTAAATTAAAAAATATATTTTTATTTTTTATACCCTAACTTATAAATTTGGCACCAGTAGTTTCAGTATTTTGTTTTTCCATATTCTTGAAAAAAAATCATTGGATATTATGGGTATGCAATAGTTTACATTGTTACAAATAACAACAAACATTATATGTATAGAATCAAATTTACATTTTGAACTCTGAGTAAAACATGTTTTGTTTATTTGAAAAGCATTTCAACACTCTTTAAATTTTTTTGTATAATATATTAAATTAAAATAAAACTCTAAAAGCTACAGCTGACATCATGGACAATATCAATATTTGAAACTTAAATTGGTGTATCATTCTTTTATTTTTTTATTTTTAACAACTTTAGAATTTATTTAAACTCTAAGAAATTTGTCTAGCGAAACAAACGTTGAATAACAGTTGTCCGTTAAATAATCGGTATGTTGTGTTAATGACGGTCTTTTTTATGTAGTGAATTAGCCCGAGATAGTTTTGCTGGGCGTTTTTGTTTATATATAAAGTATTTTCAAGCGTGTATATCAATTACCTCGACAAATTGAATCCGGTAATGAGAAATTTATTGTGAAGCAGAAAATCGTGCTTTATTGTGCTTTCCAGAACTTGGAAGTAAAATGGAGAATACTGCAAAAAGCTTTCAACTATAATAGCACAACTTAATCGTAATAAGAAGGTAATGGGTTTCAAATATTCAATTATCTTTTTAGTAAAAACTATTCAAATTTCACAAACTTAACGTTTTATATTATTATTTAATATTTTTAAAAAAATCCTTTTTAATTGTTAATGAAAAAGATATACTGTGTTATCATCGAAAAATACAATCATTATTTTTTTTAACAGGCTATCACTAATTTAAAATTTTAAGTATTGTTTACAATAATCAATTAACAACGTTAAATTAACAGGATAAAAATGAGATGAATATGAATGAGAAGATGAATTTTCAATAAAAACAGTACACAATCAGTTTTACAAAACAAATATCTAATTTTTATATTAATTACGCAATTTTATTCATAAATTATTTAAATGTCAAATATACAACGCAATAAAAATGTTAATTGTTATTGAAAGAATTCAATTCGTTTCAAATAATCGATTACAACAAAAAAAAACATTTATATCATTGTATTAAATCAAAAAAAATATTGTAGACGACAAAATCTGATATGTTATTGAAAACGATCATGGTATCAATAAATACATTTTTGTTTTTCTCAGACATTTAACTTTATGTTGTTATCAGGTTTATATTGGATTTGTTATTTTCATAGTTACTTATATTATTTGAAACACAAGTCGGAATTTTATTTCTCTTTGACTATCGTGTTAGTACATGTTATTGAATTAAAAGTTTATTCGAGTAAAAAACTTTTTGCAGTAACTTAACTATTGTTTTAAATCAAAAGAAAAAAAGTATCAAATTGATGCTGTTGATGTTTTTTCGCAATAATAACAGAAAAAAACTCATTAATTCAGAAACTCCATCTCAAAGAAAACTTTGTATATTATGCTTACATTTAATTGTATTATTACTAATAAAACTTATCACCGTGGTGACATTGATTTTTTTTCGCAACGATTTAAAAAATCAGAACATGATAAATCACAAATTTTATTTCTAGATTTTGAGATTAGCAGGCTGTATAATTACGTATATTCAGCTTTATATAAAAGACATATAATGCTTAATATACGTAACTTTTTAAGCTGAAATTCTCTGATTAATTAGTTGAGAATATGCATATTCATATTGTAGGTATGAATTACTTTATAAAATTACTATTTTTTTTTATTTTATAATATATGTTTAAAATGCTGTTCATTATCATTTTTTTCTTACAACGTCACACAGATTCAGTCATAAGAAAGAATTAATTTCAAAAATTGACACGGTGAAACTAAGTTCATCTGTGTACTTGAACGCCAGAAGATTCTGAAAGGAAAAACCCGAGTTGATAGTAATAAAACTTGAGTAAAAAAAATGTACAAAATCTGATGTTGAAATTCCACCAAACACCTCGATCTCCGAAACGTCGAAATCCGTATTTGAACACATTTTTTTCATAGACATATACAATGTTAATTGTTTGCAAAATTGAACGTTTCATTTCTTTTCAAAGCCAGATTATATGACGTCACCTTTATTTGCTTAACAGATTTGTTGATATTTAATATAACCAGTGGAAATAAAGCAATCCTTGGGCTTTATCGCTCTGCTGAAAAGGTAGATAACGCTAACATATTTTTTCAACCTGAAACGGAGAAAGTTCATTACCTGTCTCCATAGTCAAGGTAAGAGCTGAACATTTCACTTTTTTTTTAATTGAACACGTCGGAAAGAAATTGGGTTCTCTTATCTAAGTGTATGTGTATACCAGGGGCTTATTTATTCAATGTTCTAGAAAAATAATTAATCAGCTTATACGGCCGACGAAGCGACATGTGTATACAAACTTTTGTACATATTTAAAACTTTTATCACCTTTTTTTGCTAATTCCAAAACTTTTTTTAATTATCAGGACTAGTTTTGATCATCGAGACCATTTTTATTTGATATTGTTATAATTCAAAATTCTTCTCGTTGAACCGAATTTCAATAAATAATTAAAAATAATAATCAAAATATTTTCGATGGATTCAGAAATTTATTTTTAATATAAAATTAAAACTGATAACTTTATTATTCCATTGGGTATTCTAATGAATAAGTTTTAGTTTTTTGAAATTAATGAAGTCATTAATGTAAAACAAGCACTTGTAAATAACATTTAAAGATAAGCTGGTCGACATTTTTGAATTTATTTTGATTTGGGATTTACCGTACTTATGTAATTAATTAATTAATTTGTAATTAGTCTTACCAATGTTTGTCTCTGACCTTCTCTCTACGCAAAGTAGAAAAATACAAAATCTCGATTTACATTTTGTGATTTTTAGCTTAAGAAATTGTTTTTTTTTGTTTATTCATAAACCTTACGATGTGCTGTCAGCTGATGCATCTTAAATAGGTGAAACACGTGTAGTATTTTGTAACACAAGTGAAATAACAATAATTTAGAGAAATATTTTATTTAAACTATGATGCGTCTTTGAAAATTAATATATCAATAAAATCAACATAAATTAACCATTTAACCAATTTGTATTTTCAACTTGTTATAAAAACACCTGAATGTTGGTATATTAACTTCCCGTTTTTAGGGTTTGACCCCTAGAACTGAGAATTAATGAAAATATTACCGAAAAAAAACTGATTGCAAAATCGTTCCAAGAGAGTGTCCGGTAAGGGATTTGAACTCATAATCATGCACCTATACACAATATTAGTAATGATCACTAGTAATGACGTTTAGTCTAGCAAAATAAAATCAAAATAAACTATTTTTTTTTTTATAAGTGACAAAAATACAGTATAATAGTAGGAAAATAGGTATTTAACCAATTGTAAAATATTGTCAGAAATAATTTTGAATACGTAATCAATGAAACATTTTTTATGAGATTAAAATTGTCACTTTGGGTACGATACTATAAAAATTTATCGGTACTTAGAAAAAATATATTATAATTGGTTTGATCTCAGGTATAAAAAACTTTATCTTGTTTTTATCGCTTTTTTAATGTCGTTTTTCGCGCTGTATAAAAGGATCGATAAAGGATAACGTTTTTTTCATCGCGTAGTACATTCAATTTTTTTTATCAAAACCATTAAAACGTTAACCAGAGATCGTTAATGTAAGTGTACGTAAAGTTTCATATTATTAGCTTGAAAATGGTCGCCAAAATTTTCAAAGTGTTTGTGAAACAGTAAAAAAGATCAACATTCAAAAGATAGCAAGATTATTTTGTTTTAACTACGTAGTAGCCATGGCGTCATGGTGATGTTGGGTTCCTATGATTAATATGTTTTCCTCCTGTGTGGTCGAGTGTCAACGTCGTTGGCTATCGCTACGGAGGTCACGGGCTTGAATCCCAGTACAGGCAGTTTTATAAATTGATTTTTCAATCGATTAATGAATTTCTGTTCAAAGGCATGGATGGTATGTGGTGTCTTGAATTCCCCCTCCCACCCATCCTATCCTATGAACGGGGCGTATTGAGAGTGAATAGCTAACCACTAGTCCTGTCCTAGCCCTTTCCTTCTATTCCTACTATCTTAAGAAACAGATAGAGGTTGAGCAATTTAGTAACAAGCAGTTCTCGTAGAAACATTTATGTTGAGATAAACCCCATTAGAACTCCATTTGCTGGATAATGGGAACGGACATGGTAAAAAAAAATAATTAAAAGCATGGTATTATTTTTAGTTTTCATTTATATTTTTAATGAATAAATTTCCAATCGGTATTATTTTTTAACTAAATAATGTGAAATTAATATTTTTTTTTTATTGAGCAGTTTTATCGATAATCTTAGATGTTTAAATAATTTTAACCACTAATAGTAGATAAACCAGGAACTTAAATTTAATGATTCACCCATAAACCATCCATTGTGAAAAACCATATTCTTACAAATGATATTAAAATGTTTGCTTTCAGAGTGATACATATGGCTTCTTAATTGAATATTTTAGCACCACCTGATTTACGTAAACTGTAAGTGTTTTTTCAGTCACTCAACATCTTTTCTTAGAGACTGTAAGGGTTGTTACCTTTAGTGGAGAATGTTCAATTGTTTATCTTACTCCCCATTTCCTGATATTTTTTCTTTTACACCGCAACCAATGAGAACGATAGAAACCACTCGGTTATCAGCATTCAGCTATCTTTTTTTCGGTTGAAGTGTGCTTTTACATAGAAAAAGCTGTACGTAATACTTTCGTGTATCGACAGATATTTTAATATTTTGATTATTTCGCAACATATTTTAGTGAAAGAAATGATCATATAATCATAAAAAACATGAATTTTCTTGAAATCCAATTACACGTTCTGAAAACTGTTTCTTGAATGTACAAAAAAAATGTTTCAAAGTTTTTATTCTGCCAACGTCTCAGGTAAACAGTGATACACCATAAAACTGTTTTTTATTTTGTCAGCCTTATGTAACATTAAAAATAACAATTAAGAGTTTTAAATTGTAGAGAAATTCAGCTTTGATAATTAATAACATATTTCATGAAAGTAGTGAGACGCTTAAGATTTTTGTAATCATTATGATCAATTGATTTCAGCGTTAAATTTATATTAAAATTATTGTTCTACAAGTTGACTGGTTTTTATAGTCAATTAAAAAAGAAGGTTAATATTAACTTTATACACAACAACCGTTAAATCCACCAATAATTTGAAAATATTTGTTTCGGAATATAAATAGTGATAATTTTTTTATTGAATTATAACATGGAATATATAAAATCATTTTATGGTGGATTTTTTAAATTAAAATGAATTAAACATACTAAAAAGTATATAATGTGGATTATAAAAACTCTCATGGTAAATTCACGCGCCTCAGTGATAAAAGTAGAATATGAGAAGTGAACTTAACGTCACGAAACGATATAAAAGATTTTTTTTATGTTGATTGTAATCATTTGCTGTCAGATGTCATTACGATAGAAATTTCAAAATAATTATAGAATACATAAAAACGTTACTTAAATTATCTTATAAACATATTAAAATCTGTACATGAATTTTAAAACTTTTAAAACTCTGATAATCTATCAGTATGAAAAATTACACAGTATTAAGTTACCGTTTGTCAACTTGTTTGAGGGAAACCCGAATCGCAGCATATGTTTTATGACGTGTGAAATATTGAGAAAAGGTGACAATTTTAATAGGGTCGTTCAGGTGACTATCAAGTAGTTATTACACACGAAGTTTTAAAAACTATTTTACAGTTAAATGAAATTTTATTTCGTTAAATATAAAGATGCAAAAAGATTTACTTCAATTATTATTTTAAGCATATTATACTGCGCATATTATACTTTTACTTCATGAATTTTTTATTGACTTCGATGAAAAGTTTTAAATAATATATAAAAGTCATTCATTGATTTCTTTGGCCAACCTTCGAACATAAATACAGTCACATGGGAATCAACGCCGCAGGAGTTGGTAGACTAAATAAATAAAAGAAAAAATCATTTTTTTACACAGAAGAAGATAAATCAAATTTAAATAATTATTTGTATTGAACTATAACGTTCTGAAAAAAATATCGAGGTACCACTTATACGAAAAAATGCTGATTACTTGCGCTGAAAGACAAAATAGGTTTCTAAGATTTTGTGACCCGACAACTACAAAGTTCTGAGTTAAAATTCATATTGAAACAAAAGTAACAATCAAGCAGTCTTCGAAGTATCATTCGTGGAATAGAATGTTACTCTTGTATGAAAAAATCTACACTTAGAATTAAATTTGAATCGTTCAAATTATGTACATTCACACATGTTTTGTCACTTACTCAGTGCAAGTTCATCCGTGCGCTTGAGCGCCTTAAGATGCCGAAAGACGAAACCCGGGTCCTTAGTGACAAAAGTGTGAATGTTTATAATTTGAACGATTCAAATTTAATGCTCAAATTCCACCAAACACCTTTAGTCGAAATCTTAAATTAAACTACACTAAGAACCTTGCAATTCTCAGGCAGCGTTACGTTAACACCAGAGATGTAGAACCTTTTCATTTATAAAGGCCACATTTATTTATCTGATTCAACATAAGGCCGCAGTAAAGAAAAAGTTGACACCTTTTGACAATTTTTTTTTAAATTTAAAAATCACAAGTCAAAAGGCCGCATCAGAGAAGCCAAGAAGCCGCAGGTTCCCCACCACTGGTTAACACTATGTATTATATACATACATACAGGGGATGTAAGCTATTTCAACGACTGTAGTATATTGTAAGTAGTAAATTAATGGATAAAAATTAAAACTGTGGAATTGGACCTAGACTGGAGAATACAAAAATCTATGTATTTTAATAGATATTAAATAGTTTTGCTTCTTTTTTCAAGCCGATTTAAGACCGAAGCTTTGGAACTCGTCGATTTATAAATGTTGAAGTCAGCATCGCGGGTTTTTTCAATACTTTTTTTCAAGGCCTGATAAAAATTATAGAATACGTGAGTTATTTTACTATAAAATGCTGTCCTTTAAGACTAGTAAAACGGACCATAAAGCTCGCGATGATGTAATTTACGACATACTTCAGACACTCATAAATTAAGATATGACCAATAACGTCAAAAGGTTTCCCAAAAATATTCCCACCGTAGTCCTTAAAAACCACTCACCCCAATCTGGGGAACATTCCGTGTTTACTTCTCAAAAAGGGGTTACAAAAAGAGGTTCCCGGCCGCCATTTTTTACGCCTGGGGTCAGCCAGGGTTCAAACCCAACTTATTCATAAAGTAAGGTCGGCGAAGCTGCGTCGCGAGGTCTACCAATAGCCGAGTGTCATAAATCATGTACATCAGGGAACGTAAACTATTTATTTGGGCCGCACTTTTAAGTAAGACTGATTTTTTGAGATAAACTATCTAGTTTATTCACTAAACCGTGTAATAGATGCAAAACCAATCATACTGAAAGTATTTAAATATTTTCTTCATAAATATTTATCAATATAATATTTTTAATTTGTAAATATACGAAGCCTTAGTTTAAATACTGGGTTCAAAGAAAAGAACAATCGTTTTCTTACAATGGTAGAAATGTGTTTTTTTTTGCCTCGATTAAACATTTAAGTCAGTATTTAAATTTAGTAACAACAGTTGTTTGTAGATTGTAGAAGTATATTTTGATTGCACGTGACAGTTGATGACCACTAGGGCATTCAATCCCGGGATTCCGTTCAATTTTCTGATCCCGAAATCCCGGGATTGACATGGTCGCGAACCCGGGATTTCGGGATTGAGAAATCTATAGCAAATCCCGAAAATTGATACGAAATTGGCAAATTGTGGATTTCAAATTTCTCGGCGAGCTAAAAAAAAAAACGAGGTTTTGTGACAAATTGGGGAAAAAGTATACCAAATCGAGGATTCCAAATTCCTCGGTGATCAAAAAAAAAAAAACAAGGCTTAGAGATAATCTCAGGAAAAAGTATAGGGATTTGAGGATTTCAAATTCCTCGGTGAACTAATCCCAATTCCGGGATTGGAAAAAGCCTCCTGGATTAGATACCCTAATGACCACAGATGAAACGTGCATTTAATAGTATTTTACTATGAATGCTTTTAAAATGGCTTTGATTATTTTGAAATTATTTAATTGTAATATATATGATTCCTTTGATCCATCCAATTATGTTCACCATCTTCTACTCTATCATGATAATATTTTATGGCTGTATTCAAAAATTCTACAGCAAAAAAGAATAGCAGGCTATTTTATGTTTTTAAAAACTAGCAAACGTTTAGAACATAAACATATTGAAAATAAGACAGTCACTACATAAAGGATATTTTTTTATAGATTAAGTTTTTATTCCATTCGTTAGGAAGTCATGGTAATTTGATGCATCCGACAGAACTGACGTACCAAAATGAAAGCCGCATCATATTGTCTTGAATACTTAAACTTTTTCATTTTTAATATATTGAATTTTCTAGATTATGTTATACTAAATATCAAGTAAAAAAATAAAGTAATGTATTTCATCATATCATATTCAATAATCATTACAAAATTATAAGTAATGTATCCTTAAATGACATTATTTTACCAGCAGTAAAAAATTTGCAATATTACATTATTGATTTAATTTTAAATCTAATTGCGTAAAATTGTTGGTCACAACTGGTTGCGAATCTCTAACTAAACTGAAGAGGGATAATTTCCGTTCAACGACCACTACCGCAACATATACGTATGTACGTGGATGGCAATTTTGAATTTCGGCAAATTTATGATTTTTAATTTAACCAAAAAACAATACAATGTATTGAACTTTTTCAATATTGTGTGTTTTTATTAAAACAAAAACTGTTTAGTCCGTATGTTGGAAATTTGTTTTTATAATTAATACGAAACAAGTTTACTTATGAGTTTTACACTCACCAATAACTAAAAATTAATTCAGAGATTTTGTTTTGTTACGTTAGCTGTTTATGGGGAATAAATGTATTATTACCAAACATCTTCTTTTAGGATAAAGAATATTAATTCAAGTTTTGTGTTAATTGTACAGGTGTGAAGTCTTGAAAAAACGTCGCGTCTTTGACTCCGACTTCAATTTAAGATAAATACAAAATTGCATAATTTTCAGTATCAACAGAATTGTATTCATATTATTTAAAAAAAGCAATCGGAAGTTACTTGATTTACAACTTCAAATATACTCGAAACTCCACGACATAACAGAACTAGTAAATGAAAATAACTGTCACTCAATATGCTATTTTTCAGAGTTTATATAAGTAGAATAGATATAAATTGTCGGAAAAAAAATCATGCATCAAATAAAATTTATCAGCAAAATTGTGTGAGCGATTTACTGTATTCATTTTATTGACAATAATATATAATATATATAATTAATATTGACTAGTTAGTTTTATAAACTAATCTGATACACTACCTTTCAGTAGATACATACTTCGCTTCTTTAACAATAAAAAATAATGTACAAGCTGTATGACGAATGTTAACAAAGATATTTGCAAACTTTAGTTATGTGTGAGTGAGGTAGCTGTGGATTATAAATCAATTCTTATCAACTAAATATTAATCATGAAATCTTGTTATTTTATTGTTAAGATATTTTTTAAAATAATTGAACATTAAAATGATTACTTTGCATGAGATTTTTTTGCTTATGTTATAAAACTTGATTTAAAAAAAAATGTATGACACTTAACTTTATATTACACAAACACGATAAACGAAATATAGTACAGCAATCGTAACTAATTCATTAAGTTTGTTCTTATAAGGGGCTTAATAAAAATGCTGACTCACCTGTGGTACTGCCAAGCAGAGTGCAACCAACCATATTGCCATCACAAACTTAATAGCCCTGGAAAGCTTCGACATCGTGTGTGACAGAAAAGGGTGGCAAATGGCCACGTATCTCTCCACTGTAAAAGCTGTGATAGTCAACACCGTTGCATTGGCAGACGTCTCCGCAGCGAAGCCTTGAATCACACAAAAAGCTTCTCCGAAGACATACGGATACTTTGACCAGATGTAATACATTTCAGGTGGAAGTCCGCTCACAAGAAGAAGCAAGTCTGATATCGCCAGACTGAATAAGTAATAATTCGTCGCCGTGTGCATCGATTTATTCCGTGATATCACTATGCATGTACTTATATTTCCTATCACTCCTGTTATAAAAATTATAGCGTAGATTATTGTTATTGGAACGACTATGTACAATGGGTCTCTTATTGGACCCCACTCGCTAGAGTTGTGTTTGATGTATTCATAATCTTTCGTTGTAAACGACAGTTCTTCATCGAATGAGTCATTTACAATATCAAAATAATCAGCTATCGATTTGACTCTTTCAAAGTTGAGAGATCTATGAGGCACCATATTTTCGCTTTTGTCATAAATTTGATAAATTTAACATCACCAACAGTTTTATTTATAACAGAATATCATTCACAAAACACACTACCTACTGATTCTTCAAAAAAACACATTGAGTTGATTTTTACATTTTCAATTCATTAACTATTGTAAAAAAATCCAATAATTTAAATTCGGACATAATTTTAAAGTTGTTATCAATTAATTTACCGTCATTTTTATTACACAATTTTAAGAATTGAGTTTTGTTTTTGACATCTTTATAAAACGGCATAAATTTAATAATAAAAGCTGTCTCACAGTAAGCTAATTACATGAGAGCTTTAACAAAAAGCTAACGTCACGTTTATTTAATAAAATGATTCAGTATTCTATCCACTGAGAAATAAACCACGAATGTTTGTCATACGTTTGAAATATACTAAACGAAAATTTTCAGAGCCTTTGAGCTGGCAAAAAATATTTTATTATAAACAAAAGGCACCGCGTATTGAAAGTAAGAGCATTTTAAAAGCTGAATCGTGTTTTTTATATTAGCATGTGTGAATTTTTTTTTTGTTTTCACTTTTATTAACTGGCGTATCGTGTAGATTATCCTGTTTTTTCTCTCGTGTTGTGTCTGGAAAAAAGAAAATATTTAAATTAGCCCAACGAAGAGATATTTAAAATGTTTTATGCACGGTAACTTTTCGCAACAGTACTTTTTTAGTATTTAAAAGATAACCGCAAAATCAATATATTATATTTCCATAAAATATTAATTTTTAGTATTTTTTGACGATGGTTTTTAACTAAAAGTTTAATTTGAGGTTTCGACTGAAGATGCTTAAGGGAATTTCAATTTTGCCTAGAAATTTTAGAAATTCATAGCGCACAGTTAAGTAGTTTGAAAAAAACTTTTGCAACCAACATATTGTAATTTTGATCGTTTCTTATAAATATTTTAAATTAAAACACAACGATGGTAAGAAAGAAAGTACAGACAGTAATTTATTTCCACCAATCAGTCAAACAACCAATGTATGAAAATGCCAATTAAAGGATTTGATCATTGACTACTCATAATAATAACATAAAAGCTCTAGAAAGTTACTTTGTATTATTCACTTATGAATATTTATTTTATAAACACATATATAATTTCATTAAAATAAAATAATCCAATTTAACGAACTCATTAAGCTTGTCAAATAAATCTTGTAGCTTACAAAACTAACAATATGTCCAAGTAAACACTATTAAGCGTCAACTTAAGTCATCTTAGACACAAAGCTTTTTCGAAACAATGTCTACAACTTATAAACAGCTTTTCTCTACGGAAACTGGCGTAGAGCAAGGGGCGCGTCTACAAATGTTCAACAATGCTTTTCGTAGAATATGTGCTACGCCATTCATCAAGTGGTGGTATCCAACAGTAATATGATAGTGTAGCAGTTAGCAGAACAAGAGAGACAACCGATGACATATGATACTTGAGCTTTGTTGTAGTTTTGTCGCGTTATAATATAAGGGGAACGTTTTAACAATTTCTGAAAGCATAAACCAAACATTGAGTTTTTTTTTATATATACATATGTATGTACTTTATTATTGATTTTATTTTAGATAGCTTTTGTACTATGTATCATTTTTGAATGATCATTTGATCACTAGGCAATGGTAATAAAATGAAAATGAGGTAATCAAAAGTCATAGTGTAATGTATACACTATGATTTTTGATATAATAGTTTGCATTTTTGCACTTTTTATTTATAGTTTACTTTTCTTGTATTTTGTTAATCAGTTGTAATATCAATTGTTTGTCATACCTTGTTTTTCTTACTTAACTTTTGTGTAAATATCACTGTTTCATTGTATTTCTTATCAGTTGACAATGCTCACAATGAGCGAAACCGGTTCTGATCCGATAAATTTTATGTGGGAAAAAGTACTAAAAATGTTTTATTATTTTTATTAATTGTGTCTTTTATTACAAGGGCACAAATATGCACTATAAAACTGTAGAAGAGGAACATATTTTTAATTATTATAAAAGCTAATACTTTTTTCTTATGGTACTGACCTGAAATCATAAATTTTGTGTCAGCATTTAAAAGATAGTTTAAATTCATATTTAAATGAGTAACTTTCGTGAAGGCAACCTGGCGCTCACAAATGGGCCTTTAAACAAAATGACCGTAGTCATAAATACGTCGTTTACGGGTTTTTTCGTGCGCATAATTCAATCTTCTTAAACTTTACTTCCTTAAATTGTTCAAACTTAATCATAAATTATGTAGATTTCAAGTATTCAGAACAAACTCTTCCTACAGAATAAAAAAAACAAATTACGTTTTCATACAAAACATTTGTTCGTTATTAATATAATAATAAAAAGAAGCTGTAGGCGATTTCGATGGTATTCATATAACTATGAATGTATCATATTTTATCTAAAATTAAATCTGAAGTGCCGCAACTAACAACTAACTCACTATGGAACGTAAGTTATCGAGAATATAAAACTCTCCTTAAACTTATATTAATTTAGTTTTTAATGTGTAAAAAAATATGATTACTTAAAAATTTCAGATAATAAAAATGTACCACGTTTGTTTGAACCAAATTGAAACCCAGAAATAAAACATAAATGAAAAAAAAACAGGTTTTTAAATTTCATTTTTAAAATTTAAATATTAAAATTATAAAAACCGTATTTAAATGTTAGTCTTGTGCGGCAATTGTAAATAAACATTAAATTGTTAATGTTTAAGAAATTGTACAGAAAGCACACAAAGATCAGCAATAAAATTACAAGCATAATGCATTCAGTGAAATATTGAAATATATTAAATAGTGCTTTATCAGAAAAATGGTAAAATAAATATCAACAAACGAAGAATGTGCATATCAAAACATAATCTCTGAAGTAAAATGTTCACTAAACGATTACATCAAAAACTTTAGCATATCAAAAAAAAAGTTTAATATAATATTTGACGTAGAAATACTCAATCAAATACAAAGTAATAGATTTGGAATGAATAATATAGATTTATTGAGAATTAGTAAGTCATGAAAATAAAACATATTATAAGCGTCTAACTATTAATTTTATTTCCATTAAATTTTTTCACTACCAAACGCTAGTTATTAATATGTTTACTGTTTGTGTCTAACCTAAACATAATTAGTTGATTGAAAAATCTTACTGATCGTTTTATAAGCTAAAAGTTTCAGTGTTTGCTCATCGCTGTCAAGTTAATTTCCGATGAGACTTTTTACTCCAAACACAAGTAATTAATTTAGTATTAAGTGCCTTTATTGTTTGTGGCTAACCCTTTCCCGCACCTAGTAGAAAGAAAATATCTTACGGTTCATTCTGTCATTATATAGATAATAATAATTACAAATAATCATTACGTTATAGATACAAAAAGTTAAAATAGATTTAGTCCGAAAATGCTTCTTAGAAAGTCACCATGTCACACATCAGTGAAATCGTAATGCTACACAATTTAATTTTGTGTACCAACAACAATGATTCAGGGGAAAAAATATAACTCGTATATTAAAAATAAAATAAAAAATAACTTACTAATTCAATTATGGCATGTATTTATTGATTATAGCAAATTCAGGTAAAAAAATCTTTGGTAAACGAAGGCGTAAAAATATATGAAAAGTTCTAAGCGAATATGAATGACACAGGAAAAAAGTTTTCCTGGTATGATTTTGAACTTTAATGGAAAAATGGTTTGAATAGCTTTTTACGTAATAAATGAATATTTTTATATATCATAACATAAATTGGTAGAAAATCGTTGGTAAAAGACGTTAACGTTTTTTTTTGATAAAGATTATAAAACATATTTGTTCATACAGAGTACAAAGAAATATTATGTTTTTATAAAAACATTGTGAAAATATTTAAATCTAAATTTTAACTAATAAATGAAAAATATCAACCCATACATCATTATGAACCAGCTATGTTATTTTATTTTGGCAATTAAAATTCACGAGTTCACTAAAAACGAGTACATTTTTACTTAGGTAGATGATCATTTTGAAAATAAAGAGTATAAAAACATTTGATTCTTTTCATTAATTAATTTGTATAAGCTAAGTTAAGTCATTAAAATTTTTGTACAGTTCAATACATTTTCAAGCATTCACGGATGAATTTTAATGCCCGAAAAGAGAAAACCCATGGTAATTAGTGATAAAACGCATATAAATGTACAAAAACTGTAACGATTCAAGTTTGATATTAAAATTCCATAAAGCACCTTTAGTAAGTATCCAAAATTATGTAAGTGTTTCTATCCACTTGATCTTTTATAGTACTAATAAAATATAATGTTTAACATAACGATTTTTGTAAGGTAAATAGTTTGACCCGGGCAAGAAAAATAAGAAAAAAACTTTTGCAATTTGAGTTTGGATTTACCTTGAACTATTTATTGTAAATTAATGTAGATTCCTTCTCATAAGATTTCCGAAAAAACGTTACTTTTTATGCTTAACGTTGTAAATTCATAGTTCTTCCACTGTGAAAACGTGGTGTCTTTTTTTTAATTTAAGAGGTTTTGGAACCTCTTTCTAACATAAGGGAAATGAGAATGTATTAGGATTACCTCAAAACGTGATGTCATTCTTTTCTTTTTAAGTTAAAACGTTTTAGTTTTTTTTTATACAGTTTGCAAGCGTAGTTGACCTAATAGAGTCCTCTTCAGGATATTCTGTTATGTTGATCGTTTCTAATACAATTTTCTGTATTTTTAAATTCAATAATAAAAACACAATAAATAAAGTACGTTTCTGCCATTTTTTTAGCATTTTGTTTCATAACTATATATTTCGCTTAATCGGAAATACATCGTTCAAGTATTTTTTTAAATAATTTTATGTATGTATTGTTCTTTATTTTCCGACAAAAAAAGATCCGTTTGAAGTTTCAGTAAAATCATTAAGAAAAAATGTTTGCTTACGAGAGAGGTTATTTTAAATTATTAAATATTTGCACGTGAAGTGATTTATAAAAATAATACATTCAAATTCACTAGAAAGATTTTTTCTTCGTCTTTTGATGTAGTTTTTAATTCGAACGTTAGTTATGTAATTATAGAACATTGTTTACATCTTTAGGCATACAAATTATACGATCAAAGCTAAATCACCTAATGGTGTTAATTTATAAATATGTATTCTTGTAAACACATCTTCCACTTTGCTTTTACGGGTTGAGTTTTATTTTATATTATGTTTAAAAACTTATAGTTTACACAGCAGATTCTGAGTTTTTGGGTACTTTTTCGTATCCGTTTCTCGTGTATATTGAATCAGAGAAGACTTTGAATGGGGAAAAAAAATGGTGACAACCCTTATCGTGTACTATTTTTTAGTATTCTGAAGTATATAATTGTTCTGTAAAGATACAATTGGTATTAATTTGGAAGAACAATATGGTTATAAGTTGTGAATAGCTCTGACAAGGACATATGCCGAAATAGCTATCAACTATATATTTTTAGTACAACAATACTTCGTTATTTTTTCACAATATAAACATTCAATTTTTAAGCCCTCCTTTAAAACCAAATTCAATGACAATAGTACTCTTTAAATCTAAATTTTAATTTGGACTAAAATTCAAAATGCTTTTTGGATTAAATTAATATGCTACTACAATACATTCTATATACTTAACAGTTTATTTCACCAAAAGCGTCCAAAAGTTCTGATAAAAAATCAAACTAATTTACAGCCCTTGTTTTGAGTAGAGTGAAGAAAGTGTAAGGAATATGTTTTTATTTTTAAGCATCTATTTATATAATAGTTTTGGATCTCTACATTTAATTTGAATAAATGCTTATACAATTATAATTATAGAACGATAAAGCATGCAGAATTTTATTATTATATCTGTATAGTTAAAAAGACATACATAAAATTAAGAAGTAAATGTATGATAAAGATAAAACAAAACTTTAAAAAATAATGAGATGCGAAGTAATACATGATATTTTTTGATAAATACGAGTTAATCAACGTTCAACCTACTGAAGAAAAACCTTTAATCGGTCTAAGAAAGAAGCTATCGAACAAAAACTCAAATCACGGTCGCCTTAATCAAAGTTCTGAGCTTTTTTTCACACGGAACCTTTTGCTAACAAATTGATTAAGGCATAAAAGAATCGAAAGTTTTCTTACTTCGTTTTTAGATAGTATTTTTTTCCGGAAAAATTCATGCGAAAATAAAAGTTTTTTTTAGAAAAAACCATATCCATTCACAAATTTGATTAAAATATTTTCCGACAGTTTTTTAAATTTAACATTCATTGTAATTTTTGATTTTTTGTCTATGCTTGTTAAAAAACTTTTCTATATACAATAAGTATCCACAGTATATATTATACAATTGGGATATATTCTCTCTAAGTGAGTGTTGGATTTTATAGTTCGGGCGTCGAGTAGGAATCTAATATTTTTTCGATTCAACTCTAGAAAAGGAAGATCGCTTTTTACATGCAGAAGGACGCACACATTCAATATTGGTAACTGTCAATTCTGGTTGTTATAATTTATTGCGGGATTCTACTATTGGGTAGCGCTAGAGTATTTTGAGGGAAAAAATATTTGACAGAGTGCAAAGCCCGTCACAAATTGTAGCAACGAAAAAAAATGACGATAGTTACATTTTATCAAGCAAACCTAAATCAGTATTTTTACAAACTAAAATTGTGGTTCAAGTAGTACAATATCTTAGGACCTTTTTTAAGTTAATGTTTCATCGATATAGCTTTAAAACAAAAGATATTTGAAAAAATTATATTCTTTTCATTGGTATTTTTAAAATGGTTTTTTGTGCGATATATTTTTTTTTTATTCAGCATGTGATATAAATAAAAATGAAATCAAATAACATATAAAAAATAATATTTATATTAGGTTGATGCAAAAGTTTGAAAGAAGTTTTTTAAGCTTATGATTTGTTATTAAAAGATAAAAAAAATAACTATTGTAAGTTTAAAACCAAAAAATGCATCTAGATTTAGTAAGAAGTTTTGCCGGGAGCTTCCTAAGCAATATTTAAGTGAAAATTACTAATTTAGAAAGATCGAGATTTACAAACTTTTTTCATGATTTTGGGTTTGTCCTTCTTCTTTATTTAAATGGCAATTTTTTTTTGATTTAAAGTAATCGGCGAACTAATATTTTTTTTCTCAAAACTTACACGTACTGCACAAAACAATCTAGTCAAATATGTCGTGTTGAGTTGGCACTCAAAATTACTATCTTATTTGAGGCTTTGAATTGTCTTATGTGATATTTTTTTTCATTTTAAGTAAAACGTGTAGCTAAAATTTTTTAATCTAAAATTTCCTTTCTGGATGTTTCAAAAAAAATGGAAAGCTGGCGTAGAAATACGGATTATTTTATTTAAAAAGGCGTACGCTAAATTTGAAAAAATTGCAATTTCCTTTTTTATTATTTAAAAAAATTTTCTAAGAAATCTAGCTTTGCAAAATAACTCATTCTCGCCAAAATTTTACACATTAATGTCATTCGGCCGAGCACCCTTGGTACATTCACAAACAACTCGAATGGTATAATACATTTAGCATATTAACAAAACTCATAAACAAATAATACTGTAGGGTACGAAATTATAAAATAAGCCATTAGGGATATATAGAGCAAGAAATTAAAATACTTTAAGGGCGTTATGAGAAACTACAAATGTCTAACAGCTAGTGCAAATGCTCATTCAAGACGACATTGAGAGAACGGTGACAGTGCTGGCTATAATTTAAACAATCTTGCTTTAATTACACTTGGAAGCTTAAATTTCTTCCCAAGAACAAAAAAATTATACCATTACATCATAACAAAAACTTGTACATACTGAAACATTTTATAAATCAGTCCTAAAAGTGCTTAAGTTTCTCAATTTTTTCGTGTTTTTTAATATTAAGGTGAAAAAATATCAAATAGTTTTTGTTCTACAAATATTGTTTTATAGATGGTTGACAGCTATTTTGGCTAACAACGTCATCAGAATTATTCATATATATCATCGGAACCAAAAGAACCATCAAACAGTCGTTCTTTTTATATGTGAATAAAGTTTGACCAAGATCACCGAAGATATATAAATGTATGGTTGTTTAATCTGAATCTATCAATAATCGACAATAAAAATATATTATTTTGAACAACACTTGACTATTTGACTACTTAAATTCAAATAAAGTTTATGCATTGAGGGCAACAGACTTGGATGAGAAAACCAATATATTAGATGTGTGATGGAACGAAAATGGCCGGACAATATTAAAAAGTATGCAGAGAGGATTGATCTAAAGAAGAATAAATACAAAAATGCCTAGAGGATTGCTATAAAGTTTACCCTGTTTCCAAAAACATACGAGAGACGTAGAGATTTTAACGATTACATGAATGTTGATTTTCAATGACGCAGTATTTAACATAGACCAATATTACAACGAGGTATCAAATATTTTTTATGACAACTAAGCCAAAGAGTCAATGGGATCCACAAAAAATCAAATATTGAAATAAAATTTAATAAGCTCCTCGGTTAATCGTAGCCATTAATTACTCCAGCTACTTTATAAAAAAAAGTATATTATATACAAACATAGTATGCAATTAGTAAATCAAAAAATAAACTAGACAATGTATATGTACATTGTCAATTTAAGTAAGTTTCAGTAAACACGAGAAAACGAATGAAAACTTTAACTGGTCACTCGTATTGCTATCCACTCTTCACTGGTGTGTGAGCATTCACGCAGTTGTTATGTTTTACCATCACTAGACGTTTCATAAAAAAATTTAACCTCTTGATTTCACTCTTGCCTTAATGCTATTCAACATATCAGTCAAAGTGAATATGAATTGAAATAATGTTAGTTTCAACCAAAACACATAACTAATGTATACGTTGAGGACATTTCACACATGAACTTTGACATACAATACAGTCATAAAATTATTTAAAAACATATAATAATAATTTTCTTCAATTCAATCCAAGATATCATATATCACGTTAATATTTTTTTAGTTAAAAAATTACGACTGCACATAAAATGCATTTTCTTTTCGTTTCCACGAATTTTGGGGCATATTAATAAAAAGCAAACACAGTACAAACGTTAAAATTATGCTGGCTTTGCACTGAATCATAAAATTTTCAGTTGCGTCAGTACAAACAAATATTTGTTTTTACCAGCCATGTGCTTTTGCTTGTTGTAACACCTTTGGGAGATGTATTGCGTAATTCTGTTATATTTATGTGTTTTGTTCAAAACTTATTTTAGCTACGGTTTCACAAACCTGAGAAAAATATGAAACGTTAATATTTCTCACGTTTAAATCAATTCAATAAATTGAGATGAAGACATTTATTTTATCTATCATGTATAGAAATCGTGTGAATTCTTAGTAATGTTTTGAAAGCTTATTTAAATTGACATATTACAAAATCTTTGTGTGCTAAGTTTAAACATTACAATTACATTAAATGCTCAAAATTACTTTACTTTACTAATCAATAAGGTTTTTTTGAATTTATATAAAAATATTGAATTAAGTTATAATTAATAATAAGATAAATCACTATTATAGTGCATCAAACATTTCAAAATACTTAGAAGTGGTTAAAATAATACATATTATTATTTAAGATTTCGACTGAAGGTGCTTGGTGGAACATCAATATTAAATTTGAATTGTTCAAATTATTTACATTCACACAAGTTTTGTCACTAATGACCCGGGTTTCACCTTTCGGCATCTTCGGGTGTTCAAGTATACGGATGAACTTGAAATGACAGTTATGTTTATCGGGGTGGTAGTGACAAAACTTGTCTGAATGGGCATAATTTGAACGATTCAAATTGGATACATAATAGGATTTGAAGTGGATTTTTCCTCGTGAGGAAAATGTATTTACTCTTTCCAAGAACAATTACCATTTTCATTTTAGGTGATTTATTTTAGTTGAAGATGCTTAATGATGTAAGATTTACCTACGCAATAAGTGGAATATAAATGTAATCAATTTTAGTTTATTTTAAATTATGGAATAAATACTATTTTAAAAGACCATACGTAAAATCTATCGAAGAAGTTTTTTTAAGACTACGGTCGCATGTTTTTCGAAACACAAAAACATTGTAATATGTAAACGTATTTTTTTTAATATGCAAACAAGACTTTCGACGCAAACTCTATGAATATTTTGAGTTTTTATTTTCACTATTTACAGTAAATGCTTATCAGTTTGTCATAATCATTATAAAATACTGTTTTTCTCATTATAGTATTTTTAAAGAATTCACGACGGGTTATCTGATATACATAATAAATACATTTGGTAATAAAATAAAAATCTAAATAATTTAAAGGAATATTTCCCAAAGTATTTAACTTATACTAAAAACTTGGACATTCAATTTATTATTAAACGATCAAGCGATTATTTGTAAAATTACTACCTGGTACATTTTCAACATATTTGTTCAATATAACATAAATAATAGTTTTAGAACCAAAGTTGTCACAGTCTGCTGCGAGTAAACGAGACTTTATGTAGAAATGAACAGAAAGCCTTCGCCTCCAACGCAAGGGGTAATCCAATCGTAATTCTACAAAAGTTACCTTGTGTAAAAATATGGGAGAAACGTTTGACGCTTGGTTAGCTTTAAGCTTAAGCGGGGATGTTTCTGACAAGTGATTTGTACTAAATTTATTAAACTTGAAAACTTTTAACGATACCAATAGACTGTAAAATGTCATTAAGTTGGTTTTCGTATTCAGAAAACAGATGTCTCTAGTTTAAATAGCTTATATTATTGCGGTAGAAGTGATAAAACTTACATCAAGTATTACGGATAAATTGAGCATTGAAGTCAAACTGAAAAAGATGCTTTTGTATTAATTTATGTAGGTCTGAAAAAATAAAACCATAAATATATATTTAGACTATAATGGGCTATTATTAAAAAATCGTTATATTTGATAACAGGGAAGAGCATTCGTCTCCAAAAGAAAACATTCATATTAAAAAAAAACATAACTGATCTATTGATGTTATCCAAATTAATTGAAATCAGTGATTTTTTCAAGCTTTCTCAACCCTCTCGTCATTGTACTGTCACTGGCAGTGACAAAACTTGAGTGAATGTATATAATTTGAACGATTCAAATTTAATATTGAAATTCCACCGAGCACCTTCAGTCGAAATCTTAAAGTACTGTTAAAAGTTTGCGACCCAAGAACTATGAGATTCTAATCGTAGATTTTTTGAAAACAAGAGTAACAATGAGTTAGTCTTTCATTTATCATAAATGATATTCATTGTAACTTTTGTTTTGCCAAAAATGTACAGTACATTGTAGTTTTCAGATTGTTTTTTTTATCTACAAGTAAGTCTTCAAGTGAGATTTTTGGTAACTCAGTTGGTGCATTTATTGCATAACAGTTTACATCATATTTTATCGGTCATTATTATGAATGCATATCTAAAGGCAAGTCTTTTTCATATCTTTATTAGTGTCATATCATTATAAATGCATCTATATGTTGATATTATAACTAAGTATTTAACGTATAATATATATAAAAAAAGCTTTATTCTTAAATGTATATCGATGGCTAAGTTCCATAAAACCATAAGTAATTTGTTTATGTTTTGAGTTATATTACCCATTATATTCAAATATCTATTACTTCACAAAAAAGCAACTAGAAAAACTCACCAGCTTTTTATCGGTAAACAGTTGTTCGCATGTATGAAAAATGAAATATAAACATTCTTCTCTCATTTTCACATATAAATATAACTTGAAAAATAGTTTTACGGTTTTGTCATGGCTGCAATAAATTTGAATTGAGATAAACGATTCACTTTAGAGACGAGGAAAATAATAATGATTACCCTTTTATAAATCAGCTTAAATGCGTCAAAATTGTAGTCAGCCATATCACAAAACTACCAATTTTTATTTGTAGTAGTATGGAACTAAGCTATCAATTTGTAACATAAACTCTGCCTAACGTGTGTACTAGGAGGACGAAATGTATACGATTATTCAACAAAAGTAAAGCGGCTATAATTATTTAATTCAAAGTCAGCATATGCAATAAAGCAAAGCTATGCAATTGCGATATCCGATGGACTGCCATGTTAATCATTAACAAGGCCTATATCAAAATGTGTTTCTTTTGAATGGAAATTGACTAATTTTGTTTTTGAGTTAACCTTAAGTTTTTTTTTTTTTTTCAATTCAATCAATTTTATTGTTTGAAGTTAGGATTGCTATATCGGAACAATATTATACATCAATACCAGTGTTCTAAAAAAATATTAAACAAAACGTCCAATTGGGATCGCAATAGCGGGTAGTTATATTATATAAGTAAATCGAAATCCTTATATTTATTTTTCCTGTAATTTTTTTCAATTTCCAATTGGGATCGCAATAGCGGGTAGTTATATTATATAAGTAAATCGAAATCCTTATATTTATTTTTCCTGTATTTTTTTTCCCATCTTAGCTCCCAGTATGGAGATATTTCAACAGAAGTTTTTATACGAGAACTGTTTGTTACTCAGTTGCTAAACTTCTTTTTTTTCGAACAGGATAGCACCGTGTTTGAAAATAGGACATTTAAAATGCTACTATTAAAAAATACATCATAAGTATAAACAGACGATTTTCACAACGAATAAATTTAAAGATTTCAAAACGATTTTTTTTTATTGAAAATGTGTCACGGTTTATTTCCATTAAAAATTCTAATTGATTAATTTTCAGTACAAAAAAACCGGTATCACCGGTAGAAAATAAGCCCATGAGTACCGGGATTCTAGTTCCGGGAATATCGGTATTGCGATTCCTAGTTTGAAGTACTCACACTTACGAAAATATCTAAATAGCCCATATAGTATACAACGAGATTCAGATGCAATGTATAAGTAAAAATCTTCAATGTGAAAAATGAGTGATCGATCACTTAAATTATTGTGAGTGTCGAACCAGGCTGTAATAAATCAGTTGTCTCCTTCTCCCTATCAATCACGGTTCATTTAAGGACTTTGGATCCAATCTGCAATGTCGATAACAGAGTATCGCTTTCATCCTCTTGATTGCTTGCTTTAAAGCACTGAATTATATAATATACAATATACACAACAAAATACGTTCATTTATGAACAATAGGCAATAAAATAGGCGAAGCATTATGTTCGAAAAATAATTAAATAAAATATGGATGATGGTCGAAGCATATAATTTGAGTTCCTTATTTATATAATTTGAATGGGTTGCATTCATATTGCAAAATTATTTTTTTATACATTTTATATATTAAGATATTTATTGTATTAGTAAAAACACAATATTCCTTTGTACTTCATTCCACTTTATTTAATATGTCAGGACCGGTTTCGCTCATTACGAGCATCGTCAACTGATAATAAATATAATTTAACAATGCTATTAATACAAAAATTAACAGTTATAAACAATAATTGGCATTGAAAAGAAATTACTAATTACATTAAAAGTGATTCTAAGATAACACAAAATTAAATTTTTTAACACATCTAACATATAATTAAAAAGTCATCTCAGATTAATAAATTTAGAATGGCGATTGAAAGTAATTACAAACATAATTAAAATTTGGGAAATTTTTGACAAAGTGATAAAATGCTACATTGATAAAGTGAATAGGCTTAATGATAGTTTCCTGTTTTTCCCCCGCCTTTCCACCAAGTATTGACAGTGAACACCCTAAAAGTGATATTTATTGTAATCTTCGATGATACCATAATAAATGAAATGCAAATTTGTCTGAGATTAATTTGTACCCCGTCGCTTTTCAATTCTTTTTTTGACGTTTTGGTACTTAAGTGTTAAGCATACGATTTCCAATGTATAAATCATTTTATTGTTTTTCCGACGTTGAAATACAAAATATTGTGCAAACAAATCTTTATGACAAACCAGGAAGACTTGTTGGAATTATGTGGAAATTGTTTAAATAGTACATTCTAATCAATCATAATTCGACATTGAAAAGGAAAAAGGACGTAACCCACACATAGCAAGTTTTACAGGAGGGACAAAAAACGTGTTTTGATGATTTTGAGCCATATGCAAATTATGAAATATACACAATCTTGAAATGTACGGAGGCTTCTACACTGTTGTTTAATTGATATAATCTTGTCGCCCGCTGTGGTCTAGTTGGTTAGAGCTTGCTCTACCAATCAGGTGGGTCTGGGTTTGATTCCCGGTAAGGTCAATGTCAAATTGGATTTTCTTCAATTTTAATTTAAGATCTAAGACATGGGTGTTTGTTAAATCAATTCTCCTTGAGTTAATCTCATGTGACTTAAAAAAAATATATATATCTCGTATGATCTTTCAACTTATAACAACAAAATATTAGACGCATTGTCGTAAGCTGTAATGTCAAATACTTTTTAAAAAATTAAAAAAATATATATATTAACTAAAGAAATTGTCTAAGAAAAACTTTTTTTCAGTCTTTTTCCTGATTTCAATTTTTAAAAGTTCATTTTTTTTCAAACATAAAAACTAAATTTAAAGACTAATTCGAAATTTTCAGCTTACATCCTTTTGATAAAAGGTGTATTAAGTTTGATACTTTGTGATTATAGAAAAAAGCTGTGGGTTACGTCCTTTTTCCTTTCCAAAGACGATATGCTGATAGAGAAACATCATTGGCATTTTAATTCTATTTAGCTTAAAATAATATTTAAAGGTTTTTAACATTTTTTTAAAAACTATTTGTCGATAAATTGACTATTACGTATTTTTCTGTAATATTCTATAATATGTTTGTTTATCATTGATATTTTTTTTATTTGCTATTGGAACTGATATAGAACGTTTATAATTAAAAACAAATATTTTTTAAATATTCACACCTCAATTATGATTACAAATATACGCTTTTGTATTAAAGAATCATTATTTTAATAGTAATTATTTAGCATATAAAATGGAACAGGATGTTATTTATTAGTCTGAATAAATCTATGAAATAAATTTGCCAGGAAACTACAAAGCTCGCAATGTCTGCATAGTGTCAGAAACTAAATAATGTTGAAAAAAACATGACTTTTAATATAATTTTATGTAAAGAGAAATGTTATTAAATACTCATGAGATATTTATTACGCAATGAAGTATTGCATAGTAATTTGCAACTTTACTATGCAGATTTTGAATCCTGATAAAATTGTAAGAAATAAGGCGCACAGTTAATGGATGTACATTTTGCCAACGTCATACATAATTGCCGTCGACTTTGTCTTAACTTATCTCAAGTGCTTTTCTTTGTTTCTAAAAGACAAAAAATATTAAGGGCAGAAACGTTTTATTAGTCGTTTTGTGAAGGCTTAGGAAGAAAATTCTCAAGACCGAAAGTACTATTTATTATTATTGCGATCTTGTTTATCTTTTCACAGGCATATTAATTATTAAAACGCTCTTCGCTAAGAATAGAAATGAGGGTTAATTTTGAGATATTACGATAAAATAAGGATGTTTTTTGAGATTAAAAAGCTATTTATGTTCACTTTTTAACAACTTTTATCCCTAATAATAATCTTTAAAACATCTTACAAAACATACTTATTTATAGATTATTGACTTTAATATTTGACAACTCCACTAAATTTAAGTTAAATGATAATTAGTATGGTAAGAACTAATCAGATATCTAATTTACCTTATATCAAATTGTTTCGCTTGACTAAATAATTGAACGGAATGATCTTTAAAGTAGTATCACTCCGTATCTATCTGACGAATAGAAAGGATGCGAGGGAATTTTTAAGCATCGATGGCTTTGAACGAAAACCGAAAATCAATTGAATAAGTGACGACATTGACCGCTGAGCCACGCACCAGGCAATAGAAAAATGTGAACATGAAAAATTAATAAGAAACTAAAGTTTATATTTTAAGAAATCAATCCTGTCTTATAAGAGGATTGTGGAATAAGAATGTCAAAGATTTTGACATATTTGAAATTAAAATATTTTATTCATGAATGACAATGTGAGTCAAACAGATGATATTTTTCTAAGTCAAAATATAATACTTGTCGCCTAGAATAAGATTTAATATCTTTAATAGAAACGATAAAACAAAATAGACACGTGTAATTTCTTCGTATCGCTGGTTGTAAATAATTGTATAAAAACTATCGTAAAGAATTCTTTAATAGAAATAGTTATTGCTCATCGTGAAAGTATTTATTCGTTGCGCACTTACCTAACGTTATAGCTAACATTAAATAGTTTATAACGAAAGTTTTGCCACTGCTCGGTTGCAATAAATTACGTGAAATGCGACGCCTGGCGGTGACATTACACGCAATGGGTTGTCTCGTCATTCGCTAGAGCGGTTTGCGTCTCCGATATCAACTCGAGAGGACGTAGTGCAAGTCCCAAAATATTTTTTTAAGACATTCATCAGATAAATTATTTTTAAGTAATCAAGGCTTTTTAGAGAAAATTTAAGGCCTCATACATGTACTTTTCCAATATTTTAAGTTCACTGAGTAAAACATCACAATTTGTTATTAATATCAGAAAATGAAAGCTTATTAAAACTTTTCAAAGCATAACAATTAAGTTTATGTGTCCAGACTGTTGCATTCACATATAATGCATTAAAAAGGATTCTTGAAAGAGCTTCAATGAGTTGATATCTCACTCGCCATAAGAAAATGTAATACTTCTTATGGATTCGGCAGTTTGTTGTTCTACTGTTTGTGTTACAGATTACGATTTTTTCTATTAAAATTATTTCCCGACTTATTATTAATTGGCATCTATGATCAAAGCAAAATCACGACCTTTCTCACTCAATATCAATACACATTTTGGCGTTTTTGTATAGAGATCGACTAACTTACTATCTGAATATCTTAGTCTGATTAGTGCGTTATGTAGAGAGGGTTTTGCAACTCATATTGATTTTGAGTTTGGAACTCTAAATTGGAAAAAATTGGTAGCTTTTTTGATAGAGCGCTGAACTGCATTCATAATTCATTTTCTTCAAAAAATCGGCTAGAGCGGGTTTTGCAACTTGGCTCAGATGCTTGTCAAAAGGCAAAACGGGTGTAAAAAAAATAGTTGAATAACAAATTTTATTTATAATTTCATGATTTTTTGTTTTGACCTTTTAGATATTCGAGCATTTGGCGACCAGCTAAGAAGGATGAACATCATAAGGGGTTGACACTTTTACCTACGCTATCCGGTTCAATTTCAATAATGATACAAAAAGTCTATTAGAAAATTGTTAACAAATACATATTATATCACATCGTAAATTTCGTATTTAATAATGTTGAAACAATAAATATTTTATACATTAAGAAAAAATATATCATCGACTTACACTGCACCCCCTATCATTCACACAAATCGTATAGCTTGAACATAGATGAATAAAAGATTACGTGATATAACACGCTTTAAGCCTTTGACTTGATACACTAAACGTCTTTTAGATTGATAGTCTTCACATTAAAAAGTCAATATTTGTTATACAATAAATTATTCATTTACTTTTATCTATGTAGGAATTCTTTAAGTTGAAAAATTAACAAATATTAAACTCAAACGTAATTCAATGTGTCTACAACTTTTAAAGTACGTCCCTTGAACATTTCTCGCTACTCATGTGCATTTTTTACAACATTGTGCATTTTTGGTACTTTAAATAACATATTCAAAATATTCCAACATTTTTCTAACCGTCCTATTTACATAATGGAGAAGAATAATTCGTCACCGTTCTGCAATTAAGAGTGTCAAAAATTCATGTGTGATAGATTTAACTTTTACAAAAAAAATAACATTTAATGAGACGAGATAACCCAAGTTTTTTAAACTTGCTGAAATACATACTGTGTAAAACATTGTTTATCTTCACTGTTATTCAAGGGTTTTTTTAAATATTAATAACATATGATAATAAATAATATTTAAAAAAAATATTACTAGCATACCTGTAATAAATTAGGGTCTTTATTTTTTTATTATTTTTAATGGATAATCATTGTATGGAGAGACGTTGGAACTGGCTGGGTTACGTGCTTTGGATGCCTTCGGAAAGTCTCAATTTTGCCTGCCTCTTCTTTCGACCGGTGGGATTCCGGGTACTATCCATAGGGTGTACTCGGCGGAACTGAGAGATGCTGGCATGTCATGGGAGGAAACAAAGCAATTTGCGGGAGACAGGGAAACATGAAGGTGTCGCGTGGCGGCCATATGCTCCACATAGGGAGCAAAAATAACCAAAGAAGAAGAATAATAATCACTGTACTCATAATGGATCACTTATAGGGTATTCAATGTCAATACTTGGTGGAAAGGCATTATATTTGTAAAAAAACAATATTCTTTTGTACTTTATTTCCAGTTTATTTAAAAAGGTCAGAACCGGTTTCGCTCATGGTGAGCATTGTCATCTGATAATAAATATAATTTAACAACGCTATTTATACAAAAACTACTTCTAATGGATGTTTTCTACATTTTAATGTGACTCACCCACTAAGCTATCATCAAATGGAAGCTTAAATATCTGCAAACCATATTTACGGATTCAGAAATGAAAAAATGGTTTTTTATGTTATAGAAAGTCGTTGATTTTATGGAAATATACAGTTGGATATAGTAAAATAAATTGATCTCGTAAAAAAAAGAGAAAAAAGACTTTTCCTTTTTGTTGATGACCAATTTTACTTTTAAAGTTAAATGTGGTGCAAAATTTTTGACACTTTTCTTATTGAAAGTTGTCATTGATATAAAAAAATAGCATTTTTTGTTCCTTGAAAATTAAAGTAATAATTTTATGAATATTTATGAAGTAAATAAAAAAATATATTTTGTGAGACGTGGTTATTACTTTTTTTTATTATTATAGTAAAAATTCAGTGTTTTGGACCAATTTTAAATTTCTTTTGTATAATTATGACTAAGGATTGCAATACCAAACGAATATATCAATACCGGTATTTCCGTATTTCATATTAAATACCAGTACAGGATAGCAACACTAGACGAATAAAACAAAATGAATATTTAGACATTACAAAATTCCATAAAAAATATATCGTCCTCATAAACGGGTGTTTTTCATAAATTACTTGCGTTATCTTAAAATAATACAACATCACTAAAAGGCTCAATTATTCTGGAAACTGTAAATATTGAAACAAATTTTGACAGATTTGAATTATTTTAGTTCATTTAATAAAAAAATATGCGATGTTTATTGAGAATATTAACTAATGTAAAAATAACCAGATTCCGCTATCGTTTATACCGATATTTCAATCCTTACTTATGATTAGTTTCGCATTTTCAACATGAAACAAATAGAATTTTTATGAAAAAGAAATGTTAATAATAATGAGTCGAAAACAACATTTTAATCTCTAATACTTGTTGTAAATAAAACTAAGACATTTTTAATGTGATCTCAAATTAAACCTAAGAAATATAACCAAATGGAATGGCAGTTTAAGGCTATTAAGACTCGACAAAATTAAAGTCATTATAAGTAAGGAAGTGCGTGGAAAAGAAAAGTTTATTAAACCCATAAATTGTTTCGCATAGTAATGTTAATATAAAACACATCTCCTGGCATTACTTACAAAATTTTATGAAATAAAATGGTATACGAGATTTTCATATAGCTTTCCATGCTCTGTTAAGCATATTATATTATTATGATATATAGTATGTGACGTTTTAGATTTAATGAAATAAAAAAAACCTTTGTTTGATTTCGTTTTTCATTTATTTCAGTTATAAATTACTTGTGATGATCAAAAGCTTTTTTTTATAAAGTTTGAGAATCAGTACAGATATATTTTGCCCTTAAAAGTATGTATACAAATATTGTAAAAAGCAGTAAATACTAAATATAATAATGTCAATAGTTTGAGTACTCAATTTAAAATGATTAATATCAACTTTCTATATAATATTAATTACTTTATGATACTATATTGTTAGATATTTTCTACAACCTCGTATCTCAAAAAGTACAAGTAGGGGTAAGTTTCAGGGAACACATAAATGTATTTTATTCTAATAGTGTGTACACAATATCTTTGAAAAAGTTAATAAGGAAAGAAACAAAGACGTATCCATTCATGCCATCTTCTCTTTGATGCTGAACATAGCACATGACCATATTGTTTGCCAAAATTATTTTTTCCCCATCTTTTTTGTATGATTTTAAATAAAGCATAACGAATTAATTTTTTGAGATATGGGTTAAAGAAATAAGTGTGTATTAATTTTTTAAAATGTATTTCATAAAAAAATATGGAGATCCGAGCTTATAGAAAAATAACGACGATTTACCTTATAGCCGTATTAACATGCGCTTGTATGTTTTGACCGATTCACACATAATCAAGATGTAGGAACGATAGCACTGCATTTCAGTTTTTTTTTGTTCTCAGTTAGTAAAACTGTATAGTAAATGTGTATAAATGGAACCTTTGCGTACTATTGTATATACAATCAAGACTTAGTATAAAGTTAAAAATGCAATAGAAGTTACTGATCAAAAATACAAATAAAGTGCCGAGTTGGTAATAATAATACCAGCTTTGTATGCTATTGTAGAATCCTATCAAACGATAAGTTGATAAGTATAAGAAAAACAGAAAAAAGTAATTAGTAAAGCATTTTTTGGAACAAAATTCCAAAGACAATATATTTTTAAACTGTTTTGTTAAATGACTGGCTAATCTCTTTATTTAAAACTTAAGTAAATCACAGATTTTTCAGTACAAAGTAAACTATAAAATAAAATAAATATTTTATAGTTTACTTTGTACAAGAAATACAAAATAATATAAGTCCGTGAATAAGCCTATAGTAGTATAATTTTTTTAAGCCGGGTAAAAGTAGTGTTCTCCCGAGAAAATTGCTGCAAAACTTGCATGCTCACTATTTTATAAGGTCAGCCATTGTTTGAAACAAAAATGGTGGACGTGAGAGGATTTCGAATTACTGATCATAAAATGTCAGCTTAGAGGAGCCTACGTGAGCTTTCTAGATACTTTTTAAAACCACACAGCCTTACTCGTTTCTCAGACGTTAAATATTTACCCATTTTAAAAGAAAACATCAAAGGTAATTGAAAATTTGTGTAATCTTTTTACCAGGGCTGTGGAGTCATCAAGAAATTGGACTACTCCGAAGTTAGCTTAAAACACGAATTAGTAGCATGTAGTGGCGTCACTTTTGACCATAGCAATTTTAATACATTTTTTTTTAAATGACTTGAAAGTATGAGCTTTTTTTAGTTAGACTCCACGACTCTTACTCGACAGGCCTGCTTTTTACTGCATAAATTCCTCTATACGTGCTTTAATTTGTATAATTTATATGTAAACATTCGTTTTTGACATCGTCGTAACTTTTTAAGAATGTTAAAAGTAATTCAGTTTAGCAAAAACTGATCTGACGTCTCATGCAGAAAAACGACAGAATATAAAATATAAGACACGTGGCATATACGCGGTGTCGTAGGAAGAGTAGTTTTAAATAAATCACTTTGGACCGTTCGCAGGTTAAAACGTGCTTAAATATATAGTAAAAATCCGTAGCCATGAAAAGAAATGTGTTTGAAATTGTTTGTAAGAGCTACAGACATGTAAAATCTTTATTTACCGCAACCAAAAATTCATTTTCAATAATGTTTTTCAGGGTAAACTTTTTTGGTAACTTTCGGTCAATCAAGTAAAGTTACATTACCAAATTCTTAAATCTTTTTTCTGTATCCATATATTTGTTAGCAATTATTGATTAAAATAAACAGTTTAAATGAAAATAAAAATTCTGCTTCTAATGAAAAAAAAACAATTATCCCTAGATAAAAAAATAATCTGCATATTAGGGAAAAAACATGCGTATTTTTAAATTATACACGATAGTTAATTGATCATTTTTTTATCAACATAAAGAGCTATTTATCAATTGTTGCTTCCCATATACTTCAAAAAACGTCGGTAGTATCGTTAAATAATAAAGTTTTATTTTCCCATTATTATCGTTCATTCTTATCATTGTCAGATTTTTTATTTTTATTTGAAGACATTCATCAAGTGAAAGCTATATTCTATCAGTAGTTTCATCTAAAGGATGATTGTATAAAGAAAAAAGAAACTTTCTCAAAGAAACAAAGACTAGAAATATTTTATTTGCCAAAACGAAAGCGTCCAAATCAAAAAGGTTAATGAAGCACTTTTTTGTTCCTTAAGATTGATCTTTTTTATTTTCGTTTCTCAAAATAAATAGTAGCTCTGTAACTTTTATTATTATTTCCGCTTGATAAATAAAGTATTTAAAGAATGTCTATCTTGCAACTGGCTTTATGTTTCGCCAACTTATCAATTACATTTTTTTGTAAAGAAACATCGATACTACTTTGTAATGATTAATTACTGAAGATAACAACCAAAATAGACTCAGAAATAGTAGACAACTGTAATTATATTATCAGGTCAAAATTGCTATAGTAAACAATGATAAAATTATATTAATTGTTTTGCCAGTAAAATTCGCTCCCAATGTTAAACAAATCGGCTGGTAAAGGAAAAAAAATGTGATACAAAATAGGTCTTGGAAAGAACTTCTAGTTAATTGGTCGCTTTTTCTACGCCCCATTTTCAGAACTGGAAAAAAGATGAATGAGAAAGAAGGTAAAAATCGAGTCAAGCATGTCTTTGAAACCATTGTATTATGGAAGTTTTTATTTGGAGATTCGGTTTTGTAGTCACGTAAACCACAATGGACCCATATTTCAAAACGTTATTATTTTTTCGATTTTATCTTTTTTGGCACATTGAGTTATTTTTATTTTAAACCATGTCTACTTACGGTGCAGAAGATATACAATCCTGATGAGGTTGTCTTAACAGAAGTATTTTTACATAAACTGGTGGTTATTCATTTGCACAACCTTACATTTTCAAAGCGAGTATGGATATAAGGATAAACCTAGGATAAAACTTATGGGTAACTGATCGTTCTTTTGATTCTTAGAATTCTGATTTTTAGAATAAGCTGAAAGGGTATTTTAAGCAGTGGCTATGTCTTCAAATAAAAATCCATGAGCTGATTGAAAAGTCAATTTATTATAGTGTTGATATTAGGAATAAAGGCCGTGAGCTCAGCAGTCAAACCCGATGAAGTTGAGTAAGCGACCGTAGACAATTTATTTAGCAACAAATAAATTTGACTTTTTTTAAAAACCTATTTCTATTTTGACTCTCATTCAAATTGTGGCGTCTTTTGTTGCATTCTTTTTGCGTGATTTTAGTAACGTTTTTCATAGTGGCATATTTATTTGCTATAACGTAATGATCTTAATTGTGCTCTCAGTTTTCCAAATATTTTCGTGAGTAAATAAATCAATCAATAAATTACGAAACTTTATTAAAAATAATATATACGGATATAAAAATATTTTCTTTAAAACTTTCTCAAACATTTATCACAATAATAATCTCAAAGGGGGTGATTTTTTTTTTTTGCAAAATTTGAAATATATCTCGTTGACGTAGTTTTTGACGCGATTTTTTTCTCAAAAGAAAATCTTAAGATTCAAACGGAAAAAGTTTGATACAGCAAGTGTAAAATAAAAATGCTTATTTTATCGTTACGGTGTGATTTTGGCTGAAAGCTTTCTAAATTATTTTGTGAAAAATCAATGCCAGTATGTAAAGCGTTAAAAGCCTTTTTATAACACCGGAAATAGAATCCAGTGAAAGTTATTTAATAGCTGTCGGAAAGTTTGCCCATAGATTTGATTCTCGCCATACAAGAAGTGATTTCTGCTAAAAATATTTTGTCTCATTTGTTTTTTTTTTACTTATTGTACAAATCTACGCTGATTATATTGTGTTTTATACCAATTTAAGGATTTAAAAAATACTGTTATTTGTTATCGTCAAAGATAAAAACATCAGTTTACAAAATGCATATATGTTATATTAGTGTGATGCTCAGTGGCCACTATCTACTTCAAAAATTTTAACCATACGAAAAATTAAATACATATCATTCGACTGTAGAAAGGAAAAAGGACGTAGTCCACTATTTATTCAAAACAGATTTTTTTCGAAAATTACAATGTATTGATCAAAAGGATGTAGGCTGCAAATTCCGAATTGGTATCAATATTTAGCTGTATAATTGAAAAAAAAATAAGCTTGTGAAAATTTAAACCAAGAAAAAAGTCTGGAAAAAAGGTTTTTTTTGACAATTTCTTTAATTATTATTATAATAAGACAATTAAACACGAGTTTTAAAGTTTCCGTTCACTTCGAGGTTGAGTATATTTCATAATTTGCATATGTCCCAAAATCATCAAAACACGTTTTTTGTACCTCCTGTAAAATTTGCTATGTGTGGGATACGCCTTTTTTCTTTTCCACAGTAGATATGTACCTAGATTAAAATGGATTTTTTTTACAAACTTCAAAGCATCAATTACAATAGTGTACATTAAATATAAACCACATATTGTCAAAAATGGCAGTTTTTCACTATGGCTGTTTAAACCTTCTTGATTTAGTTCGTGTTAGAGAATCATTGTAGAATATTTTTTTTGGTTTTTTTCATACAATATTATTGGAGAGAGCGTCATGACTTATGAGATACACAACACTCTGTATATATTTTCATTTGGCTAAAAATAAATAAATGTAGTTAATCTTCTATAGATAGATTATAAAAAAACATTTCTTTTTCGTTTTCTACGTACTGAAACTTCAAAGTGCGATTTACAAAAAAGGAGAGTTGGTAAATTAAGTGATTTGAACAATAAATAAAAAGTAAAATACATATATAGTGGTTTATATAGAAAAACGGCTAAGTTTTTCATTAGTTGCTTAAGAATTTTGAACAGAGAAAAGAATATTGATTTAACTACTTACATTTTCAATCACTACGATCCGTCAATTTCTCTATGGTCTTACTCGAGCTTTTATAAAACATTTTTTTTACTTTTCACCGACCTGTTTATCATCTGATCAACACATAGCCTTAATAAAAGCTTCTTAACGTCTTTGTTTTTTCCGAACCAAAGTACTTTCTCCTTGTCCCTTAAACTTTAAGTCCTTTCGGCATTTCGACAAATTGAACTTTGCGGCAGATGGGTCTACAGTAATAGTAAGTTTTGGTTATAACATGTCTTTATTGCAATAAGCAAAGCGAATAAACAAAGAATTATATTTATAAATATAATTCTTCAAAAACTTTTATAAAAAATCAGTTTTAAATCGATATAAACTCGTAAATTTAACTCACACTCAATACATATGTGGAACTGTGACCGAAAACACTACTCGTCCAGAAAAAATAGTTTTTTTATGTAGTTATTTTTATTTATTTATTTGTTTTTATTTATTTGTTAAAAAATTAAAATTACAGTGCATGACATAACAGCTGACGCCAAATCGCCAAGCACTTGAAAATTACAAAAAGATAATATATAAAATAAAAATACACAGTACATCAAATTCAACATAAAAAATTAAGAAATATAATAGAATTTTTTTTTAAACAGTTCACAAATACAATCACCAAAAATGTCCACTTCTCTAAGCAATGCGTTGATTAATCGAACGGCCCTTGGAACTGGTGACTCATACCTCCTGAGCGAGGTATAAGTTTTCAGAAATAAACGTTTTTGCTCATAGTTTCGCCCACGTAAGAATAAATTGGGAGCATGTAAATTAATAGTCGTGAGAATTTCAGGATTATTAACTCGGCCCCGAAGAAGAAGAGAAAAATGCTTTAAGCTTGAAAAAGATCTTCGAGCTTCAAGAGAGTGAAACGATAACATTCCTAAAAGAAATTTAGTGGGGTAGTATTCCTTTAAGGAATTATCAAAGGGAAAGAATTTAAATTTTTTTGATATATTATGATTTGATTATGATATAAGAAATCCATTTAGAATAGTTCAAATTATGTACATTCACATAAGTTTTGTCACTGAGTTTGTTTTAAGTTCATCCATGCACTTGAACGCCTGAAGATGCAAAAAGGCAAAATCTGGGTCGTTAGTGACAAAACTTGTGTGAATGTATATAATTTGAACGATTCAAATTTAATATTGAAAATCTTCCAAGCACCTTCAGTCGAAATCTTAAATTAATGTCAAAGTTAATTTTTATAATAAGTGCGAACATTTGTATTTCATTTATAATATATTTAATACGAATAGATCACTTTTCAATTATTATTAAACGAAGAGGAAGTTTTATTTGATCTCAATATACTAAAGCTATTAAAGTTGCTGCTACGAATTCCTTTACTGCACCTAATTCAACTTTAATATAATGAACTTTAAAAATGCTGACCAAATGTGTATTGTTTCCGAGTTGCAATGGCCCAGAGCTTTCATAAATAACGTGATATTGCTCATTTGAAAATACTGAAACTTAAATGACCCATGAAAATTACTTTCGCTTCCGGTTGGTAAAACGCCATTGAAAGTAAAATTAAAGTTAAAATAGAAAAAAATTATCACACTATTTTTTAATTTGATTTTAACTGTATTTTAAATACAAAAAATAATAATAATTAAACTTGTCAGCAATGAAAAAGTTATGTATTAAATTTAATTTATTTTGCACAACGTTTATACCATTTTTTTAGTAGAATAATATATTTATTGTGCTTTTTACTTTTTATGGATTCGGCTCAAAAACGACATTTACATTTTACATTAAAAAAATACTTCAAATGCCGAGAAGTATGGACTTAAACTGGAACATAGTACTAGCAACAAATAAAGTTTCTCATGAGGTTCGAATGTGAGCTACTTAAACTTTCTTTCAAGTAATATTGTGAATGAACAGTTTGTTTTACATATAATATAATATCAAATACAAGAGATAAGGTAGGCCGAATTAAAAAATAATAAACAAACACATTTTTTTTAATACAAACCGATTCACGAATAAATAGTGCTTTCTAGACGACTTGAATTGTTGACCACGCAAACGTGTAGTAGAAACAAATGAAAATTAATTACAAGTCCACAACGAAAGACCAACAAATATTTATATTTGTTTATTTATCTCTCTGAATACTGTCAGATGAATCTGATTTGTCTGTGTTTCATCTTTATGAACATAATTCACAAAAATATCGTCTCTGGATTATATATAGCATACTTTACGTAAATTGAAAGAACACAGACAAAGCAGCTTCAAACTTATCTTTACTAAAATATCTTTTTACGCCATGTATGTGTAAGAAAACAGTGACATAATAATAATTGTTAACATAAAGATTTACTCTTATCTCTAAGATAACAGTGTTTTGTGGCATAGAAGGGTAGCAAAAGGTGCTAAAATATTATATATAAAATGGTTTCCGTTTTATCATAAAAAAATGAAACGAAATATGTGACACAAGCAAGTACTTCTGGCAGATTTACTTCTTGTGATTAAAATAATTTATCTTCTTTCAAAATTTTCTCTCCTTTCATATTTTTGGATGCTGAATAATATTTTAATTGCGGGGCATAAAAACGTTTCCTATTCATTTTTTTCCAACGAAGAAAAATATGTGCAAGATGAAAAGATTTTTTCCGCTGGCGTGTTTTATTATATGCTATAACTTTGAGAACAATTAAAGCGAAAATTTTACATCCATTTCTCATCTACAGATAAAAGATCTATTTACGGTGGTTTTTAAATTATGCTCTTCATATTTTTATAAAACGTTTGATTAAACGCGGATTATATCCACACAAGGCGCTTGACCTGAACAAGTTGTAAGTTCACTGTTTATCAAAAAAGGTCGGCATAAAAAAAACAAATTTTCAAATGCCTTCTAGTAAGCTTAAAGCTCTCTCTTAATGCTTTACTTTTAATATCAGATAGATGCAGTATGAAAAGAAAAAAAACAATGTTTGATTTTCGACCGAACATAACTAATAACGGGTCCTGCATTTGTTTAAAAACAATTTTAGATTTTTTTAAAAACTTCTGTATCTTCATGAAAATTTAAAAATAAAATACATATTCCACATATATTTATTTTAATCAAGCCCGGCTTTGATTGTCATGAGCATTTTCTTCCGATAAAAAATAAAATAATACAGAGTTATTTATATAAATATAAAAAAGTGCAGCTAATAAGGGTGTAACAAACAATCAGTAATAGAAGAATCTATTACTTTTTGTTTGTTACTCCTTTCATACTATGAATTGTACTGTAAATATCTTTGTATGAATATATATTTTTATTTGTTAAAAATGGTCGTGATGAGCAAAAGAGTGTTTTATTTTTTAATATTATAATTTTTCACTAAGTATTTTGAAAACCTAAAATGATCAAAATATTTCGTCTACATATTTTAAAGTATTAACGATGTATACAATTTGTATTTAGCGAAGCTTGCTTATATTTAAAACACTTTTTTATTTATTTTATATATGTAGATAGATAAATTTAAAAAAAAACCAATAATATATACAATATTTTCTCATCGGAATCAGGTTTTATAAGCTAATTCTAATCAAAGCTTACGTTCCGGTGACTTGATGTCTGTACTGCAGTCCTGCACGTGCAGTTTTTAAATAAACACGTAGGTGACGTTATTTCTATTTGCCGTCTTCATGCAATCGCAAGAATAGTCGGTAAATAATGAAAACCCTTATAAAATGTCGTCGTATAGACGTGGTCATATGGTTGCATTTGTAAAATACGTTTCTATGCTTTAATAACGTAGGAGAAGAAATGCGATAATGTGAAATAAATCACCGTGGTATACTATGTTAGTCTTAAATTGTGTCATGTTTCTACAATATATAATAGAAAATATTATAAGGTGAAAAATAACAAATGTATTTAGTTGTTCAAATATATTTTTTCATATAGTTTGTAGCTATTTGGGGATGGCGTAACTCGCTGCTTCACAGAGACTTGAAAATACCTACCATCCGCGAGTTCGTTCGTGAAATATCACAAAAGTTTCACAGCGAGGTAGGAAAACATTTTAACCCAACGATCTCTGATCTCCACAACTATGACGAGACACTGCCTGAGAATCGTTTTAGACCCAGAGCAGTCCTGCTCGACGACCCTCCATAGATCTTATGTTGTCTAAAATTGTCAATTTTAGAACGAACTTAGCATCACGAAAATGACTTTCTTTGTTTGAAAACAATTTGTATGCTGTATGTGTGTATGTATGTATGCGCATGTGTGTGTACACGTACGGATATAGTATGGAGGAAGCATATGGAATGTGATTTGAAAAATAATGCATATGGAGTTCCCGTGAACTTCTTATCTCTGTAGTGATCGCGCCCTTCCGTCTGCAAACGACGGTAAGGGGATGCAATTTACAATTTTTCAAAATCTTTATCGATGAAGGAGACTGGAAGAACCTTGGTGCGTCCTGGTACTTGAAGCTCCATAAATTTGATATCCAAAAAAAAAAGCTATTTCGGCGTATGCCTTCATCGGAATTATGTTTATTGAGCTTTAAATACTGGTTTAGATGAGATACACAAAACATCCTGTTAACACTCTAACATCCTAATTTAAATTATCATACAAATTAGAGTACATACTACATTTTTAAAGATAACTTTTGTGTTTTTAAAGATGATAGCATGTTTATTATATATTAATTTAATACTATAATTTTTAAATTAACTTAGGATGTCAGAGTGTATAACAGGATTTATTGTGCATCTCTTCTAAGCCAGTTTGTAAGTTTAAACATAGTTCTGATGCCGAAATAGCTATCAACTATTATATATAACAAAATAATATTTGTAGAACTAAATAATTTATTTTTTACCTTATAACAATGGATTTCTAACAATTAAATCTCAATTCAATCAATAAAAAAAAACTTGACAAATAATGACTATTTAAAAAATCAGTCGCTAAAACTGTTCTGCTTATTAATGCATTGCCTATAAAAGTGAATATATTTAGCGATAAACTTTGTGTATTGTTTTTGAATTTGTATGTAAAGATTTTTTTCTCTTAAATCAAAACCTTTTTGTTAGTTTTTGAGTCTTCTAAACGTATTAAAACACCTCAATCGAACAGTACGTTCATTAGTAAAATAATGTCCTTACAGTAATCACAAACATGCCAGAGCTAAAGAGAATAATCTCATGCAAAAATAATTGGATGGCAATAATTTAAGTTTATTTATCGGGAGTTTGCAGCTAATGTGAGAGCTTAGCGTGCTGCTTTAGAGGACGCTAATGATTTCTTTCTTCAAACAAAAGGAAGTACCCCGGTTTGTGAATACGGCTGCGCGATAAATTAGTGCAGTTAAATTAAGCTCGGTCGATAGCTAAGCTAACGATATTACCGACCGGATTCGAAAAATGTCACCGCTTTCGACCTTTCCGTATCGCTTTTTGTAACAGGAAATGTGTGGATTTTTTAAATTATGCTTGACCTGTGTAGCTATTTCACATTAGATTTTCCGTATCTTTATAAAAGTAAAATAAAACTTATTTATATTAATTCAATTCGAAATCAATGTACGTAATTTTTCTTAAATGGATATATTATATTAGAATAAATGTCGCCGTTTTTGCACACAGTATTAATACACATATGAACGTCTAACATAGCTTAACTCAACGAAAGATATTTGTTGCTTGTGAGTCACTAAACCCTTTTTTCAGAAGAAGTTTTGATTAAATGGTTAGACTAGGAAAAGACGAGTCGTTATAATAGCTGATTACTGTAGCGTCACCTTGTTTTTCGAATAGAATAACCATGGAGAGAATTTAGGCGTCCAAGACATTCATGTTATCGAAAAAAATACATTTTTTCGAGCTATCCATACTGGAATTCAAACTTATAAACACCATAACTAAAGAAAAATATTTAGACAACTGGCTACAACAGTCTTATAATAACCAATATATTGTACATTGTTAGATATGGATAGATAGATAAATATAATAATATAAACCAAAGTTATGTCACAACTATCAACGATAGTGTGATGACAAAGCAGCTTTTAACTACATTTATATTTAATAATTCTTGTGGTACACAAAGCTTTATTATTTACGTTACTTTAACTAATTTCTACCAAGTCAATGCTAATGTATTACAAAAATATTCTTCTTATGAGAAAGGCATTATATTAATAAAAACACAATATTCCTTTGTACTTTATTCAATAGATCAGGACCGGTTTCGCTCATTGCGAGCATTGTCAACTGATGAGAAATATAATTTAAAACAATGCTGTTTAAATTTATTTTTGTATAAATATCATTGTTAAATTATATTTTTTATCTGTTGACAATGCTCCCAATGAGAGAAACCGGTCCTGACCTATTAAATAAAGTGGAACAAAGTACAAAGGAATATTGTGTTTTATTATTAAAACGGAATATGTCAATGTTTTTTATTCGTTACATCTCCAATTCAAAAATTAATTGAAGTCAAAGTGCGTTTCAAACGTAAAAAAGACATCGATTTACACATAACCGATATAACTTTTCATTGAATACATCTCAGAATATTATTTTTTAACGTCTTATAAGCCAGGACTGTGTTACACTCAATAAATTTTGGAGCACGTCTGGCAAATCATACACAATGAACGCGTTATACACTTTGAATTAAATATAATTGATTAGTAATGGTTGATGTGTTTTGCATGATACAAAATATTTGACCAGAAAATTATGAATTTGTAAACAATGTGAGATACTGACTACATACATTTTTTAAATATAAATACTACGTTTGAATTTTACATAAATTCTTTTGAAAACAAAACAAAACTAGGTACCGCTATGCTTACACTTTCCTGCAACTAAATGGTTTATTGCAATTAGATTGAATTGACAGTCATTTGTAACGGCCGCTTGTGTTCTGCAGTTCTGCATTTAGTCGAGCTTAATTACTTTACTGATCAAATAAGCTAAGTGCTTTATTGAGTATACAAAAACATGTTTACAATACCTCCGAAAAATACATACTATTGCGACACTATTATATAATATTTTCGATGGATTCAGCGATACATAATTTTTTGGAAGTAAATTTTCAATCAGTTGAAAACTCAGTAATTCAACAGGCTGTGTATCGAATTGTTAAATTTATTTCCTTTGTGATTTACGTTTTCTCGTGTAAATAAATAGTTTTTAAATAATAACTAAATAAGATCAATCATGTTTTAATTTCTTCATAAATGGTCTTACGATAGCTTGTCTGGAAATAGTTCCGAAAGAGGCAAATCGTAATTTGTGTCACTATATGTGGAACTAAGTCATCAATTTTAATTCTAAATTATTAAGTTGTATAAAAAAGCCATAAAGTCTTTCACCCCACCGACAAAAATAATATAATACGTATTTAAGAATCTCTTTTCTTCGATACCGAGGCGTGTTAGTATTCATTTATTTCTTTGAGAACGTTAACGGTATTTCTTATGTAAAATTGCCAAGCCATTTGCAAACGCGTTTCGAATTTCAATACAAACCGTTAGATGCAAGTTAAAAAAGAATCATAATATTTTATTTAAGTATACTAAAAATATGAAATCTCCAACCAGTAGTGAGTTAATTTCAATTAATTGTTACGTATTCATTAGTTATTTATAAAAATATGTAATAGTTTTATTAATTGAATGATTTTGTGATTAGTGGAACCTTTATAATGATAAGTGTTTGGTTTTGATATAAATATCAAATATTATTTCAGTTCATTGTACAGTTATTAACGTATACATACTTAGCTTACAGAAAATCTAATACAATTTAAAAAATAGACAGTTGTTTTTTTATTCGATGTATAAAAACACGTTTAATAAAATCTCAATTTATTTCGGTTCCTTTCAATAAATCGAGATTGTGACATGCTACTTTGAAGAATATTATTTTTAAATAATCATTCATGAAAAAAAAGAAAAACACTTTCAAATTAAATAAATATGTGTTAATAATGAATATATCAAAATTTTAAGCATTGATGAAAAATAATTCAAATGATACTTTATAAAGAGGAAAAATGCTGCTTAACAAATTTGATTTATTCGTGCTTCTATTCATATAAGATAGGTATTTCTATAATCACTTTATAAACGACAAAAAATGTATTGAAAACTAAACAATAACCCGATCAGATATGCTATGTAAAAGCATCTAACTTATTAAATGAATTGAACGATCTTTATTATATGACTCAAAATAGATTTGCTTGTAACTGATTTACGCAAAACATACGATGATTAATCATTTTTTTTCAATTTGATCAAAATTGAAAATGATGGAAAAGCTTAAATAGTTATTGTTATAAAAGATGTAAAAAATGTTAAGAACTTAGTTAGATTTATTTAAATTTATTCGTAAATTTTATTTTCAATGAAGATTTAAGCAAAGACACTCGATTGCCTCAAATCTTAACCTATTTCTCAAATTAGGTTACAATTAAGAAACCCCTTTGTCTCATTTCAATGCAGATAATAACAAATCTAATAATTGATCAAAAGAATTTCTGTTGAAAGCTTCACAGCAGGAGTCGCTTGCAACTTTTCAATTTTAATAATTTTAAAAGAATAACAGACATATTTTTGTTAAATTGGTACAGAATTTTGCACATAAATTTATCATGACTTGAACAGCAAAAAGCATTGCTTAATTTTTTTTTTTGACTGATTTTAATTAATTGATGACACCATAATGAACATTGATTGAACTATGGTTATTCATATGAAAGTGCTTTTTGAAACTGAAACCATACCTATCGTCAAACAAACAGATTATTTAAACAGTTTCATAAGACTACAAAAATATATGTTAACTATTGATTTTGACTACCATTGATATTCTATTTTTTAAATCCATAATTAATAGTTTTTAATTACCAATTATTTCTCTAGTATTTTCATGTAAAAATGAGATCTTTAGTCAAATCAGTTTCGGAAAATAATTCATTGAGTGTAATTTATAATTTTAATTTTAATTGTAAATAATCTATTATCATAAAAAAAAATCTACAAAAAAACAACTCACAGTCAAAAAAAATACTACTTTAATTTGAAATTTTATTTACATTGAGTCATAATTTTATGACTCAATAATTTTAGTCTTTTTAAAAAAAATTAAAACATATCTTACATTATGTTCTGGTTCTGCAAATCATAGAATGAAATATATTTTCATATTTAGTGAACATCTTAAAGTCTAAGTTTTCTTCAAATTGCAACTTTTGTACCATAACGTTTTTCGATATTTTTATGAACAATATTCAATTGCTATTTTTTAATGGTTCTTGCGAAAATTGTTTACTCCCTTAGATAAAAAGTTTGACAACCCTGTACTAGAGTATTATAACAGTGAATGAAAACTCCATGAGGCTCGGATCACAGATAAGCTTTGTCGTTCACGTAAAATATTGAACAGTTAGAAGCGATAGCATCGCAATCATTCTCCTCGGAAATAGCTATTGTTGCGAAAATGAAGACGCCCACATTCAAGATTATGGTTTCTAAAATAATTGAAGTGCTTGAAAGCTTATTTCTAGAAGTGCAATCAACATGTCATCTTAGTGTTTGTCACCAGAAAATCATGACATTGCGAAAATGTTTTCAAAATTGTAAAAAACATTCCAATGGGTCATTATTTTTTTTTATCATTCCAAGACACACTTCAAATTCTACTTCAAATAAGATGTGGGTATATAGTGTTACAAATACTCATAATTTGTAACACTTTATTCAATTTCTTTTACTAATTGTATGTTACACCTTCTTATTGACCTTACTTTTAAATACTGTACCAATTTTAGTTTTCATGGAGTGGAACCGGTTCAGATTTTTAATGAATAATCTGTGAATTTAATTTGTGTGTTTAATTTTTTACTATTTTGTCAGCTACAAAAGCCATTAGTAGATAATTTATTTAGTTTCACCAATATATAACTATTTTTACACCACAACATCTGGAGTCTGGGCAAAATCGGTTTATTTTCACTATAAAATTACTGAGAAAAGCTTAATAAATCCATGCATTTCTACTTTTATTAAAAAACCGATTTAAACGTATTGAATAATTCAACTGGAGTTGTTATATTTTTTTTCAATCATTTTTGCTTATAATGTGGAGAATATGGACTCACAATGGAAGTCTCGAAAAAAGTTGTTTTAAACAAGGAGTTGCTTTTCAGTTGGTAAATCTTTTCATTTAAAAGGAGCTAAGAATACAAAAAATGTGCTATTAAAAAAACTACTAGTTAGTGTATCACTTTAACTATATTCCGTTTTTTTTTTGAAAGATTGATGGGGAGAGAATTAAGCACTACAGATGTTCATAGCTTTGAGTGCGACGTACATAGATACTAAATAAAAAATCAAATTCATTGTTATATTTACATTTTTTTTGTTTTATAACACATTAATTTCTAACATAATGGTTTGACATTTTTTACGCTATCGCATTCAATTGTGTAATTCATTGTTAAAAAAACTTTTTATGTAATGTACCGAAAATTTCCTTAAAACAATTTCTTTGGCTTAATAACTTATACACAATACATATTTTATTGTACATTACAATAAATTTATATTTTAGGCGAGCCTTAAGTAGTTCCGCGACACGTCCATTGTGTCAGATGTTTTAAATTACATTATGAGAATTTAATGTCACAAACGAATTTATTGTTCACATTCCATTTTTTCATTTTCAAGATAAGGGGTGGATGTACTGAATTTGTAAGCGATTTCAACTTATTTAAAACAATTTTATAAAATAATCAGTGAAATACAGTTGCCAGTGGCAAAGTGTCTGTTCCAAGCATTTTTTTTAATAAATATCTACTGGAAATGAAAAAGAACGTAACCCACGGTTTTTTCAAAACAGTTTTTTCGACAATCGCAATGTCTACAACTTAATACACGTTCTATCAAAAGAATGTAAGTTTAAAATGCTGAATTAGTATCTAAATTTAGCTTTTAAGTAGGAAAAATTTCAATCAGGAGAAAGGACTTAAACAAGGTTTTTTGAACAATTTATTGAATTAATATTAGGCTAAGTTAAAAAAATGTTTATCAGTCACCATGCACTTCAAGGTTGCGTATATTTCATAAATTGCTTTTACTACAAATTCGTAAAAAATAAAGTTATTTACTTTGTAAAAATAATTTTGAAATTTCTTTTGTTTCATTTTTTAACATTTCAACTATCTGACTCATATAAAACATATTAAGATATAAAATAATTATTAGATGCCTTGCTGATATAAAATCAAAAATGTTATCAAGCTATATTTGATAAAAATGTGTTTTACAAGTGAATGGGTAGTTGATTAAAGCTTGCTTATTGCGTAATAAAATAATGCCTTGTTATATTTGTTGGAAAAAAGGTTGATAATTTTATTTAATATAAACCTTTACCATGCAGGTTGTTGTAAGTAAGAGTAGATTATAGGTTGAGGAAGGTATAGAATATTTTTGCGAAGTCTTTGAATTTTCTTTTGCATGTATATCACAGCACACATTATTTTACATGTATATATTCTTTTGGGCATTCTTAGATATAATCCTAATATGACAAAGGATGAACTTTTACGCTTTCACTGTCAGTACTTGGTGGAAAGGCCTTATATTAAAAAAATACTCTTGTACTAAATCCATAATTAATTATTAGAATCAGAACTCGTTTTACTCACTATTGGAAATGCTTGTAATGAGAGCAACCGGTCCTGATAAAAAAGATGTGGTAAAAATAATAAAACATTTCTAATACTTTTTCAACATAAAATTAATGGAATCAGGACCGGTTTCGCTCATTGTGACTGTTGTCAACTGATAAGAAATACAATGAAACAGTGATATTTATACAAAAGTTATGTTAGAAAAACAAAGTATGACTTATGTTTTTCTTACTTAACTTTTGTATACATATCACTGTTTCATTGTATTTCTTATCAGTTGACAATGCTCACAATGAGCAAAACCAGCCCTGATCCAAAAAAAAATATGTGGAAAAAGTAATAAAAATGTTTTATTATATTGCCATTCCACCAAGTATTGGCAGTAAACACCTTAAAAGTGACAAAAGAGTGGATTATTACTATTTAAATAAAGGATTATTTTTTTTCCTTGAATTCGAAAGCACCCTTAAAACACGTTATTAGTATAATAAAATTATGCAGAACTTAAAACAAACTACTTTGAATAGATAATTTCATTTTGATTAATTAAGCTTTCGCGTTGGTCTTTTAACACTATAACAATATACAATACATACAAGACTTGGTATGGAGCTATTAACTTTTCTGGTTCTAAGCTCAAGATATGCGACCCCAATACCCACATTTTCTTAAATATCTATTTTAATATGGGTGATACAATGTTTATAATTAAGGTATTCTTATATCATAGTTTTTTGGACCTTTTGTAGTTTATATAAATACGCGATAACGTGATAACGCGATAACGAGATAAGCGCCCGCGATAAGCGATCGTTCGTAAGATAGCTGGCTAAACGCGTCAGTTGCAAATTAATATGTGTGCTGGGATGACGACTTTTTTACGCGCAACTTAAAATATGATTATTTATTAAAAAACCACGGATTTTTATAAAAAAAATGTATGAGGAATGATGCAAAGAGATATTTTAAAGCCCTTAGACCTTTTTTTTGAAATTCATAAGAATAAGGCCAATAATGAGGAAACTACTGGGGTCCCTAAACGACCCCCATCGGCAGAGAAGTATTTTTCTAGTCTCCGAGCCGCGAGAATTAAACTGTAATTAAAGAAGAGACATTTAAGAATAATATATGAACATCCATGTCGGATCTCACAGTTACGAATCCTTAAAGAAACAGCATTTTTTTCAATCGATTTATTAATTTCTGTTACACGACATGGATGTTTCTGATGTCCAAAAATTTCCCCCCTTCCGTTTCAATAATAATATAACGGGGTGTCACCCACTAGTCTTATCCTTTCTATTCCTACTCTTTTTGAAAAAACGAAGAGTTAAGCAACTGAGTAACAAGCAGTTTTCGTAGAAAAAAAACTGAGCATTACCCCGAGGAGTATCACGACTACAACAAAAATACCGTCACAAAAAATATCAAAAAGAATATTTTCAGCCATCAGTTTTATTCCGCATGGTGTTCACTTATAGAGCTTTTTTTATTTTTGAGAATATTTATTGAAGACAGATGAGACGTGTGATGCATACTTAATGCAGGATGCTCCATTTTTTTTATTTACATGCCTAAAAATAGGTCGCTCAATCAACTTCCTACTGAAATTTCTTCAAGGTTTTTTTTTCAACAAAATTCCAAAAAGACCATAAAGTCTTCCACGCAATTTTATTATATCAGTAATTTTCGAAAAAAAAGTTTTTCAATGATTTTTTTTATTTCTAACGGCTTACATTTTTTGAACCCTTTTTAAATCAGTGTGAATCACAAACAAATATATTTATACATATTGTTTGTTGAGTATCCCACCACCACCCGTTATGTGTATGCAGCCACATTTTCACGGCCGCCATCCACAACGAAATGCGATCAAGAAAAGAAAAGAATTTCTCATTTTATTGGCCCGATACAAAGATGCACGGAACCTATCTTTTAACCATGCAATGCTGTGCTTAAAAGATAAAGATAGAAATTTTATAGTACCTATTGTTTTGTTAATAGTTTTAATCTATATAGTATCGCCTTTGTATTTGAATCTTATATAAATCTAAAACGTAAAATTATGGCTAGTTTTTATTTTTACTAATAAATGTACTTATGTAACAGTTTAACATGCTGACTAAAAGAGCAAAGCATGTCTTCTTCTCTTTTTTTAATTGTAGATTTTTTAAAGTATAATAATATATTTGTTCTATTATTATATTTCTCTCACAAAGCATATTGAAAAAGTAGTTCTTTATTTAAACGAAAATGTCAAAAATATATTTCCCTGTTTTCAAAGACGTTGTCAAATAGAATTAAGTTTTTTCATCTCCTGTTATTTATAAAAAAAACGTCTTTCTCACTAGTTTTAATTCATTTCCTTTTGGCTTTTACTAAACTGTTTTTACGGTTTTTTCATTGTCGTTTTACAGCATTAAAATATTTTATTTGGAATCGATTTCAACAAATTCCACGAAGATCTATTCAAAGACTCCATCTTAGCTCGTGTAACAGACAAAGCTTTGGATTTGACGATAGTCATTGTTTTATCGCCATTGAATGTCATAACATTTTTTTTGTTTTTTTGCCTCCATTTACGACAAAAAAGGATGGATTTCCCGTCATGAAATCAAAGTACGTCACCTCTTTGTACCATGATGCATTTATATGGAGGAAACGTGCAACATACATTACCCCATTTTGTTAGAGAGAAAATTACAATGCAATAGCACACCGCAGACATACTAGTTGAAGAAATTTAGCCTAAAGAAGGTTTATAAATAGCCAGGTGACAGCAATACGTGTAAAGATAAAATTTTATTTATGTTTAATTTGTTGGTGAAGTTTTAAATGTACGTACTTAGTCTTACTAGACTTAGTCGTCAAAGTTAGTGTTTACGGGTTCTCAAAACACAGCTTGGACTTTTATATACGTTAATTATAATATTTATTTTATTAAGCCGCTGTGTGGTCGAGTGGTCAACATCGTGTGGTACCTACGGAGGGCATGGGTTCGAGTCCCAGTACGGGGGCAGTTTATAAATTGATTTTCAGTGATTTATGAATTGTCTGTTCAAAGGCTGGAGTATTGTGATTGTCTTGAATTCCCCTTGCCCACCTATTCCTAGCCTATGAACGGGCGTATCGAGAGCGATTAGCTAACACTGTCCTGTCTTAGGTTTTCTTTATTTCTACTCTCTTTGGAAAAGAGAGTTGAGCAAGTGGAGTAAACACGGCCGTTTTCGTAGAAACACTTTATGTTGAGTTAAAGCTTTAGGAGTCCATATGCTCCATATGGTTAAATAATGAATCGTGTTCTACTGGACGGGGGGAAGTACAGGGGTAAGATAACAAAACACTACTAGTAATAATCTCAAATCAATTATTATTTTAAGACTTCACCATTCTTTCATAATTTAAAAAACTACGCTTCATTTTTTAGTTACAAATCGAATTAAGTTTATAGTGTTACAACTAGAAATTGAAGTTTTGAGAAATGTTGACCCAAATTTCGGTACAATTACACTAAGTTTTGTTAAAAAGTGATAATTATTATTGTCTTTATTTTTTGTGATGATTTGGTCGTCAGTTAGTTCAAGTTCACCCGTGCCACCTTCAAGCCTGAAGATGCCGAAGGCGAAAAACTCGGGTTGTTAGTGTCGAAACTTGTTTGAATGTACATGACGATTTGTAACGATTCAATTTAATCATTTAATATAATCATAATCAGGCGGACATGGTTAATTTATTACTATTATTTAATTTTATATATTTTCGGAGACACATGTATGTATCTGATGTCTTAAATTGCATTACATTCATGTAAAACTAAAAGTAAAGCGTGACTCTCTTCAAAAAGAAGTTTTTATCCAAAATCAGTGCTAAAAATGAATTCAAATGTTTGGAAAAAATTTGACACAATACCAGCTAATAAGATAAAAAAAACCATCAAAGAAATATGCATATATATAAATATATGCATATTTTCCATGGGCCATAAGGTTCTATTATTGTGCCGTACTGCTTTTCCGTAACCATTTATTTTATTTAATTGTTATAATAAACACAACAAATATTTTAGGTGGCTACAACTTCCATTTGTGCGTAAATACTATAGTATAATGTACGTAGATTTGAATATTATTTTTCTTCTGCCAAGCCTGTCAACACACCAACTTCTAAATGACTCCTAAAATAAAAACTCAACCATATTCAGCAATGATTTTAGCATAATAATAGCGCAGGAAGCATCAACAGAAATATACGACTTAAAAGGATGACCATTCATCTCAATTATTACGGGTTAGGTATGTTTATTTTTACTCCAACAGTAATTTCAGAAAATTACGACTGTATGTGTATATCACAGCTTTACATAAAATAGTAAATCTCGATGAATTTATAAGTGAAAAAACACAGTGGTGCTTAAAATATTCATTTTTTTACAACAATGTAAAGACAAAAAATAATTTATTATTCGATACATTCGGTGTTAAGTAGTTTTGTGTAAGTTTATTGTTTATATAGAATCCAATTTTATAACTTTATTATTCCTTTTGATGTGTCACAAAATGTGAAAAGTGTTTTGCTTATTTGAGAAACATCAGACCTTCACAACTTTAAGGATAAACAGTTTATTCGTTAACGTTACAATGGCCTGATGATGCTACTCAAAGAAGTATAGCTCGAATAAAATTCTGTAACAAGAAGTTGAATAACATAGTTATAAAATTGTCCATTTTTCCAAATTAAGAATGATGGAGCTAGGACAGAATGACGTTATTTCATAAACGCTCTCGCTAGGTCCCAGTTTCACGATCTTACAAGTGTAAAAGAAAGTGAACATCACAAGCATCCGAGCCTTTGAATCCATATCAATTAATTAACAAAAAACACTCTTAGTTAATGTCTTTAATGATATTCAATTTCTTAATAATAAATAAATCAAAAGTGAAAGTTCTGTAAAAGTACGTCATTTCCATTTTCAGTATTGTCAGTTTTCTTTGTCGATTTTTTCTAACAATAAATTAGAATAGTCAAATTTTCATTAAACAATATTATGTATAAATCCTTTTTTTCTATTTACCGATTCCCATAGAATACCTATACTGTTGTAACATTTTCAATTAAGATAATTAATTGATTTTATCACTTCGATAAGTAAGTATGCATTTGATTGTTCATCCCAGTAAATTTTTGAAAATGTAAAATACCAATTCCTCCCGTTTGAGGCAACTACTTACTAATAAATAACTACTAGGTAATCTGTAATGAAAAAAAAATTAATTAGGGAAGATATGTATAATGAATATTAAATTTAAGTATTTTTTTTATATCTTCCGTAAAAAGAAATATGTTCAGTGACTTCATTATAAATTAATACTTTCTTTCCTGTGTGAAATTGTGGTCTTCACATGTTTGACGGAAGAAAAATGTCAGCAGTGAAAGTGAAATAGCCATTTTATTCGCGTGTCTTGTTATATTTTTTATTACTTCAATCGTTTTTAACGTGTTTTATTGCACGTAACGACCTATAGTAAGAATGATTCCTGACATTATGCTTGTTTCTGAAGTCCTATTTACAATACGAATTCCATTTTATGGGACATGCCATTGTTGACTAAAGTGTCGTTAAAAATATGAAGATTATTAAAGTTTTTATTTTTAATTTATGAATGTACATATTTGGGAGAGTCGAAATTTCCGGAATTTCAAAGATACTTCTTATAATGATAAACATTACACAATGTTCCTTTAAGTTGGTTAAATTAAACAATATTTTCTCTCAGGATCAGAAGCTGTTTTTCTCTGTTTGTGAAGCATTTAAATAGATTTTATTTTAGAAAAGTTATTACTACTTTTGCGTCAATAATACAGTTCGCCAAGTTCGTTCAGCCAAGCCTTTTACATAACACTATAGAGTGTAGACAATGTTTATATAATGCAGCATAAATCTGTTCCCCCAAGAGCTGAAATTTTCTAGTGAAATCTATTGCAATAAGATAAGGCATACAGTCTCCAGAGAAAGCTTAAAATGTATATATTAAATGCTTTTTATCTTATTGCTTATCCTAGCATCTTATCATGCATCGTATATCTCCACACCCTACTACACTTACAGTGTAAAATACTTAGTGAATTTCCATAATCTTACTTAAATTCATATAAATAGTTGACGATAAGGATTTCATAAAAATGTTTAGTAAGTTGAACAAAAGTATTATTTTTAAAACAATAAAGTATAATAAAACAGTATGTAGAATAGTTTTCAACAAAATTTATTCAAACACAAAAAGAAAAAAAGTGCTGTTTGAAAAAGGTAAAAAAATATTTTTATACGAAATGATATAATATTTTTATACTTCTGTCACAACGTAATGCTTGTTTATGTGACGTTTTTTTTTTGAATTTTTTGTTTTCTTCGCCCAATAAGGGAAAGTTGGAACAGTTGAAAGTTAACAGGAACCCTCTTTACTCACAAATATTAAATCAACAGTTTTATTGTTCTTGTGAATAGATACACATTTGAAGTTACTTATATTTGTATGTAACTTGGTTGTGAGTATTATATTTTTTTTGCCGATTATATGCGAAATCAACAACTTGCTGAATGAAATCCGCTATTCAATAATTCGCTTAATTAACGTTCCATGTGTATTTTTTCTACAAATGAATTTTATAAACCTGATTATATTTTTTTATCTCGAATGGTAGATTAATGACATGGTAAGGCTTAAGTCCATTTTAAATAAAATATTCAAATATATCAGATTTTTCTTACGTATTCTATCGATACCATACTTCTTGCAAACTAAAAAGTGAACTCTCGGCTTTTAGAATTTATGTTTAATTTCTAATGTTTCTGTAAACTTTGTCTTTGTGGGATATAAAGACTTTTTAAATGCACTGTCTAACTAAAAAATCTGTCAGCTGAAAGTTCAAAACGAAATAAAATTAAGAAAAACCTTTAATAAATCATGAAAGTTAGAGGAGTTTTAGGTTAACACAGTGTTGTCTTCTTGTGAGAAATTAAGACACAGGTGACGCAACCACGAGTGCTTCCGACGAGTGCAGGTTTGGACGTGTTTTTTTGATTTCCACAGCGAAAATAACCAAGAAACTAATTGCATTAGTGTTGAACTGAATATTGTTTCTACGATACTACTGATTTAAACTACTCTTAAAAGACACTAAATGAGTTATTGTATAACATCGCGAACAAAATTTTTAAAAATTCTCAGAATAAATGAAACTCGCTCAAAAATAAATTACGAGTAATATCAATACATATATGTATATCTCTTGCGTGATTCACTTGTAATAGCATACGCTGACCGCACATGTATGCTTCAGGCGAAGCCAGGCGGCTGCACCTGCTATTCTGTTCGTAACCTACGTTTCTGCACACGCTAAGTCTTATGCTTGCCAGTTTTATCAATCACTTTTACAGTGTGAGAATATTTTATTTACAGTTTTCCAATCTTTTATGCATACTATTATCAATTTATACCACTAAAATTTAGTCGTATAACTTCTATAAAACCACTTTTTCTTTAATGAGTTAAATAATATCACCAGTATTTGTATTCATGTGAGATTCGTTCTTCTAGCTTCTGTGTTACGTCGTACATGGACAGTCTAACGGTTTAATAAAACAAATATAGACACACTGTAAATTAATAACTAGAGCAAAACTTAATCTTACTATTATTTCTTACATATTTTAAACACAAATATTATTACAATGTTACAGGTTGGTAATAATAACTATAAATTGAACCAGACAACAAGTTCAAAGTAATTACATCTAACAATAATACTATCTTAACATTTACGTGAGTTGATCGAAATAACAATAAACTTCAAACGGACAAAATAATACATTATATTATAATAATATTACATCTAACTAGTATTGTTTTTTTATAAGAAATTGATACACAACTTGATCGTATTTTTTGGAAGTTTTTAAGAATATACATAAACATAAATATAAAGCATTGTTTTTCGATTTAAGTCTTTTATTATTACGCTTTGAAATTTATGATAAAAAAACAGCAAAAACAAAAATCTCAAAGATACTCTATTATATTCTAAAGATATTTTTTTTATTGTTTAGAAAATGATTGATAGTTTCGTAAACGATACAAAGTATTTTTTAAGATAAAAAATATAATAACATGTTGAAAAACGAAAACATCTTTTAATATCAGTTATTTTTCGTAAAAAAAAAGCTCTAAGTTCCTCGGATGTGCGTCGTGACATTAAATTTAATTGTCTCGTTAATGTTAGAGTAGATTTTCGTCCTGAAATATTGAATATCCAAATAGTAATTTATATAGATTTAATTTTCGATCGATACAGAATATCAAACAACATATAGCGATACAAAATCTTTCATATTAAAAAAAACATAGCTGAGGAAAGGTACATAAATTACGAACGAAGACCTTTCGTGGTAATTAAAGATCCAAGTCTTATATTATTAAACTTACCCAATTTAAAAATTACAACTATAAGATGATAATATATATCGACCTATAACTGGCAGAAAATTGTAAGCGACAACTCATTAATTTTACTGAAGATTTTTTAAAATCAATTGTAATAAGTTCGCGAAAAATCCATAAATACGGTTTATAATATTTCGTCAATTATAGTTTCTCTTTGTGAACTTATTATGAGAGGAGTTAAAAAAAACTTTCTTCTGTAAAATTAATGAATTGACGTTTACGATTTTCGTTTATATTTTGATATAACCTATATAATTTATAAATATTACACGCTTGTCATTATAAAATGCATTCAAAATTATGTGTTTATCTAATTTGCAACCTTTTGATAGTTTATAGTCAGTGTTGTAAGTACATTTCATTGCTCTTGATTTATTATCGATTTTCACTATTGCAAACATTTTTGACAGTAATAAATACGGAAATACTCAATTTTTTCTATTCTTTCTAATATTTATTTCAATTTTAAAGCACTCTTTGAATGAAATAAAAAATTAAGTCCCCTGAAATTGTGAGATTTGTAACAAAAGCTTATCTTTCTATTGTCTTTGATAGGTCATGTTATAAACTGATTCCTTTCTGGAATTAAATCATGAATAACTCTTGTACAACCCGTATTTCTTGAGCTGATATGCTGCGTTTTGATTTCATATTTCTACTCCATGAGAAGTACGAACATGTTTTAAAAACACATAAAAAACTTATCTCATATATGTTTCTGAAAAATTAAATTTAAACTATCGTCAGTTTTCATTGATCTTAAAGATTTAAAACTTAATAAATTATAAATTACATTTTATTTTATCTCCTAATATTATTTATACCAATAGTGAATATTTGCTTGGGAAATCTATTTAGTCGTTTATTATTTTGTTTTTTTTCATATTAACAAAATGATAATATACATACATACATGTTTGATGTGGTGAAAGTATAATACTTCCTGAAATGAGATAGCAGTTAAACATCCTGCAAAACGTTGGTTTCAAAAATATTTTTGTTTTGAATATTTTTTATTTAGGAAAAAAATAATTTAACGCTTTTGCTGTAAATTGTTTTGCTAGATTATTTTAAATATTTACACAGTAGAACCTTAATGAATGAAGCTCGGCTTTGAAAAAAATAATGCAAATTAATAAAATTTAGATGCTTTGACAGTGTCGCTATGTAGCTCCAACTAGTTTTTCATTAATATGTTAATTATGTTTGTTTACTGTTTCTTTAATACCAATATATCTTAAGACTCGGTTTTAGCCGATGTTCAAAGTTGTAGAAAAAGGACAATTCAAAAATTTTAAGTTTCGTTTATTCATTTTAAGCACTGAAAAAAAATACAAAAAAATGTGTCTCTATTCAGCGGTGATCAAATTATATCTGCCCCATTCTAGAGTTCTGTATCCGAGTCAAAATGTATGCCAAAAATATTTTCAAAAAATCAATAAATTATTCATAGTTCTGACGATGGCGCACGCCAAAATAGTAATCAACTCATTTTATAAAAAAATTTAAAACTAAATACGTTGATATTTTTTACCTCAAAACAGTTTTTCTCTAAGCCATGTTTTCGGAAACTTTAAATATATAAGAAAAAAAAAGAATTTTAGTATTATATTATATTACAACCGTTAAAAATATATTTTTTCAAAAACTAAATCGCAGTGTTTTATATAATGACATGAAAGATAACATATATTCAAAAAACCAGAACACGGAATAATTTCCACGCATCTATATACTTTTTTACTCTTAATAGAGTTTGATTTTTTTTCTTTACACATAGCTAGCAAGAATCACATATTTGAAGATTATAATTGTGTTGTTAATAATAAAAGCAAGCTGCTGAGAAAGACTTTTCCGAAACAAAATAAAAAAAACACGGTGAAAATTTATTAAAGCGGCCATTGTGAGCTTTATCTGTAAACGATAAATTTCCCTCGGACTTGACTTGATTGAAAAATGTTGTCGGGTTTATTTAAAGCTTTTTAAATGAAACAACCGTTTATGATGAGAAATACCTACATCAGTACTTAATGGGTTAATTCAGTAGGATTTACTACCCTACGACGCACGGGAATTTTTAAATGAACTTTTTCGCTTCTATAGTTTGCATTGTGTAGCATTACACCAAAATAAACGATTGCAATCGCTTATTTTCTAGATAGTACTAACCAATTTTTTTCATCGTGAATAGAACTCTAATTAGACTAAATACAATTAGAGAGATAAAAATATGAGCTAGTAACATCTAACTTATTCCAAATAAATCTTCTCCAACAACTTACTCATAAGCAGTGACGTTCTTAGGCAATGTGCCGCCTCTAGGCAAAGTTTAAAATAGCGCCCAGAGGTCACGGGTTCTAATCCCAGTACGGACAGTTTTATTAATTGATTTTTCAATCGATTTATACATTTCTGTACGAAGGCATGGATCTATGTGATGTCTTGATTACCCCCTTCCCACCGCTACTATTCTTTAAACAGGGCGAATCGAGAGCGATTAGGTAACCACTAGTCTTGCCCTAGCTCTATCCTTCTATACCTACTGTCTTTGGAAAAAGAGAGGTTGAGCAACTGAGTATTTAACAGTTCTTGTATAAAAAGTTATGTTGAGATACCTCTATAAGAAGGCTAAACGCTGCACATTTGGAGAGGATATATTTCAAAAAATTATAATACAAAGACCATTTACAATAACACTTATTGATTTTTTAATCGTAAATAATCTTTTTATTTACTATTTTATAACTTCATTCATCCGTGGAAGAATATATTCCAAAATAAGGCGTTTTCCTTCGAATCGTATTTCCTTGTTTATTTATTGAGCCTGTTTTAATTATCTTAGGCACTTTGTTATGTTTGACAACAATATAAATACAACAACTTCCATGCCATCCTCACTGTCGAGATTAAATTTTCAGTATAACCTAGGCTTAACAATCGATACCCCAATCGAATCGTTGAATGAAATATACATAGATAGTGTTTAATATGGAAGTACCTTGTTGATTGAAATTTGATTTCCAGTGTATTGGAAAATAGTTCAAGTATGTATTCCTAGGAAGAAACTTTAGAGAAGAGACGTAAGTGATAGAACGTGACAATATAGATACAGAGAAATCTTTGTTGTTTAAGTATTTCTTGGAAGACTATTCTCGAAAAATAAAATATTACCTGCCAACAGTTAGGTAATAACTCATAAAATATAAAATTTAAGACTTGTTTAACTCACATAAATGCTTACTGAAGATATCAAAGGAAAGCTGGAATGATTATTTTGAATAGTATAATTAAATATTACATTAAAAAAATACATTTGTTCTGTTTACAGTTTTGTTTTAAATGATTAGAAAGAATAAGATAATACAATATTACAGAGCTATTCATACAAAAAAAAATGAATAATTAGGGTGTAACAAACATTTGGTAATGAAATGAGTTTAAAGATAAATAAACAAAGTATGTGTCACTAAATTGAATATAATTTTAAAATTTCTTACCTACAAAATAATTTTAAAATTCACAATTAAGTTAAGGTGGTTATTAACAAGCAAAACCGGTCCTGACCATTTAAAATAAAAGTGGAATCAGTACAAATGATTTTTTTTAAATATTATTCTTTTTCGCCAAGTATTGACAGTGAACACCCTAACAATGACTTTAATATTACATTAAATTTTAAGCTAAGTTTGAACTTGGTCAAAAACTAAAAAAAACTGTGGTTTTAACTCAACAACGTGATTTTTAAGTAAAAAAGAATTTTACAGATGTGACGCGGTGGCCATAGTATCTACGCAGGGAAATTCGATCATAAGCAAACCATTTTTTCTGGGAAGCCGGTAAATTGCTCGAATGTAATTGCTCGAATGTAGAATTCCTCGAATAACAAATTGCTCGAAATGCAAGTTGCTCGACATGCAATTGCTCGAATATCAATTGCTCGAATTGCTTGGTTATTTAAACGGTTTTAATACAGTTTAGTGTTTATTATATAGTAGTTGATCACTTGGCATTTTATTACACAGTATGTACTCTTAGTTTGTAAGCTGAACTTTGTATCAAATTGTAAATTATTGCTGTACTATTTATCATTGCCTCTATAATTATTATTTTTTAGACAGACATTTAAGAAATACTACCTTTGTAAATTGATTTTAATTTAGTAATATAGAAATTCAGTATTGTCTACTTTTACAAGGAGAGCCCAAAATCACTCATAATAAAAATGTTTATAGATAAGGGGTGTAACGTATTTGTGATAGCGGTGGTAACTGGAATAATATAAATTATCGAGTAAATATCCAATATGGCGGTTACTATTATTTTTAAATTTATAGCTGCGTTAATAATATTCTTAAAGAAAATATATTATGTGTGATTTGTAAAAGTGGAAAAATTAAAATTTTCGAGGAATTTGTAATTCGAGCATTTGACGTTCGAGCAATTGGTTATTCGAGGATCTGGTTATTTGAGCAATTTCCATTCGAGCAATTGCATTCGAGCAATTTACCGGGAATCTTTTTTCTGAACACTACGCAATTAACCAGTCTTATGCTTTAGCTACTGAGACACTCTCATTTACAAGCTACATATTTTACTCCCACTGGATACCTCTGTATAAAACATTGTATAAAAAAACAGTGAAGGCTGCAAGAAGGCATGCAATATATTTATCACTGTCGTCATAAACAACGATTATTGGCAAAAATGGCGGATAGAGTTCTTATTTAATACGCAGCGAAATTTAGCACTAAAAAATTCAGACGAAGGCCGAAGGGAGGTGATATATAATTCAAACGTGACTTAGAAACCACTAAGATGAAGGTAAATAGATACATACTCTCCGATGTAATGTTCGTATTTTTTCCAAAGTAGATTCAATCGAATATTAATTATAATATCTATACTAAGCACATAAATACCCGTTAAGAATAATACTTGCAGAACTTTAATGACCAAGCAAATATTCAAATCGTACAATATACGCCATTTTTATTTGGGCATGTGTTGTAAATTCCGCTCGATTTTCGGATAAGTATTCATCTCGATCTATTTATGGCTGTACAACTACAGCGGGCCGTCATTTTTAGAGGACGCAAAATGATTGAAGACCAATTACCGATTCATTCTCACCTAACGACCTCATAAAAACAGATTGATTTAGAACCCGGAAGAAAAATGAAATAAAAAACCGACAATGCCTTTTTGCTTCTCTACGTAGATTCTCTATAGCAAGCCGCATTCCAATTTATGTTCGATTGAAACGTAAAAATCATCGATGATTTTCTTTTGGTTTGCTGCAAACGTGATAAGAATAAAAAATAAAACATTTCTTTACAGATTTTACTTTCTCAACTTTATCTGCGGGCTTGGTAAAAGAAATTCATTTCTTATCTTTGTAAACCGTTTTATAAAATTTTCAAAAATTTCCATGTGCATTAATTAATAAGCGCTTGAATTAGATTCTGCGGATTAACGGTAATGCTCACTCTAGCATTTAGGAGGTTTCGGGTTGAATAACTAGTAAAAACAATATTAAGTGGATATTTTTTCATTGTGACAATACCGTGTTGTGGATAGTTGTTATCACTTAAAGTTTCATTATTTCATTTAACATACTCATGTAAATGAAAACTATAATAGTTCAAAGTTTGCATTGCTTTTTTTTCTTTTGCCATTTTTTATGAATAAGTCCCAAAATGGTTTATAGAATATTTTTTTAGTCATGTCTGCTCCCTGTCTATGTGAAGAATATAGACTCCTAATGGAGTTTAATTCAACAGAAGTTTTTATACGAGAACTGCTTATTACTCAGTTGCTCAACTTTTCTTTTTCCAAAGACAGTAGGAATAGAAGGATAGGGCTAAGGCAAAACTAGTGGTTACCTAATCGCTCTCGATTCGTCCTGTTTATAGAATAGTAGCGGTGGGAAGGGGGTAATCAAGACATCACATACATCCATGCCTTCGAACAGAAATTTATAAATCGATTGAAAAATCAATTAATAAAACTGTCTGTACTGGGATTCAAACCCGAGGCCTCTGTAACTGAAACCAACGACGTTGACCATTCGACTGCACAGGTGGCAGTAGTCGTAATTAGTAGTAGTAATAATTAATCCATTTTCATTTCATCTTTCAAAACTTTGAAAACTTTTATAAGATGCTTCTATTTAATATTATACAGCGTATAAAATGTCCGCTGCTAATTTGAAAGATATGAAATCCTATTGGAGATATCTCAACAGAAGTTTTTCTACGAGAACTGCTTGTTATTAAGTTGCTTAACTTTTCTGTTTCGAAGAGATAAAACATAAAAGTAAAGGGCAAAGGCTAATAAGTGGTTAACTTATCACTCTCGCCACACTCCGTTTATTTTAGGATTAGAAGAATTGAAAGGATGTTTGAAACACACATGTCTTTGAACCGAAATTGATTGGAAACAATGCTGATCATACATGATAGCAACCCGAGCCCGTGAGATCGGTAGCGAACTAAGCTACGGATCCGACATTTTGTATAAATATTAGCTATTATTTTTTTTCAATTAGATAGAGTTAAATACACATACCAATAGTTTAATAAAACTCATACTAAAAATATACGTCTAACATCAAAATCCGTTTCCTGTAATTTAATTGATGCTTCTAACAATTTACTCTTATACCTTAAATTAGTTTATTAAGAAAAATAAGGAAAAATAAAAAAAAATATCATAAATAACACAAACGATTTTCTATTTGAAGTAAATATGGCTAAAATAAATATGTGTCTTATTAGTCCATTAAATTTTCTTCTAATCCCAATAACACGTAAATAATACGTGAATAGTCTAGACGAGAGTCATAAAATACAATAAGACTCAATAAATTAAGGTTCATATCATATCGTCTCACCATTGGCTGATGTCAATACGATTTCAATAATAAAGTGTTTATGTGCAGTCAATTACAATTTGATTGTGATTGGATTACAGTCCCCGAAGTATTTAAAATAGAAAATGTAGCGTAGCTTAAGCTTCGATAGGTATGAAAGCTTTTTTAAAATGTGATATCAAGCGAGCAATGTAATTTTCTATCTCAAAAAAAAAAAAACACCATAATTCTCTCTTGAGATCGTATAGCCTTAATATAAAGAAATACTATTGCTGACGTGTTGCGTTTTCAATGAAATATAATCATAACCTTTATTATTGTATATTAGTAATTTTTAATTCATTATTTAAAAAATATAAGTAAAGTATTTCTTTAGTCAAGTCAAAAGAATAATGCAAAGTATGGAGGAAAACAGGTAAGCATATTTTTTTATATTCTTTATGAAATAAATTAAGTAACAGTAAGAAGTAATAGCAGTCCAAAATCGTGTACTTTGGTACGATAGATTCATGAAGGTACTGCAATTAATTTTAAACGCGTGTTATTAAATCAAATGTTGGGTATTTTCAAAATAATAAATTTGAAAGAATTTAAAGAAATATTAAAAATATTTCTAAGATGGACAGATTTTCTACTTTCTATTAAATATCTTAAAACCGTACCGCGTTGACAAAGTTGATAAAACTTTAAATATTATGAAAAGACATTCTATTAAATAAAATAAATTATATAGCTCAATATTAAATGAATAGCAATGTAAGGAATAATAAAAAATTGGCCAAAAAACGAAATCAGAATAACTCGCGTTGTAAATGTATGTATATATGGAACACAATTCTTTTATATTATATTTTAAGACTTTTTCCCAAAGATTTATAATTAATGTACTCAAATATCCAAATACAGTGCAAGACACTAAATGATCGTTATATAGTTATTAAGAAAGGTACTTTGATAGCGTATTTTATTTAATTTGAAATACTTGGATATCTTAAATTTATCACTATCAAACTCAGACGTATAAAAGGATCACTGAAGATTAATATGTTGGACTGCTCCGATGGACTTAAGTGTTTTATTGTGTGATGATACGATTTTTTTAGCCTTTGTAATGCGTTCATTAAACCCTTATCATGATTTGTGATTTCAGACAGCCGTGAAATAAACACGGAATAAAAATGTTTGGACGAGAGGTTTTTTCGTGAATCTACACTCTATTTAGACTTCGAAGAATTCTTTACTGGAATTTATGTATTGGACGGAAATGAAATATTTTCTTCTTTATGGATGATCGATGCTTTCTTTTTTAAAGATTTTCTTTAATGCAGCAACTATATTAGGTGTAGGAAATAGATATTTTTCTATATCATTAAATTATGCTGAAAAAATAAAACACTGTAGTACTAATTCTACATAATTTATTTAATTCTATAGAATGCCTTTTCGCCAAGAATTAACGATGAACACCTTAAAAATGAATATTTTATTCTTTCGAACTTTAATTTGGTTGGTTGGCGACAATACAAAAGTGTTCTTTTTTGTCAATGGAAAAACACAACTTGAGTATTATTGGCACGTAAGAAGTTGTCTTGTTTTACTCGTCGTATATTTTTATTGGTTTTGTAAAATTGCAATATTATGTTTTTTTAAGCGAAATGATATTTTTTGTTAGATGAAAGTATCAAGTAACAACGTTATCATAATTTACTTGATATTTTTCGTTTTGGTACTAAAGAGATAATTATTATTTCACTGTCTTTTGAAAATAGATTTATTCTTGAGAACACAAAAATATACCTTTGGTTTAGTTTTTAATTACTAAAGCCTAATATCAAAATAACATTTTCAGTAAAGTTGCATTGCTTAGATCTCAAAATTTTGCTAGTTTTTACACTATTTTGATTGATATAATTATATATAAATGAAAAAAAAATCATTGCTCTAACGATTGTGAGTTGTCGAATAAACCATCATATTATTTAATTCTTATGTAAATTAATATTCTGCCATTTTTTTTATCTATGAAGCTCAAAAAGTGAATGTTAATTATATTAAGAAAAAACACAATTATTTAATTTCTACTTTTACTTATCAATATCAGGACCGATTTCACTCATAGCGAGCATTTTCAACTGATAAGAAATAAAATTTAACAGTGCTATTTATACAAAAACAATATGGATAATTTCATCTGTATTTTTTAAATTCTTTTCAATGTTAATTGTTTATTATACCTTTTCATTTAAATTTGTTTTTGTATAAAAAGAACTGTTAAATTGTATTTCTTATCAGATGACAGTGCTCGCCATGAGCGTAACCGGTTCTAAATAAAAGTGGAATTTAAATACAAAAGAATATTGTGTTTTTCTGTATATAATGCCTTTCCAGCAAGTATTGAAAGTGAACACCTTTAAGTGGCCAATTATATTTGTAAAATTATGTAGCTCAGTTTTTACTTTCAGTTAACTTGATAACTAATAAAATAAAACCAGGAGTGTTTTTGAATTTTCATCAAATTACATCAAGTTAATTAGACGTAAAAAAAATATCAGTATTTCTGAAACGCATCTCTCTCTCTTTATCGATCTGTTGGCGCAGTTTGCGCGTTGAGCGAATATCGACAATCTGTAATGTTGCCAGGTATTTATTCTAACAAATAAGGCAATTTTAAACTGAAGAACACTTGATATTAAATTCTTCTTGTCTCTTGTACTCACATAAATACCCAAGTTTTAACACCACTTGGTGTAATATTGTCATATTTATTTATTACATTTAATATCAAGTGAATTTTCCAGAGATATGAGAGCAATCAAAAGCTTTGCTCTAGAGAGAATTTTTCCTTCGAAATTCACAGACGGTTTATATAATATCAGGTTACAGGTGAAGAGGGAATCTCCCGTGAATCAATTCGTTCTCTAAATCAGGTAACGGTTCGGTTTCCAACGCAAAGGTTTCATAAAACGCCTCGAATTCGGGATGTAACGTGTGGTGTAGACATAAATACCCAGACTGGCATACGTATTGCTTATTTTCGGATCCCTTTATAATAAAATATATATTTCACAGTAAAAAACATAGCACAGTGGATTTAAAAAAATACTGTTAAAAACATTTTTTTTACCCGCTCTCAATGTGGAGCATATGGCCTCCTAATGAAGGTATCTCAACAGAAATTTTTCTACGAGAAATATTTGTCGTAGAGTCTGAGCGACTTTGTTGAGCACCTCACTTTTTCTCGCTCAGTCGCTCAACCTCACTTTTTTCAAAGTGAGTAGTAGGGAAAGAAGAATAAAGCTGAAGCAGGACTAGTGGTTGACTAATCGCTCTTGCTACACCCAGTTATTTAAGGATCAGAAGGATGGGAGGAGAGGACATAATGTGAATTGAATAATTCTCAAATTCACTGCGATCTTACCGGGAATCGAACCCAGGCCTGCGTGATTGGTAGAGCAAGCTCTCACTAACTGGGCTATACAGCAGATGATTGAAATCAAATACTTAATTATTAATTATCTCAGTTAGTTTATGTAGCGCAGAGTTAAAACATACTTATGGGCGCAAGTCAAAAGACCATGAAAGATCATTTTCAAATGTTATTTTTTTTAAATATCAAATTGGTGAAGGTTTAAGTTCTAGGGTGCGTTAACGTCAATTTTTTGAAGGTTTGTTGCTGTTGATGTTGCCCATCGAGGTCTATGGTCGCGTCAGAGATAACTAATCTTTAGTGAAGCGAGTTCACGTTGAAACCATATGCCACTTTTAGGGTGTTCATTGTCAAAACTTGATGGAAAGGCATTATGTTAAAAAAAACACACTATTCCTTTGTACTTTATTTACACTTTATTTTAAAAAAGTCAAGACCGGTTTCGTTCATGGCAACCATTGTCAACTGATAAGAAATATTATTTATTAATTAAATAAATAAATTTAAAAGATATGTAGATCCCTTTTAATTTATAGTTAACACAATAAAAATAACTTTTCTTGAGATAATCTTACTAACATATAAATTACTAAAATAACTAGTAATTTTCAACTAAATTCACTTAAATTAAATTATTTTACCAAATTCCAAAATTTATTTTCCGCCAAATCTAGGTGAGAACGTGAATAAGCAGCATGGCCGACCGAAGTGTGCGGCGATATTATTTGTAGGCCTCGTATATAACGCACAGCGAAGCAGATGCATCTGCTGTAACGACCACAATCCCATGAATTACAATGAAGCCTTATTGCGGAAAATTTAGGGCAGGCGTTGCAATGTTGAAATATATGAGCGGCAACAATTCAGCAAGTTTGTCAGCAAATTAGAACATATGAAACGGCTTCCATTGAAGTGTGAAGTTCTAAGGAACGTCATTCTTTTTTTGTATGATAAAAGTTTTCCAAGCGAAACAAACTGTCAACCTATTTATCAGGAACACTCATGTGGATAATGTAGACTAGGTGAAAGTGGTGGAGAGAACTATTGTACAGATTACAATGAAAAAAAAATATCACTTAAATCAAATTGCCATTTAATTGACGACCTTTTTGGCAAGTGCTTGTTGTAATTAAAAGAGAAAACCTTATCAAACTAAAGTATGAAGTCTATAAAATACTTAAAGATAACTTATCTTCCTTGCTACGCCCCGTTTATAGTAGAAGCATCACGTGCTTCAATCGTTTATGTGACAGATCGACTAATCAATCAAAAACTTACTTAATCATTTTTTCTATATTGACATTCATACTCGTAGATTAATACTTGAGTACCGAAACTTCAATTATAAAATAAAAATAGATATGAGAATAATCATTTTTCAATATATGAATTAGCTTTGGGGTGTGCAACTCGATGGATAAAAATTACATACTAGATCAGACCCATGCCGGTCAACAGAATCAAATTTCGATGATGTGGCTTGAAAATGTCCGCGTTCGTTCCGTTTCCGCGTCTTTGTGCTAGTGGCATAAGGCTTTATTTTTTTACGATTCATTTATTACGATTTATCAATTTAAAAATTATACATACTTCAAAATATTTTTTCGCAATAATATATATTATGGTAGTTGAAGCTGGCGCCGTTATTTCCGCCTATGTGGTCGAGTGGTCAACGTCATTGGCTACCGCTACGGAGGGCACGGGTTCGAATCCCAGTACGGGACGTTTTATAAATTGATTTTTCAATCGTTTTTCTGTTCAAAAGCATGGTTGCATGTGGTGTATTGAATTCCCCCCTCCCCCCATCCTATCCTATGAATGGTGCGTGTCGAGAGCGATTAAGTAACCACTAGTCCTGTCCTAGCCCTTTCCTTCTATTCCTACTCTCTTTGGAAAAAAAGAGGTTGAGCAACTGAGTAACAAGCAGTTCTTCTAGAAACATTTCTGTTGAGATAAACGCCATTAGGAGTCCATATGCTCTATACTGGGAGCGGACATGGTAAAATATATATATTTGTTATTCTAAATTTAACTCATCCTTTAAGGTAAACAACAACGCAAGCGTGACTAAACAGCAACGTTGTCGTTAACAGAATTTCACTCGAATACAAAATCATCATAGATGGCTCAATTTCCTATGCGATTATAAGGCAGAAGAACGGTAAACTGAAGAAAGAAAAAACAATGCAGTCAATTTTAGCTCTACAGAATATCAAAAGTTATCTGCAATTAAGAATCATTCTGTTAGAAGTATTTCTTTCTTAATTTTATGTTTGTTATTTATTTGTCATTAAGCGTACAATGTTGTTTGAAAAACAGCCATCTGTGTTTTTGTTTTATAATATATAGCATAATATGTATGTTAATTTTATTGAAGTAACTTTGCCTTTTATGTGGACATTCCCGACATAATATTCAGAATAATGTACAACACCCAGAAAAGGTTGCGTCACCACTTGTTTGTGCAGTAAACTTAAAATTAAAATTACCATGGAATTTACTTCATTAAAGGTTCGACCAAAATTTTTGCAGATCCCTGCATTCACATCCTGTGAAAGCTTAGCTAGTGAATTATACGATATTCTCGGTAATTTTCTACAACTTCGTATCGTATCTCAAATAGTAAAAGTTTTCAGGAGTAACATAAATGTACTTTTTTCTACCGCAATCGTTATCCCTTTCCAAAACTATAAAACACCTCTGGAACGGGTTTGTTCTCAATAACTTTTAAGAAGTTAATAAGAAAAAAATAAATGACGTTTCTATCCATGCCATCTTATCTTGCATGCTGAAAAAACACATTATCATATTATTTGCCAACGTTTTTGTATTAGGTTAAATAAAGCATGAAATATCATTTTTTTGGGATACAAATAAAATTAATATGTGTGTATTAAAATTTTGAATTAATTACACCAAAAAAAACTTAAAACTGCCAAAAATTCAGATATGTGCTTATAGAAAATAAAACTTGCATGTTTTATAATTAGCTATCAGGCCATCAAGAGAAATAAAAATTTACAGTAGAATATATTACTGTAAAGCTCAAGCTCAAGTTCATCCGTGCACTTGAACGCCTGAAGATGCTGAAAGGCGAAACCCGGGTCGTTAGTGACAAAACCTGTGTGAATGCACATAATTTAAACGATTCAAATTTACTGTAAAGCTGTCAATTAAACCAAGCATCTGTTTTTTTTTTAAATTTAATATTTCAACTGAAGGTGCTTGGTGGAATTTCAATATCAAATTTGAACGATTCAAATGTTTTTTTTACTATATAATTGTACTGAAGTTTTCACAAATAGGTAAATTAGATGTCGAAAAATCTTCGGTTGAAAATTCCATCATTTATTATAGTAAATTTTTGAAGCAGGTGGAAACTCTTTTTTTAGGCATTTTTTTGGTGTAAAATTTGAAACAATATATCGTTGAAATACTATATCAGAATAATAAATTACAATTTATACAACAGAAGTAGCGTTGGCATATTTATTTACAAAGGAGAGTGTTTTTGTAGGAAAGCTTTTTTCAATTATTCACTAAATATTTTAAAAAAATTGTCTCTTAAAAATTTACTAAAATAAAATTTGCTTTCATGAAATTTAAAATTAATCAATGTGGCTATTTAATAAAATTAATTAGAGATTTTTTTAAAACGCATTATATTTATTGAACAAATATTGTTATTATTAATAGAAGGTCTGAATACAAAAGGATGTCTCGGGAAGTTATGACTTACCAGTCAATAGATCACAAGAAATTTATTCAAAAATTTTAAGATTTTATACACAAATCGCAAAATAAGTAATGAGCTACATGTAACTCCATTATTTTCTGATAAAATGTTGATATAGTTTTAAAAGCATCTTGTCAGAAGAACTTTTTTTTTATAAAAAAAAAACTCAGTGAATTGAATTCTAAATGTATTGTTTTTATCGTGAATTATATTATATATGACATCAAAGTATTGTTCGTTGAAATGATCGAAATCGAGAAGCAACTTAAACAGCAAGGATACCCTTACATGCTTTTTTTCGTAATCCTAGCTTTTGAGCTTGGATTTAGTGCTTTTTGAATTTGGCAACAAAAGGTCGAATAGAACAAGAAGCGAGAGACGATATTGGGTTGTTTTTGAACTCGTCTTGTGTTTCTCAAGACAATTATGAGGTTCAAATAAAGTGACCAATATTTTAAAATAATTGTTGAAAAAAATATATTATATGAATGAAATTACGACATTATACAAACAAGCAAATGATAACAAATTTCTTTTTTTTTAATAATAAATGAAAAGCGAACAAAAAACATGAATTTGTTTATTACATTAATGGTTCATTTTTTTGAGTGAAATTTTTGCTTAGTGATCTTACGTCATGGTTTTATTGATTTATTTTCGACATGATAATTTAATATTAATAAAAACACAATAATCCTTTGTACTTCATTCCACTTTATTTAATATGTCAGGACCGGTTTCGCTCATTACGAGCATCGTCAACTGACGTCAGTTGACGATGCTCGTAATGAGCGAAACCGGTCCTGACATATTAAATAAAGTGGAATGAAGTACAAAGGATTATTGTGTTTTTATTAATATAATGCCTTTCCACCAAGTATTGACAGTGAACACCCTAAAAGTGATGATAATTTAACCCTATATGTTTTTTTATCTATGTTCGCTCTCAACGTGGAGCGTATGGCTTCCTAATAGAATTATCTCAACAGGAGTTTTTCTACGAGAACTCAGTTCCTCAACCTCTCTTTTTCTGAGAGAGCAGAGGTAACAGTATAATACTAAAACAAGACTAGTAATAAGCTAATCGTTCACTCTACGCCCTTTTTTAAGGAAATGATGGGTTGGAGGGAAATTCAAGACATTACATACATCCATGTTTTTCGGACATAAATTCATAAATTAATTGAAAATCAATTTATAAAAACTGTTTGGACAACGATGTTAATATTAATTATTATATTAAATATATCGTTATCGACAAACAATTTTATGGAAGGGTACAGAATGAAAATAATTAAAATTTAACATTAAATTTCCATCAAACACCTTCAGTCGAAATTCTAAATTATATTATTTATTTATTGAAAAAGAAAATATATTTCCAAAAAAAATAATATGTTATGTATTTATTATGACGATAATCATTACCGTACAACGGTGACACATAGACTTACTTGAGCCACTAAGCCGTAAATGCATATCATATTAAATGACATTAAAAAAGATATGTTGTTTATTGATCGTTGACGTAAAACTAAAATGCTGCTACTATGAAACAGGTGTATTGTTCGGCCATACTAAGTTGTAATATTGTTAGCGATATGGAATGTAACTATGTATGTACTTTTTGATTAGAGTTTTTTTAAAAACAGTCTCTCTCGTGAATCGTGATACATAGTAACAGAATTTGTAATAATCATTTTTTAAATTTAATATTGAAATTCTGATTTTTTTTAAATTGTACTTTATAAGCTTACATTGGAAAAACATTGGATTAAATATACAATTAATACAGTTTTGCATTTTTCAGTTACAATAAGAAGACGTTCATATATGTCATCACACACATTGTAACATTTTTATCAAATTAGCATTATCAACCCTACTAAAGTGTGACGTCATATTGACGGTCCTAATATAAAGAAATATCTTACACATAATTTTTTGAATATTTTTTAAATCAGTTTCTTACGTTACGCTACCGAAAATCATGAATAGAGGCGGAGAAACGAATGTTCATCCTTTTAAATGAATCCCTTGAAAACGGTTTCGTATAATCATTCGTCATAGAGAAAGCGGCGAACGGTTCTCTGGCGAAAATGTGTTTAGAATATTTGGTAAAAGGTGTTTGGAATAAAAGCAAAACTAACACGTGTGAATGTTTATCACGTATTCAAGTAATCTCTTCTATTCTCATTCGGTCTACGGTCCACAGCCTTTCTTTGCCTGAGATTTTGACGTAACCATTATTCTTTTGAAAAATTCTTGCACCTTCCCGGACTATTTCACGAAAATGAAGTTATCTTCTGAATAGGCTGTTTTTACATATATGTTCGTTTTCTGTACAAGCTTTTATTTCTTCACTTTCTTCTTTATATATGATATTCTTGTTTTTATCAACCAATACAATTGAAGGCTATAAAATCATCGTCTTTTACAACATGATTTTATTATATAATATTATTGTAAAACACATCTACCAAGCGACATTTTTTTCCTGTTGTAAAAATAGTCTTCTCTCAAGATGATAATAAAAAGCCTTAGAACAACGGTTTATTTTAACCCTTAACCAGGCCGCGAGAAACTGGAAATAGTAGAGTGATTCCAATTAGTGATTTATACTTATGAGGGGATTATAAATGAAACATAGAACAAGTTTTTCAAAAATTATATCGTTTTTATATAAAAAAATGTGTGGGAAATATATTCCCTATGCCCACATAGGAACATTTTTTGTGGGAAACAATTATCCCTATGCCCGTTTACAAAAAAAAGAATGAACATTAGTTCATTTAGAACAATATTAATAACTTTCGATAAACTTTCTGCATCACACCGAAGACGATAAAAACAGAAAATTTTAAAGTACCTAAATTGAAAATGAGTTGGAACTCAAAGGTTTGTGGAAATTTTCCCAACATGGATATAAGCAGAGTACCCTAAATTATTTTATAAATTAATATATAGAGTACCCTAAATTATTTTAATAATCTAAATTATAATTTTCAAAAGATATCTTACAAACAATATAAAAACATGTACTCCACTACATCCGCTATTAATAGACGTTTAATATTGAAAGAATGTGTAAATTCAAAATACGATAATTTGAGAGAACAATAAGCTCTCGGGGAAGCTGTGTTGTTTTATAAGCTGATTTGAAAAGTATCTTATTGTAAACCCTTGTTTACTTCTCATTTTCAAAAATAATTGAGTTTGTATAGAATTTTAACTTGACATTATATCAAAGAAATTTTAAACACTATTTGAATTATCAAAATCAGCAATTATCAGACCTTTGGGTAATATTCTATTTTTTCTTATAAGTTTGTGTACAAATAAAAAAAAATAAACAATATTTTTTAATTTTTGTTTATGTTTAACCACGTCAGACTCCTTATTAACGGCAACATTAATTTTATTAAGCTACATCAAATAAATAAGTCAAGTAAATTTTTAAAATATTCGATCTCTTTAAATAAATTAGAAAGAATGGAAGACAGTTACTTGAGATTAGTCATAGAAAATCAGACACACAAAAATAACACTGCTTTGAATCTAAAATGAAATAAATGTTTGATTGAAAACATCATAGTTATCGAATCGTGCATCATTAAAAAATTGCCATGAGCAAAAATCTTACTACTTCACTAAATCAGAGTTAAAATATGTCTTTATTTAAATAGTTAACTAAGTGTTTTTTATTTACTAAATACGAATAGCAGTCCATATTTTGATTAATTATCACACTTTAAGCTTATGTTATTAGAATCATGTCCTGCGTGACATTTAAAAGCTCATAATTTGTATTTTATCGATACTCTAGCTTCAGAGTGAACAATTTCTGAGTTCGGCAGTATAAAGTAAAGTATGCAAAGTATTTCAGAATACATACCCAAAATATCACTCCCAAAGAGCAACTAAGATGTTATTATGCTGCATTAGAATCTAATCGTGCACTCTTGAACTAGGGTATTACTATGAATCATCGTGTTTCATTCATACTATTACTGCGAATGTGTAAAGAAAATTGACGTGGAAATGATAAAATTTTGAAAACAAATTACTATTTTAGTAAACTAAAAAGCTGAAAATGTCCATTTCTTTTGCGAATCAATTTTTTTTCCAGAGAACGACATTTAAAGATATATTATTTAAGATTTAGAATTTGGCTTTAAGCTTCTTTCTAATTGCTTTAAACTCAATGATACTTTTGTTTCGTATATAAACACGAATCATTCATTTACTAAGCGTCAGCTTAAATTCATCCGTGCACTTGAACGCCTGAAGATGCCGAAAAGCGAAACCCGGGTCGTTTGTGTCAAAATGTGTGTAAATGTACATAATTTGAACGATTCAAATTTGACATTTAAAGAGTTAGTAAAAACACAATAATCCTTTGTACTTCATTCCACTTTATTTAATATGTCAGGACCGGTTTCGCTCATTACGAGCATCG
>CM062828.1:2632302-2961696 GCA_031772345.1 Himalopsyche anomala
TTCGCGGCTACATTATTTTTATAGTTTCATGTATGAAACTGTTGATTTAACTATTTTAAAGAGATTTAAAATCGTTTCGACGAAAAATTAGACGTACAACTGTACTGACTTTATACGCTTGTCTATGTTTGCTATCACTCTCAATAATTATTCTTGACAAAATCAATTTGAATAGCTGTATTTTGATTAACTTACAGCTACCTTAATTTTCTTAGCCACACGACAATTAGTCATCACAAAGATTTATTAATGTACTATGAATATTCAAACACAACATGTTTGATCGATCGTTTAAGGTAGCGATTTAAATATACATCCGATATTCGAAGCATATTATGTTATCTTGTAACAACATCCGTAGATAATTTCAACGGTCTTAAATTATAGTTGTTGCTTCAATTAAGAGAGCAAAGTGTATTTGTCTTGGATATTGTAAGACAAGTCGTCTCGTCTGTAGAATAAAATTTGAATCTATTCACTTGGAAATCTGTCAAGTTAATGAAAGCTCAAAACGACAAACGCGGCTTCAGTATAGTAATTTAATCTGTCTACGCCTGTAATGTTTATGTGACTTGCTGCAATTACAAAAAGCTTTCACGGTTCAAAGTTCTTTAGAAATATATCAAACAATAAGTAACATCTGTTGTTTCTTGAGTATACTCAGTGCAGTATAAAGTCTCGCTAAATTGTGAATAATTTAGTATTTTAAGCAGTATTGCATTAAATAAATCGACGTCGATGTGGTATAAACCATTATCGGATTTATTTTATGATCAAAAATCAGTTATTCTTACTCAAAGCAAGATAGTGCATAATGTTAGTATTTTAATTGTAATGTAGCGCCTAAAAGCATTTATGTGTGACTTTTGTTGGGATTCTTCATTCGGTTTAAAAATAGGCATTATTGAACTTCATACAAATTATGTTAAATATACTTATTTTAGTCCACTCCGTGGTGTAGTGGTCAACGTCGTTGATTTCCATTACTGATCTCATAGTTTTAAGTCCTAGTCCAAACAGCACTTATTTCTTTTGAATGATTCGACGCTTACTTTGTGGAAGTTAATTTTAATATAAAATATTAAATAACTTAGAATATTCCATGTATTGTGCTACAGAGAATGCCTCTAAAAAAAGCGAAATGCATGTCACAGTTTATAGCACAATACGTGGAATAATCTAAGCTACTTTATATTTTATATTGGCAATTATTTCAACCGATTTCAGGCAAGGGTGTTTCAGATGTCAAAACATTCCCTCCTTCCTTTCAATTCTTAAAATAATGGTGCGTAGTAAAATTGATAAGCCAACGACTAGACCTCTCTTAGAAGTATTTTTTTCTATCTCTACTTTCTTTGATAAAATATAGAATATGCAACATAGTAAGTAGCAGTTCTCGTAGAAAAAACTTATATTGACACTGCTAGAAGAAAGCTATTTGTTCGACATGAGGAGTGGCCATGGATTAAAAAAAACCGTTTTACCTGTATAAAGAATCTAATTTTTACTTTTTTTTGTATTTCCATACAATATTCAAATTTAGCATTTATATTTTAATTGTCATTATTTTTTTATGTTACAAATGTTGTCGTTTTGTATTATGTTTATTTATTTAGCGGATATTTTTTATTTCTGGTTCAATTCTTGAAGTATATAATAAAGTCTAAAACTTTTATTTGATAAAATCTAATTAAGAATAAGTCTAATAATAATAAACTGAACAAAAAGTATAACTAAGCATTTTTGTAAAGAAAATTGATGTTTTTAATGTAAACTATCTATGTTAAGAAAATATTTTACTAGAAAAGCATATTTTAGTATTTATATAAATCTCTTTGTATATCAAAATTGTTTGCCTAAGGGAAATTTTCTAGCTATTAAATAATTTGAAATCAAAGCAAGATTTGTAATATTATTACACCGCAAAAATAAATAAAGTAACACAACGAAGAGGCTGTTTTATTAAGGGCTTTGATAACTTGTCTCCAGTTTCATATTGACATTTCGCTAATTACTTATAACTATTTAACTTTATGAAACATTATATTCATAGTTTATGTTTAAAATTTATTAATTGTTCTATGATATTTTGTGAGAGTTTTTAGAGGGAAAAATTTCTTTGTGGTGATGAACAACCACAGACATTCTAAAAAATAAAGAAAAATCACAAAGCGTTTAATACAATATGATTATTTGCTCTATGAAAAATTATTTAATTCTGACTTATTTTAGTTATCTTCCATTCATTTTTTTATGCGGTTCGAATCATGAAAAAATAGCATGTTTAATGCTGATATTTTAAATTACAAAATCGAGTAGATTTCATGCTCATGACATTTTTTTGAGCTTTCATTGATTCAAACGAAGATTGATTTAAATTCGAATATATTTCACATAAGTAATTACTTGCTAACATCAAAGTTTTTCTAGTTTGTTTACAATTAAAATTAAAGCAAAAGTGTATTCAAAATTTACAATATAATATAATTATTTAAACAAAAATACTATTTTTAAGGAAACAATATGAGTTTCTTTAAGATAGTAATTTTACACAAGGCAAAAAATTATGATAAAAAATGTTCTTATTACATATTGATTTAATATAATCATTAATTCTCGTTAAGAATTTACTTGTAAGTGCTTATGATGAGTAAAAACGTTCCTGATAATATTAAATATATAATCAATACGAAACAGTGTTTCAGTCTTAGAATATAATACCTTTCCACCAAGTATTGACAGTGAATACCTTTAAAGTGATAAAACAATTATTATATGGGGTTGCATAAGATTGCTTCGAACCGTTTTTAACGGCGGTCGGACTTCGATCCGTATGCATTTGGTAACCTCATAATACAATGGCGAGACGTTCCGTCGCCTCCGCCAGGCATATGGGGGCAATAAAATACTATGTGCCACTGAAGAGTGTTGCAGGGAGTGGGTTGTGGTTAGTATCTTTCTCCCCAAGCCATCAATGCCAAGTGCAGTGACATTGGTAGCTGATGCAGGTGAATAGATACACAGTGGCAGCTGTATATTATTTAAGAGATAAACGATTGTAAAGCAATCACAGGTTTTCTTTACTTCAACATGAATTGAACGCCACTTCTTGTAACAGTGGGCAAAAAATGAGATCAGATATAATATTTAAAACCACAATCAAAGCCAAAGATCTCATAACAGCACCACATCGTCAGAGTGCTAGATATTTTCCATATTTATTCTTCTTAACTTTAAGGAGGCTTGTTTCCTTGGTTTTTTCTATTGCTAATTAGGAAACAAATTCAATTTGAACTCTAGCTTATTCCTTCTTTACACAAATATATAAAGTCGGCTGATGTCAAACTTTCTGAAAAACTTTCCTTGTGAAAACTCTACACAATGAATACCGTTGCAGGGTTTAGGAGTCTAGAACATTGCTTAACCTTTTAGTTGCCGTAGATAATTAATAGTAATTACCTATCATGCCGGCTATCGTTTGCAACTATTAATTTAATTAGTGATTGACGAGATAACTCGTCTTTGGCCTATTGAGCACGAAAAATTTTACGAGATATCTCGTCAGTGGCAACCATCGAGTTAACATCGACATATTTTTAAAAATCGTCAATTCATTTAAAGTTTAGACAATGTTTATTTGTCCCTTCATCAGACATGATTGTATAACAATATTTATCAATACATATATATAATTATTCAAATTTTTTTATATCACAAAAATTTACTAAAAATATATATATTTTTTTTTTTTAATGCATGTCCGCTCCTAGTGTGGAGCATATGGCCTCCTAATGAAGGTATCTCAACAGAAGTTGTTTCTACGAGAACTGTTTGTTACTCAGTCACTCAACCTCACTTTTTTCAAAGTGAGTAGTAGGGAAAGAAGGATAAGGCTAGAACAGGAATAGTGGTTGGCTAATCGCTATTGCTACACCCAATTATTAAAGGATGAGAAGGAAGAGGAAATGATGTGAATTGACATCACAAACACCCAGTCTTTGATCACAACTTTGAATTGAATAATTCTCAAATTCAATGTGATCTGACCGGGAATCGAACCCAAACTTGCGTGATCGGTAGAGCAAGCTCTAACCAACTGGGCTACAGGAGGCGACATATTATATAAAAATATTTTACTCGAAGAAATATTTTCAACCTCTTAAAACAATATAAATCATTTGACGTATAAATGATTAAACCAAAACAAAATGGAAAACAAATAAAGCAAGAAAAGGCAAACATTATTTCATTGGATTAATTTTTGATTGAATTGTACAATACGTTTTTGTCTATTTAAATATTTAATATCTATTAATAATTTTGACGCTTCGCAAGTTATCATTCTGCTATACAATCCCTTTTAGAATATCGGTTTTCTTTTATATGAGAGGTAACTAGAATAATGTTGAAATACTGACAATGTTTGTATCATATTAGGGTATATGGGTAGACAGATTGGGTTAAGACATGATTACTGATTAGCTTATCGCTATCAGTTTGCCGTTATTTTAAGATTAAAATAGATGAATGAGATATTTTAACATCACAAACACGCTTTGAACAGAAATCGATAAATCGATTGTAAATTTTTTGCTTATTTTGGTACTTTACCCGTGAGATCCATCACAGAATTCAATAAAGTTGACCACTGCGCCATGGATCACTTTGCCGTATTTTTTTTAGTCATCGTTGATCTAAGAGCGTGAAAATGTGCTTAAAATTTTTGGCAAATAAATTATCACCAAAAAATATACTTCTTCGTGAAAAAGCGTTACGCTTTCTTAATACTCGTCGTATTGGAAAAAGCTTAGTATTACGAGATGTAGCGGGTACAACATTGAGTACCGTAAAAGGGTTGTGTTTTCGTTACCCCAACTACCACTTTATTTTCATACCGAGTAAAGTATTACTTTCCAGTTTGCGTACGCGAAAATAAACACTAACCGTGGATCAACTCGACGTGTTTTTTTATTCATTTAATCCAGTCTATAATCTAAGCCAGCATTATACACTTAACAGTTCAACTCGAGGAAGTTTCAAATGATTAATTTTGCAACGTACACACGTAAAATATAAACGTCATCATTTTATAAATTCATTCCAGAAAATGGTTTTATTTACTACTGAAATAATTCACAGTGAACTTTTTAAGTTAAAAGTTCACAGTATGAACTTGATAAGAGAGCGATTAGTTAACCACTAGTCTTGTCCTAGCATTATCCTTCTATCTCTACTACTCTCTTTGGAAACAAAAGGTTGAGTGACTGACTAACAAACAGTTCTCGTAGAAAAAATCTGTTGAGATACTTCCATTAGGAGGCCATATGCTCCACATTGGGTGCGGACAAGAATAAAAAAATATATTGTATTTTTGTCTTTTAAAATATGCGTTTAATGTTTTCCTTACAACGGTCGACAGCAGACATTTTAAAATATGTTTATTTATGCGTACCTGATTTTGTAATATATGAATCATTATTTTTAGCAAATCTGTAAGTAATTTTATTATTATGTTTTATTTTATTGTGATTTTAATAACGACCAGAAAATAAGTGAGACGGCCGTTTAAAGTTTCACAAACAATCTGTCAAAAAAGTTTGGAAAAAGTTGTATACGCGTTTGTGTATCTCTTTTATGGGGACCATGATACTTAAAAAGTAAACGTATATAGAATCTCATATCGAAATCTAATGGATATAAAAAAAGGTTAGATTTTTTTATCATTTTTTTATTAACTGATAACACCCTTAACTGGACATAAAAAATATAGAATTACTTACACTAATAAAATGTATGAATACAGATAAAGATGACCAGTAGATAAACTTAATTATCAGCAATCATTTTGTTAAGTCTTAGTTAAGTTTTGTCAAATCCATCCATGCACTTGAACGCCTGAAGATGCCGAAAGGCGAAACCCGGGTCGTTAGTGACAAAATCTGTGAGAGTGTACATAATTTGATCGATTCAAATTTAATCATTTTGTTAAAATTTATTTATTTAACTATATTTGAACCAAAGAAATTAATTATAGGTGGTATAGTCTTATGGTAACGACATAAACAAACTATTGACGTATATAGTAAATAGTAACTACACGTATGACAATGCACATAATTTGAACAATAAAAGAATTCTTTTAATTATACTGCTACTTTAATTATAATAGATTTTTTTACTGTAATTACTAGCAATTCAAAAATCTTAAAGATGTGTAGGTATTGATATTTATAAGATCTTCATTAAGCGGTATATAAATAATGAAGGACGAGAGATTGATACGCATTAACGTGAAAATAACTATAAAAACAATGCTCCAATACAGTTGTTTGTATTTTCAAGCATTTAATTTCCAACGCAAATTAATTTCATCAAGTGTAATGGGGCCCACAGCTGCGGAGCGTGCGCATTATAATCAATTCTATAGCGACGAAAACAAATGAAAATGCCAAATTCTCATATTTTTGCTAATTGTATCGTCTGTTTAATGTTGTTTAATTTCCTCCGATGTCAAAATTTTCCCTTTCTCGGGGACCCATTTAACGTTCAGCGGTTTCTTTAATTATTACGATATGCTCTGAAAATTTTTGCCGCTTCTTGTTCGTCCTACGCATTCTCCTGTTATATAATATCAGCCTTTACGTAGCAGGACTTTTATACCGAGGACATGCATTCACAACACATATAAATACAACAAAAATAATGAATAGTTTTATATAAAACGATTGTTTTGGTTACTTCCTGTTATCTTTAGGCTTTTTTTATTTACGAATTCCAAAGTAAAATAAATTAAATTCAAGATACTGGAAAATATATTTTTTTAGTTTTTCAGTAAGAAAACATATTTGGTAGGTGACGTAAATTCAAGAGAGGTTTTTTAATGACTCGTTTGGCAGAGAAAAGAGGAGATTCATTATAAATATTCAATTTAAATGTCACGAAAAAAAACAAATGAATGAATTATTTATTAACTAAATATTGTTGAAATGTTTGCCGATACTAGTACAGTACCATTGTTTTTTTTACTTTTAAAATGATATATTATAAATGATTATCTAATAAAGTGTGTAGAAAAAGCATTTTTAGTCGTAATCTTGCCGTAAATTTCTTAATCATTGCCTTTTTGTTTGTCGAAGGGAAATATCATATTTCCAGAATAGCTGTGTCAATCAATATACTGTTCCAGACCAACTAAATAATGCATTGTTTGAGATGTTCCAATTCCATTAGCCTAGGCTTTGAAATACCGGTATAACTAAAACCGCGATTTCGATATTTTGGCTGTTATTTTAATACCAAAATATGTACTGGTTTTTGAAATCTCGGTACACGGAGTTTTCGTTAACTGAGAGTAATTCATACCGATTAAAGCAAATCCGGTTAAAACGAGTAGAAACGTAACTAAGCGAATGGTGAAAATGGGTATAATTATAATTCCACATCTAGACCGTAACTGTTTTAATAGGGTAATTTTTTTAAAATTTACGTTACGTACGTTTATATAACGCGCATATCGCGTCAACCAGTTTGCACCTTATTTATTTAACAGGCTTCAAAATAAATATGTTTCATAAAACATATCTGTTTTGCGATGGTAGGTTATCGGTGAAATATTATAATGATATTTTTGTATTATTTATTATTATTTATGATAATATTAAAGTAACGTATCGGTACCTGACTATCTAATTTTACTATAACTCTACTAGTGAAGCGTGTTTTAAATTTATTTTACGTTTTTTTAAATTGTTTGATAATGATATTATAAATAAATTATTTATTAATAGTGTTAAAATATCCCGCAGAAAATTCTTTAGGGCCTATTGGTAGAATAATTTCATTTTTCAAGAATCAATGAATCATTTTAAAAATGCCAAATTTACAATTATTCCAAAACAACATTCTGTTTATTTTACAAGATAAAAAATATCAAGCATGTAGTTCTGACGATAGCACTAAAATAGCTATGAATAATTGTAATGTGGAAGTAAACGAGCAACTTTTTGCTGACTCAGCCAACAGTCGTCATCTCAGCGATTCCCGTTTTTTTGTTTTATATAAAACTCGTATTGGGCGCACACACGCCAGCATTCTGTAGCCGACCCAACACATGTGTTTCTCATTCGTTTTAGCAGCTAATGTTTCTCGTGTAATTTGACCCGTGGTGCATGGTTTTTATATTTTTAATTTACAATTACAGAGTTTATTTATATTTAATCAACACATAAATTAACGTTAAAGTTTATTGCATTTATTTTATTCTGACGCTTCATTATTCTTTAGTTTAATAATTATAGACAGAAGTGTTCTAACTGTTTGAGGTAATGAACAGTTAGTAGTATTATAATGTCACATGTTAAGCCATGATCACGTGTAGCGCACAACCCTACTATATTAAAAGCTACGTCTCTTCGTACTGACACGTGAGAAAATAAATCTTCTACGATCATGTACTTCGCAGCCTCTACGGCCTACGACGCCCGCAAAAAGCCAAATCATCTGCCTCTACGCTGTTCTAATTTCTTATCTACGGCTTCGCGTAGTACCTCAACAGAATTAAAACGACACAGCCTGACCCTTTGTGTCAAGGAAAGCATGATAATAATGTCTTTGAGAGGTTCCGTTTGATAACAGTGGCATGCAATAACTCTACTCAATAATTATTTTTTAATCCACCAAAATAATATTGAAGCCTGCAAATTAGCTATGAAAAATAAATGAATAAACACACCGACTTGTCAATGAATACGACACTCCTATGTTTCAACGAAATCTAAACAACAATTTTTATAGTGTTAACAGATAAATCTGACTTTTTCTCGTATGTATAATTGTAGTAAAATGATTTCTTTTTCACGATTTTTTAGCCAATATTCTAAAATAAGGTTGTTTTAACAAAAAAATATGTGATTATAATAAATACTTACTGGTATTGTGATTTGGTTGACCTTTGTTATAGTATCACTCTTTTTAACAAAATGAAAATATAAAAAACAGTGTCAGATATAATAGACAACCAAACGAAAATCTTCAAGCACACTCAAAATCTTTCTTTATATATTCCAATATTTATACAACGAAAATTTGAATATATTATTCATTCATTACGCGATATTGTGAATAAGCAGTGGCAATAGTCAACTAAATTTTAACTAAAAACAATGACTTGATATAGGGAACAAAATAAATTATCAGAGTTCAAATGAATTTTTGGTCAGAATTCAAATAAACTTTCGGTCTTAGTAAAATTCAATTTTTGGTCAGAATAAAAATATCATACGGTCAGATTTTATAGCCATTTTGGCTAGGTTAGGTAAAGTATTTTTTAAATTTCATTTAAATTATGACTATTTTATATAAATTTTTAGTATTAATTATTTATTTTGCCCTCTGTACACTGACCGATATATTATGAATATTTAATATAAATTCTGACCAATGTGATAAAAGTTATGACCGAAATTGTATTATAATTCAGACCGATTAAATACGAGCCCTTGATTTATATAATACAATAATTGAAGAAAATACATAAACGATGATTGTTTTCTCTCAAGAAGATAATATAATATAATAATACATTTAGTGTGCATAAGTGTAAGATAATTTATTTATGAATAGTTCTCAGTGTCGTGGTGTTAAAATAGATTTAAGCTATCAAATAATTAATTTCCCAATACAATAATTTGAAAGAAGGTATTTTAATAAGTATTTTAAACGTTTTGAAAAATATGATTTATTAAATATCAATAGAACGCTACTGCTCCCAGTCATACCGTATAGCAAGTGGAAAGGAAATTATCTTCCACATCGAAAATTTTCCTCTGCGCGACAAGTTTTTCAACATTCTCAATGAAATTTCTCAAACTCATTTGCCGAATCAACGCGTAACTTATTTCGTATCAACTTTGATCTAGTAAGATGAAACTTTTACTTTTAAGTTGTAAAATAGCATTAGAAAATTGTTATCGTGGAATTCCGGCAAGAACAATTACTTTTGTAAAGATCGTCAAAAATTGTATAGTTTTATTCAATTGTCAAATTTGTCAACTAAATCATTTTTTTATTCAAAGCAATGACAAAAATTTTGTAAAGGTACTCAGTAAGCGTCTTGAATTCATCCTTAAAATGTGCGTTACTAACTTCAGTATTATGTTATCCAATTATATTTTTTGCAAAAGGACTTCACACGTGCCGTTTCTCTTACGCTGGATGGAAAAATTGTATCCAGTAAGACGCTTCTAAAAATAACCGTTTTCATAAAAAAAAAAATATCGATCAATAATTTTAAGTAAAAATATTTGTAAGCTGTTAGTTCGGTTTTCCTTTTTTAGTTTTTGAATTTGTATGTCCAAAATATTTTTATATATTGATGCATTATGTACTGTTTTTTTTTAATTATTGTATATTTGTCAAGTGCACAGTGAATTGGCGTCAGCTGTAATGCCATGTACTTTACTTTTGATTTGAAACAATAAATAATGAAAGTTGCTTTTAAATATATATATATACTGTAAGCCGCCTTATGATTTATTTGAGGTTTGTACATCAATGCTTCAAAAGTTATCGCTTTTTTTATTTTTAATTGAATTTATCAAGAAGAAAAACACTGGTAAGTACACTATTATTTGTAATGCTCATAATATGACGTCAAATAATCATGGCTTCTCTAATTATGTATTTCACCTTCTTTTACCATGTCCACTCCTAATATGAAGTTTATCTAAAAAAAACTGTTTCTACGAGAGCTGCTTGTTACCCAGTTGCTCAAAAACTCTTTTTTTTAATAATTGAGGATATGAAAATAGGATAGGGGGTGTAGTTAGCTTATTGCTCTCACAACACCCGTTTTTAGCAAAAGATCAAATAAATTCATTCCTTTGAATAGAAACCCATACATTGATTGACGATCAATTAATAAAAACCTGTGACCTCCGTAACCAAAGCCAACAACGTTTATTTATTCAAAACTAAAATAAAATAAAACATTTCTTGACACGTATGTACAATCAATTCACTTAATATCCACATAATTTTAAATCAGCTAGTCTACAATAATTTTATTGACTAGACAATTATTTTTTTGAAATTAATTTCGAATTAACAATTGCAAAATATTTAATTTGATTAGCTCAAGTTGTATGTACTTCCAGAAGCTTTTTATCAACTATGTAAACAGTTAGATTCGAGTCAAATTAATTAATTGATTGAATTGGCATTTACTAAGTAAAACTCCATTATAATAGGGTAAAAATAGCAACGTATTTAGTTCTATAATTTTTATAATATTAGTTGATCGATACTATTTCGGCTTTCACCATCGTCAGAAATATGTTAAAACTTATATTTTGTTCAGCTATATATACTGGCTCTGAATAGATACACAATACATCCTGTTATTCACTCTAACATCTTAATTCATATTACGAAGAACGATAAGCAATATAGGATTTTTAAATGTTAATTCGAATAAATTAAACTGATTTTTATTATTAACTGCATTAGGGGTTATAGCAACGGTGATGGATTGATAATTGTTTTTTCATTTTAGATTATTTTTTTGCCTATTAAATTCAAGTTGTTCCAGTAAATTTAGTTGTTGACCCTTATTACAGAGGTGCAAAACGGTTGGTGCTAAACTCAAATCCATGTCATGAGACTCAGCAACAAAATAATTTGCAAATTGTTAGCCTGTTGTTGTATTTTTACCCTATCAAAATAATTAAGATTTATCGATTATCTTTACTAAACATGAAATTATTGACGCTTGTATTGGAATACATGACATAATAAAACAACATAAGAAATGTTAAAATCCTTGACCGTGTAAACGTAAAATCGCGCAAATTGTCAAATGAGTGCAAGTATACACTTCAATGACACTTTTACGTTGTACATGCACACTAAAGCTTAACAACCTTATTTTATAAATTGTACTCTTATGAGCGTATGAAATATTTAACAGTCATATCGAAACATTGTCAGGCCTACATAAGTATATAGGGGTCTGTTCCGCTTGAAGAATAAGTGCCACCACATGTTAGAGTTCACGGGAGGTTTATTACCCCATATTCATTATGATGTCATATGCAGAATTTATATTTTATGGAATAATAGCTATCGCTAACAATTTATAAAAACGTGCTTATTATTTTTTTTATTAGGTCATCAACTTAGAGTGAAAATCTTTAAATATACAAAATTTTCTACAAATCACATTATTAATTTACTAATTACACTTATTAACTCTCACAATCTTGTCATTATTTTTTTATATTTCCATAATAGTCAAGTACTTAATAAGCAATCATTTACAAGACTTTTTAAAATTATAAATATTATTAAATTATCCGTCACTTTTAGGGTGTTCACTGTCAATACTTGGTGGAAAGGCATTATATTAGAAAAAACACAATATTCCTTTGTACTTCATTCCACTTTATTTAATATGTCAGGACCGGTTTCGCTCATTACGAGCATCGTCAACTGATAAGAAATATAATTTAACAATGCTATTTATACAAAAATGAACAGTTATAAACAACAATTGGCATTGAAAAGAAAATACCAATTACATTAAAAGTGATTCTAAAATAGCACAAAATTAAAATGTTTAACACATCTTACATATAATTAAAAAGTCATCTCAGATTAATAAATTTAGAATGGGGATTGAAAGTAATTACAAACATAATTAAAATTTGGGAATTCTTTGACAAAGTGATACAATTAAAATAATGACATTAAAAATGTTAATGTCATTTTTAATGTCCGTCATTTGAATATCGACTATAGAAGAAAAAGGACGTAACCCACAGTTTTTTTTAAACAGCATTTTTCTATAAACACAATGTATCAAACTTGATAAACGTTCTTTCAAAGGGATGTATGCTGCAAATGCCGAATTAGTATCTAAATTTAACTTTTATGTTTGAAAAAAGATGACCTTGTGAATATTGAAACCAAGAAAAAAGACTAAAAAAAAGTTTTTTCCGAGACAATTTCTTAAATTAATATTAGATTATGTTAATTAAACATCAGTTTACAAGTCTCCGTGCACTTCCAAGTTGTATATATTTCATAATTTGCATATGCACGTTTTTGTGCCTCCTGTAAAATTTTCTACCCGTGGGTTACGTCCTTTTTCCTTTCCACAGTCGGTATTATGCATATAAGTGTTTTGTGATCGGTAATATAATGCCTCAAGTATAAACTTGTCATTATTTTGGGTATGTGTATGGATTCGTGATAACTGTTCTATTTGTATAAAATATGTTAACGCCTAGAATTTTAATAGTTTTGCCGAAATCTACTCCACGAATATCTTCGATTAAATTAATTTAAAAAAAAGACTACAAAAAACGATAGTAATTTTTTGCCATTTTTTATTTTCACAGCAATTTTTGAAAATTTTAAATTCTCTTCAGCAAATTAATAAATAATGTGGTCTGTGGTCAAGTGGTCAACGTCGTTGGCTTCGGTTACTGAGGTCACGGGTTCGAGTCCCAATACGGACAGTTTTATAAATTGATTTTTCAATCGATTTATTAATTTCTGTTTGAAGGCATGGATGTATGTGATGTCTTGAATTCTCCCCTTCCAACCATCCTATTCTATGAACGGGGCGTATCGAGAGCGATTAGCTAACCAATAATCTTGCCTTAGCCCTATCATGCTATTGCTACTCTCTTTGGAAAAAGAGAGGTTGAGTAACGGAGTAACAAACAGTTCTCGTAGAAACACTTCTGTTGAAATAAACTCCATTAGAAACCCATATGCTTTACATTGGGAGCGGCCTTGGTAAAAAAAAAAAATTTAGACATTATTTAAAAATAAGCATGTAATAATTTAATTATAGACGTGGTTTTTCAGATTCATTTCAGTATGTGTATTAGAAGTTGCGAGCTGTTCGTTTAGTGTCGATTCGTTTGATTTAATTGTTTGTAATTTTTTTATGAAATTTCTTTTTCTTGATAATAAATGGTACATTATATCTAATAATAGTATTTTGAATACTCGAATGTGTTCCTTCTTTGAAATTATTTTCTTGATTTAAATGGTTTTTTAACAATTGAAATTCAATATTTCCAAGGACCAGGCGTGATTTGCGATTAGTTCTAAAATACCCAATATCTTTGAGAGCCTTAATGAAAAGCGAAAACGTTGTATTCACCTCACATTTATTTCATTCTAGGTAGTGTAACGAAAAACTGCTATTTCAAAAAGATATAGCACTGTATCAAAATATTTTTTTATGCGATCAATCTATTGCTGTCGGAAAGTTTCGTATATTTTTTTAAATCTCGGAGAATTTTTTGTGGCATTTTATATCTTATACCAAACACTTTTTAATTTATCAAGTTATCCCAAGCTTGCTTCAAGGGTTGTCTTAGATAATAATAAATATGTTTTTAAATAATCGATTAAATGTATGTTTAAAGTAGATTTTTTTTTTATTTTAATGTTTTGAGACAAGAAAATTTTTCATAAAACGTTTTCAGTAAAAGTAAGTCTCGATTTTATTTAATGATCCGATTCTCTATTTTTTGAAAATATCCTATTTATGACATTTTTTATTCATTAAAAACCTCTTTTCATGTGTAAACTATCAATAAAATTCTTTATGTAAAAAAATAAAACATCATTTTTTTATTCCAAGTGTAGTGTTTTTATCAAAATCCGGATCAGTTTCACTCATCATGATCTATATCTATATTATATATATCTTAAAATTAATAGTAAGACTGAAATGGACTTTATTTAAAAAAAATTTAAAGCCTCGTTGTATCAATTAATATTGATTAAATTTTGTTTATTAATTATTTGTTTGATTTTCATAGTTTTATAATACAGCTATTTTTTAAGTCGATGTCCGCTAATATGGAGCATAGGGTCTCTTATTAGAAGTATCTCATCAAAAGCTTTCTCACGAGAACTGCTAATACTAAATGAGAAGGAATATAATAGGGTAAAATATCAAAGTATTTCAGTTCTACATTTTTTATATGTTATACGTTGATAGCTATTTCGGCTTTCGCTATATCGAAATAGCTATCAACGTATAACATATAAAAAACTGTAGAACTGAAATACTTTGATATTTTTACCCTATTAAAATTGAGTTTTACCAAGTAAATGCCAAATCAATAAATAGAAGGTATATAGATGATATTTTAGAATTGGAAAGGTGGCAGAGAATTTTCGAGACATCACAAACATCCATGCCTTCGAACAAAGATCGTCAAATCGATTGAAAATAAAATCTTTGGGTACTGGAATTCGACTCCGGCAGACCCTTCACGGAAAATAACGACGTTGACCACTGTACTACGAATCCAACAAGAGCTTACAGTCAATACTTACTTCAATTGAAAATGGGTAACGTAACAGTTTATCACTTTTAGGGTGTTCACTGTCAATACTTGGTGGAAAGGCATTATAATAATAAAAACACAATATTCCTTTGTACTTCATTCCACTATATTAAATAGGTCAGGACCGGTTTCGCTCATTGCGAGCATTGTCAACTCAATTGACAATGCTCGCAATAAGCGAAACTGGTCCTGACCTATTAAATAAAGTGGAATGAAGTACAAAGAAATATTGTGTTTTTATTATAGTAACAGTTTATGTACACAATCTTTGCATACAATAAAATAAAACTTAATGTCGATTTGTTTTTCGTATTAAAAACAATCAAATATGATTCAGTGCAAATACTGAAGCTTATTTTTATTTACAAATTATATTGTTTTTAACATGGTTAATCGTTTTAAGTGTGAGTGTTTTCTTTTTTTATAACAATTTTAAATTTCCAAACATTATGCATTTCATTCACTGAACCCTTGTCTCAAATTTAGTGACAACCTGTCATCCCAAACGCCTCTTCGTAATCCATTAAGAAAACACCAAAATTTACTGCTCTTTATGGCAGTGTTGATAGGAAGAATGTATGTATCCATTTAAAGAATAAATACAAAGCATTATTAACATGTCTTCTTTAACCTGCTTTTTGAATGAAAGCTGTTATTCTAATTTTATATTTCAAATCAAAGAAGTTTTGATAAAATTGCTGTCATCTTGTAACTGCCTTTTTAAGGTGCAGATAAACTGATCATGTTATGTTATAAAGGCAATGCCGCATTATATATAAATTATTTGGACATATGCTTTGATTTGTGATATCAATGATTTAAACCCTAATTTTCTATACATATACGCAGAATCGACTGCAAAAGAAGATTTAATTAATATTCACGTTGAACCAAATGCAAAAAAAAAACTTTTTTTTTAGACTTGTATGTTTTTAATTATGATTCCAATTAACTTTGGAACAATTTTCTTACCACGTCTACTCCCAATGTAGACTTCTAATAGAGTTTATCTTAACAGAAGATTTTATATGAGAACTGCTTGGTACTCAGTTTCCTAACTTCTCTAGTCCTGTTCTAGAAGGCTAGAACAGGACTAGTGGTTACTTTATCGCGCTCGCTACGCTCTGTTTTTAAGATTATTTATTTTCATTTTCATGCTGGCTGTGTGATAAAGTCACATACAATAAAGTATTAAATGCATTAAATTATACAATATTATTTTTTTGAGAACGTTTCCTCTTCAAGTTTTGAGCAATTTTGTATGAGAATTTAGATATTGACTAAGTGAAATGAATGGCTTTGATTTGAAATGTTCAAAATCCGATAAGTTTCGTCACTATCCGTCCAACAAAAAATCCAAAACCATGAAGAATGTGAATTTGAAATTTACATATAAAAAGAGAGTGAATAGTTTCCCAACTCCGTAGTTTTTTTCTAAGCTCACTTCGAACAGAGAAGTTATACGACTAACAATCAATGCTTATAAAAACAAATTATTTTCAAAATGCTTAATTCTAAGAACATGTCATCCGTATTGGGAGGTAACAGGCTAATTAATTTAATATAATACAACTCAAAATGATTTTTAAAGGACGAAAAAGATTTTCTCATTATATTTTGAAATGTGCTTTTTTTAAAATATTTTTCACAAATAAGGCCAGGCCAGCAGGCATCAAAATATTATGATGCATATTATGGTTTGTTCCAGTCATACCATAAACTCTACCACGTATTAAAAGTTGATGACCTTTTATTTCGGCTAACCGTATCGAGCCGAATATACACTTTCCTTTTATGACAGGTAATTTCAGCTTTGAACGTATAAATGAAATTTATTAGCATATTAAAAAACGTTATTTTAAAATATGTCAACAATATCAAATTTTGTCTCTATACCTATAATTATTATATTCCCAATGTCATTAATCAAATATAATGGTTTACAAAAATATGTTGTCTTGTTTGAATTGAATGAACAAAATGTCTGAAGAAATGTGAATAAAATAACAATCCATATTTTAAATTATTTTAACTAGAGATTCTAATGTCTTAGCTTTTTTCATATCCCAGAACACGAGACATTATTTTTTTATGTTCCGGGAAATTACCGCCTCCCAACATTGTATTTGCATTTCAAGGGTATACAGATTCTCATTCTATATTTGTATTGAATTGATAAAATCTCCTTCCAACTAGCGATTTGGAAATCTTAGCTTCTTTCATGTTCCGGGGCACGAACTATTAAGTCTTCATGTTCCGGGAAATTGTCGCGTCCTGACATCGTAATTACAAAGGTATAAATATTGTCAAAGGTCTCGGTTTGCTTCATTCAAATGTCTCAGAGACTAAAGCTGACAAAAAACATCGATTTCCAGGGAATTTATTCTCTGGTTACCTCAACAGAGACTCTCTGATTCGAACCGCTGGTCCCCGATATTGATTGACAATGCATGGCATATGCTCCTTTGATATTTGTGGTGATTAATTAGGAAACGTTATAGAGCATCATAAGTATTGGACTAAATCTCTATTTGAAAGTATTTTTTAATATGCCAGATATTAAATTTAAAAAAAATAACTAAAATTTTCGGTTGTTTGTGTTTTCGTATCTTTTGGTTTTGCTCGTATTACCAATATTCTTAATGGGAAAATATAAAATATAAACTAATATCCAAAGGAATTTATCTTCAGGGTGGTCTTCATTTTTTTTGCTCTTATTGTATATGAGTTGAGAGAATCATTGGAATATAAACCAAAATATTATCAAAATATTTTCTTAATTATTTTCAATGATGGTATTCAAGTTTACTGAAAATAGTCGATTACTGTCCATAGGATGTAATCAACTGTACTTAAATACGATCGTATAATTTGTGAGAAATTAAAGCAATTTCAGATGAAGAGGAAATACCTCTGAAGCAAAAACAAATTTTGTTTTTTGAGTGGCCTTTACATGTTAAGCTACAGAAACTACAGAAAAACAACTTTAATACAATAAATTTGGCTATTTTTATAATTAATTTTTCATTAAAAAAAGTTCTTGATAAATATGTCAGAGGCGTTTGTCGAATATTAATAAAATCGTTGTTGTATTTACGTTTTAATTAAACAAGATATTTCAAACATACAGCCGGTTGGAAGTTCAATCAATCCAGGAGTTTCTAAAATATACAGAAGTAAAATTTGTAGTTTATCGAGTTCGAGGAAAATTCAGCATTTCAGTGCAAACAAGTTATTAAAATGAATTTGCGTACATTGTTAATAAAATAACTCGAAACATTTTCAGTGAATTTCTAAAATTTATTATTTTATTTTTTTAATTTGGAATCAAAACAATATAAATAGCCAGTTCCACGACACTTATATAAAATAATGTTTTATAAACGCTTTTTAAATATTCAGGCCCAAAATTCAATTCTATATTTGTTTTTGTGGAAAATGATAAAGGAATATCAACGATCTAGAATTGATACATCACTCAAAAATTTAGGCTTGATATCATTAAGTCTAAAAAGGAGTGGATAAAATCTTTAATGTGTTACGGGTCAGTGAATAATACCGCCAACAAACAAAAACATTAATCATTTCAAAAAGGAGTCTGGCAAAAAATACTCCACCCAAACTCAGATAGAACGATAAGGAAGTTAAAAAAATATTTTTTCTGTTTCAAAAATATGAAACAAATTGATTTTGATTGCGCAGTTTTAAGGTGACATGGTATCCTAACGGATGGTAATAAATTAACAGTTTATCTATTTTTTATCATGTCTGCAATAAATTGTTTAGATTGTTCAAATTTAATTAATAATTTTAAAATATGATAAATCAAAATATTCTATAAACGAACTTTGGTACCACAACAGATGCACGAATGTTTTATATGTATGAGTTTTTTTTCCGAATAAATCATTTTCTTTTAAATTCCATGGAAAATTATTTGGCTACGTCGAAAGTACATATTTTAACATTATCGACAGTAAATATATGTTTGCTTATTGTGTTACATAATAAAGCAACGTTTTATTTAAATATCTAAAAAAAAAACTTCTTAATATAAACGCAAATGAATTTATTGATAATTTCGATTAAAGTATAAAATGTGCATTTTATTTAAATTTTGGATTAAAATGGAATAAATTTAAATGATTTTTTTTTTTAGAAAATGTGCTAAAAGATAATATTTTTGAACAAATAACTCTAAGAAATTAGGCGCTATGTTTTTGACTTTGCTTTTATATTGAAATACTTTTTATGATCAATATGTAATAACGTATTAATTTGATGTGATGTTAACCTTTGTGTTAAATAATGTATCTTTTAATGATTGCTTGAGATATATGCATATTTAAAATCAATCAATTGACAACATCTGTAAAATCTTTAGGAAACAAATTCAACTTGAAAAAATACGTGTCAAAGGTAATAAATTTCCGTTAAATTGGGTATTTTTTTTTCTGTTATCAACCTCAGTTGGCAAATGAGACGTTTATGATCATTTACGTGAAAGGGACAACCAAACCAGGCCAGGTCGCACACAGCTAGTGCAGTTCGCAAAAATACGACTTCACTTTTGATGAAAACACTGTTTCACAATCGATATTACAAACAAAATACTATATTGCAAACTGCGCTTCCAGTTTGCGAGCAAGTGAATACAGTGTTTAATTAAAATCAATATCGCAATTCTTTTTTAGGTGTTATCACGTCCGAACAATATAAAAACTATTTTATCAAATATACCAATCAAATTTAATTAACACACCCCAACCACGTTGAGCCGATGTAAGTATCCGATTTTTTAGTTTTAAATGCTTTCAACGTAAGTCGCAATGTAAGAATTTTTACGATTTTAACCTTCAGTTCTGAACTATTACTAACATATCCCCATGTAAAAAATACATCGTAGTTTTTCAATCAATTTACGTATCGGTATTCATAGATAGGGACTTCTACGATGTTTTCGTCTTTTTCTACCCAATTCAATCCCAAAAATTGGGCGGAGATATAGTGATTACGTAGACTTATATGTTTAAGCTTCTTGATAAGGAAAGTTGAGCGACTGAGGATGATATTTGTATCATTCACAGTCATTTATCATTTACTAGACATTTTAAATTATGAACATACTTCATAAAATAATTAGCAAAATCTGAAAAAAATATTTTTATTGAGAAATCTTACTTGTTTTTAAATTCTTACTTACTTATAAAAGTTTCTACTTGTCTATTCTATAAAAGAGTCTTGATAGACTTTATTGTATATATCGCCTCTCTTTCACAGGCGAGGCGATAGATACCGCTCTGAGAAAATAATTCTACTAAATCCTTACAATTTAAGAAAAAATCTATATTCTCAATGGTGGTATATAAATTGAGCTGTTAGTTATCTGATAACAACTTTGATATATTTGATGACGTCTCCAAAATAAATGATTTTACACCGCTTTTTTAAAATTTGTCTGTTCCTTGCCCAATCCTTATTTTTACAGTTATCTTATGACACTTTTTTCGTTTAAATAAACTATTAACAATGTCGTAGTGTTAGTTATCAAATTGAATTGTACATTAAAAATTAACTTTCAAAAAGATACTGTCAAATCCCTCGAAAACATCAAACATGAACTAATTATATAAACTTTATTAAAATGGTTTAGATAAATATCTATCTTTTCGTTTAGATTAATTTGTAATCTGGTCACGTTTGGGATATTATCTCAATGAAACTCTCTTATTTTTATTCTTTTACATCATTCTGAAAACGATTGTGGTGCCAAATTACATCATCTTCGGATAATGGATATTACACGCCGGGTGGTATAGTTATAAACTATATTTCCGGATTAGAAACATCAGCTAATGTTTTGTCTTACGTGATATTATAATATAATATAAAGTATTAGGCGAGCATGTTTGGTTAACGGTTAGAATTCGTTACAGGTTTAAGTCAAAGAGCGAGACATAAAAATTCAAGGCGTGTTTCCTGAGTCAAATTTACTAAGAGGTCACAGGTATACCAACAACGTTTTAGGAGCGCATAATAAGATCTTAAAAAATAGGTAGAGAAAACGGAATAAATAGTTTATTTTGAAAGCAAAAAGATAAGAAAATGATTGTTAAATTTCAAGCAACACAGAATACTTAAGAATACGTATAAGAAACATCACTTCGAATAATCAATTTTACTGATACATTTTTAAATAATTTATGCACAAAAAAATAATATCGTATTTTGCAAATAGTGTGTTTAATTAAACTAGATGCCTAATATAAAATTTTCTGTTTTAGATTTTTTGTCTGACGAAACAAGAACATCAATCATTAAAGTCTTTTTTGAAGCTTGACAAGACTAACAGGAATCACAATTTAAAAAAAGAATATCCTATGACTTAAAATATTAAGTTTTTCTTTGAAGTTTAATAACACTCGACTTAAGTTGAGTGCATTATAAAAGGTATAACATTAAAAAATATTTCAAAGACAAAAACCTTTTTAACTGTCCTTAAATTCTTTCACTTTTATTTTACCAATTTATTTTAACACCCATATTGGTTTATTGACATGGCATTTACTTGGTAGAACTCCATTATAATAGGGTAAAAATAGCAACGTATTTATTTCTACAGTTTTTTTTATATTTATTAGTTGATAGCCATTTCGGCTTTCGCCATCGATTCTTTTATCTAGTTATGACGATGGCGGAAGCCGTAATAGCTATCAACTAATAAATATAAAAAAAAACTGTAGAATCAAAAACGTTGCTATTTTTACCTTATTATCCATATTAGTCATTATTGTTTCATGTAATAAGCTTTGTATCAATTTATCGATGGGCTAGTTCCATAGTGCTACAAATACAATTGGGTAGTTTTGATATATAGCTCAACGAAGTTTTGACGCATCTCAACTGAATTGTTATAAAGTGATAATAATTATTTATGTCATCTTTTAAGTGGATCATTTAGTCATTTGTCTCAACTCAATTAAATTTTATTGAAACGTTGATAAAACCGTAAAATGATATTTTGAGTTTTATTTATATGTTTTCATATGCAAACATCTGCCTACCGAGAGAAAACTGGTATCTTTAGTTTTCACAAAATATAAAAAAATAAGTGATGAGCAAAATTAGTCCTGATTATATATATATATAATTTTGGAATAAGTAAAAAAATAGTGTGTTATTATTTTGAATGTAATGCCTTTCCACCAAGTATTGACAGTGAACACGTTAAAAGTCATTATATTTTCCAATGAAACATTACATTTAACAAAAACAATAAAATAGTTATAATGTAATTGAATTGTACGTCGAATTGTTATTGAACGTTGAACATGTAATTATGTTGAAAAATAATTACTAACCATTTTTAGTTTGTAATTATAACTAACATAATTCAAATCTTGAGACATCATTGACATCCTTACAATAAAACCTTACCAAAAAAACGATGTCACTCTTCGTGTTTGAAAAATGATAGAAATTTTGTACGCAATGAATCTTGGATGTGCATGTATGAATAATTAATGCGAAAAGTATAGCGTGCTACAGAATAAAACCTTTCCTGTCAATGGTTTGTACTTCTTAGGTATTTTCCAACACGCAAGCTCTTGCAATTATTTTTAACTCCCTATAATGATGGCAGATACAAGCATTGCATAAGTGCATGTTTCTGATAAGAAAATGCACCGCAAAGTTTTCAGACTATCAGCTAATATTAAATGCAAAAAGTGTTGTGAACTTACATGAAACAAAATATTCTTTAAGGCATGTTTCAAATTCTCTGTCATACATATCGATACAGTTGAAAGAAGGAGTTAGTATTAGAACAACTTTTTTAGTTATAATTTATGAGTAAAACAATACTTTTCGAGAAACATGCTTGATGTTTTTTTGAAAACATGTAGAGGGTGGACAAAACGTATTATTACTGTAACCCTCCAAAAACATTTTCCATATGCATAATGAACACAATAATTTAATTTTTATATCACAATCTGTACTAGAAAATATATTTAAATGTATTTGAATAAATATAATAATATTAACATTTAACTATTCAAGTAATAATAAACTTATTCGAATTTTACATATTGTATGACTATTTTTTATTTATTGAATTTGCGAATAATTAAAACAGTTAGGATAAATATTATGCATATAAAATGACATCAATATATTTAAATACTGACAAATGTATATATATATATATGATAACAATCAAAAAGATTTTCAAATAATATTTGTTTTGTACTTTCAATTTTATAAAAAATATTTTTTGTTCTAAACCTGCCATTTATACTTTATTTATCCGAGCCTGAATAAAAAATGGTTTTTAATCAATTTATTCATGGTACCGTTTTATATTTAAAAAAGCTTATAACAGTTTCATTTGCTTGCTAAACACGTTATATACAAGTGAAACAAACTTAAATTTAAATGAGTGGCTTCCAATTTTCGTTGTTAAAAACTTCATTGAAATAAATAGCTGACGTTAAAATAAAAATATACAACAAAACGTTCTTAGAATTTAAGTTTAATACAAAAGATTAAGCCACGTAATAGTCAATTATACCATTTCAACGTTGAATAATCGTTCATTAGCGAACACCATTATTTATTAACTCGAATATATTTCAACCAATAAATCTTCTCTTTGTGTTAAAATTAATGTTGCGAGTTTATTGAACTATCATGAAGGATTTAGATAAGAGTTTTAATATTTTTAAAATAGCCATAACTTTAATATTAATATATAAAAAACGTCGGATAACATTAAAAATATACATCATCAACCAACTTTTGATAACAAGTGTAGCATTTATCTTGCATTGATGTTTATTTGTTATCTAGTATGTTCTCAACGCTTCCGCTATTGTTCTGATCACAAATTTTCTGTAAGTAAAATTATTTTTCGTAGACACAAAATAACTTCGTATACCGATTCTTACAGGCAAGACTTTTTCATACACAAAAGCTTCCGTATATAGAACACTCCGGAATTTTCCGTGCGTTTAATATTTTTAATATTCGTTATTTGACATAAAAACGCATCTTATTAAAATTAAATACACGTATTATAGACATATGCATAAATATTATAACACATTTTGCTTGTTTTTAATATGATACATATTTGACACTCTTGACAAAATACAGATTAAGAATATTCTGTCATTGGATTTTTTTTATACGGAAGTTTTTGTGGACGAAAAAATCGAAGTATTGTACGTAGCATTATGTCCGGAGAGTTCGGAGAATTCTTAAATATATCCCGGACGAAGCCGGGGGGAGATCAATGGTCAGTTATACATATTTTAATTCAATTAAATGAAAAATATCCATTGAATTGTTGCTAACTTTAAGTAGAGCAAAACATACAATTATTGGCCACTTAAGAATTATTTCATCTTTGTTCATTTTTTGTAGACATATAGCATTAAAAAGGTGAAATCAAAAAATTTGATGTGATAAACTGTCCATTGGTTTATAATTATCAATAGTAATAACACATAAAAAATATCTTTTACATTATTTAAAAAAAATCAAAAAAAAGCAGAAATCTACAATTATTGGCCACTTTTTTCAATTATTGGCCATCAAAAACTACAATTAATGGCCACTTCAAAAATACATTAAAACATTAATTCAAAACAAAATAATGACTTATTGTGTAATGTTATAATCACACATTGGTATGTATGTGTAGTAAAGTGCTTACTGAAATTTGAACGTTTTTTTAGTAGACATTTAACGATATGCATAGAATTCATTGTGTTCAGTGAGAAAAGCATATTTTTTAATTAAATGGAGCAGGATGAAAATTAATTTCAAAATATAAAATATTTGATAAATAATATAGAATTTCTTCGTTATTGAGATTTTATGCTCCATGCTCGTTCATCATCATCATCATTAGGTGTTGAATTAATAAATAATAATAAATAATAATAATAGTAAAAAATCGTAATAATCAATGACCAGAACACCAATATTTTACCTGTCGAATGTCGAAGAAGTCTTATAAATATAAATATGATTAATAATGACGATAAACATTATTTAAGTGAGAACATTGGATACAGTTTATAATATAGAGCAGGCTAGCCAATGAAAGAAAATCTACTTATTTTTGGAATCAGTTATTGGCCACCATCATAATAACATCTTAAAAAATACATTTTCAATGCATTTAGGATAATTGTTGCAATACACTAACAACGGAAAAGCTTATTCAATAATCATTTTATTTGATGTTCTTACAAACGTTTTACACACCTTTGAACAGGAGTGAAATCCTTATGATATTTACAAGAAATTACACTTATTTCACAATGTTCTCTAACTGTTAAATTAAATGTGGTTTTTAGGCTGCTTTAAAATGCCATATATAACAGTTTTGTGTATTTTCCAATGAAAGAACAATTGTTGAGTTTTTTAATTAAGTTACAACGTAAAATAATTGATGTCATATCTTATAAGACTAGATTTTATCTGCATGTGGCCAATAATAGTAGGTTTTATCCTAGCCATATCTTTAAGCAAAACATTTTGATTTTTTCGACAAACTTTATCGCACTTTCGCAATACAAACAATTATTATCACAATGCGTAAAACTGTCGACGCGGTATTTTCACGCATTATCTTTTATAAAAATAGCTCCGCAGCACGGTGATAAAATCGTATACGATGCTATCATAACCACGGTCCATATCCGCTACGGCGCAATTCCACTTTTTTACAAGGAGTTGGCGCAACGATTTATTTTATTTAGGGGTAATTCAATTGAAAATTCATAGGCCAAACTTTTAGTCAGCACATTGAAGTGAAATTTTATCACTCACTATAAGGAAGCATTTTATAAATGTTAATAAGCCTTTTTTCTTGAATAATTGGTGCATTTTATATTTTGTACGGTTTTATAAAAAATGCACATTTTAAAACATCATTACTCGACCCGTTTAAATATGTTATACAGTTTGAAAAAAAATATTTTATTTATAAAATACCATGGAATAAATTTTAATCTCGGCTGTTCAAATAGACAGATGATCAAAAATATTTGAAGAGAAAAGTATAAACTATATCTTCAGGATAATAATTCAGTAAGAGCTTTTCATTTTAACAAAACTATAAATGCACAAATATTTCATCAACTTATTACCAAATCTTCGATAAAAATTATTTGACGTTGGCGTTAATTTTTTACTACAAATTTGATACAACAGGTGGCATTACTGATTTGTTTCATTTTATTAAAAGCTTCTGTTAGGTCATATGATTAGTTGTGATTTCTTTTCACGTTCAATCATCGAAAGATTAAGATTAAGAATTTTTGATCCATAAAATAAATTTAGGATTAGAGTAAATAACTAGGTCAAATTTTAATTAAAAACACGTTACATTAAGTCTAAGCATAGTTTTCAATACGAGTTACAATTAAATAAACAAATTATCAATTTGTTCTAAGCTTTTCTTACAATTTCATCAGTACCGTAAGATACCCATTAAAAACGGAGCGGGAACCTAAATAACAAGCCTAAATGTAATCCTTTTTTATTATTTATACAACACATCAAACCCTCATAATTACAATAAATGTGTTTTGTTCTCAGTATAATACAATTCACGAAGTTTGTGTGTTCTGCACGCAATAGTTGCAGAATGATAGGGTCAAAATATCAACGTATTTCAGTTCTACAGTTTTTTTTTATATTTTATGCGTTGATGGCTATTTCGGCTTTCGCCATCGTCAGAACTATGCTGAAACTTAAATTTGCTCAGCTATATATACTGGCTAAGAAGAGATACACAATGCATCATATTATTCACTCTAACATACTTATTCAAATTATAATTACAATATCGCACTTATTAAATGTGATTTTAGTGTTTCAAAGAACGATAAGCAGTCTGGAGTTCTTAAAACATTAATTAGGATAATTTAAACTGATAATTATTATTAATTATGCTGCATTAAATTTATTAAATATCGCTTTAGTGTTTCGAAAAACAATAAGCAATGTGGGATTTTTCAAGGTAAATTGGGAAAAATTATATTGATATGTATTATTAATTACATTAGGGGTACGTAATTACATTACGAATTAGCTATTAACGCATAAAATATAAAAAAAAAAATTAAAACTGAAATACGTTGATATTTTGACCCTATTAAAATTGAGTTCTACCAAGTAAATGCCAAATCAATAAACACAGTTTCAGAATGATTTTCTAAGTTGTATATTTCACGATGGTTCAGTTATTTAGACTAAACCGATATCGGTACACTCATTAAGGTTACAAAACGTTCACGTGAGGTCTAGACCAGTGTTCTTCAACCCTATGGTCCGCGGACCAGCACCGGTCCGCGAGAGTTTATTACCGGTCCGTGAAGACTTTTATATTTCGAAATTTTTTCGACTTGTTTATCTCCTAAATAGTGAATGAACTGCCTTCTGATATCTGTTAGGTGTCAGTTATCTCACGTATTTTCAATTCAAGATCGGTCAAAACTATATTGTAGACTTTTTTATGTTTTCTGGAACAACTGCCAAATTCGGACGACCAGAGCGTTCAGAAATCAGTAAACGATTTCTTTACCATTTATCTCGATGGAACAAAGTCTAAATAACACTTTTCAAGCCAACTTTTTTTTCAAATTTTCTTGAACGGTATTTTTTTCTCATTAAAAAGCTATGCTTTCTCAACATACGAAATTATGATTTTTCCATTGTTTCAAAAATTACGAAAGTAGCGTCACTTAAACCTCTGTACTGTAAATTTTTAACTAAACCACAATTGTTATGAAATTTTGACAAGTATTATTTGAAGGTTGGTACTTCATTTTTCAATAGTGGCACCATCTATATGTCATCCTACAAACTTATTGAGTGATGTTGGTTGACGCCGATCCTCGAGATATTTTTACAATTTTTACTGGTCCGCGGATGTAAAAAGGTTGAAGAACACTGGTCTAGACTATTAAGTCTCAACTTTGCGAGTGTACATAAGTTACAGTGTAGCAGGAATCTCAGCACTCCTCTGCCTGAAAAAGAAGCAAGTTTTGCTAATTAACTCGACTGATGCTTTTGTAGTCCGTATATGCGCTTCCTAACGCATTGTTATTTTTTTCAACTGATTTCAGTCATTCTACGATAATATCAATAGGATCAGTTATTTTTTTGGTTAACATTTTTTTCTTTATGTCTTCTTAATAATATGATTTTCCTTTCTTTTCCGATCATTTTTTACGAAGTTAAATAGGTTTTCGAGACATTTTTTTTGTCTTTAGTGTTGAATATTATTTAGGAAAACTTTCTTTATAGTTTTAAGTGTTTTACCATAAATCATTTATAACTAAATATATCAAAAAAAACCTTCCAAACCTTTTCATTTGTCAAAAGATAGATTAAAAGAAATGACATTCGAACGTTTCCATCTTAAACTCCGTATATGTAATAGGAAAACTTATTTTTCTTATCTTTTTAAATCTAGAAAAGGGTGTCATATCCTTCATCGTCACTTAGCATGAGATATTTCAACATGCGTTTATATAAGAAGAAACTCAAAAAATGGCGCTACATGGCCTAAGATAAATGTCTGTAATTTTCCAAATAGTACGCACTTATTCACGAAGGAATCTCTGTAATTCGTTGTTTGCGTTGTAAATCGGTGCCATATCTTTTGACAAAATAGGTTAAATTTTCAATTTTAACGTTATTAGTGAAAAATCAAGAAACCGTAAAAATGTATAGTCTTTAAAAATTTTCCATTAAATCTCAATGTATCTTAGTTATTAACGGCAAGATTATCCAACCTTTTTGAATTTGGGAGCCACTTTAAATACAAACCTTTTATAAAAAAAAATAATTGGAATCTTATGACAAGATTTTTTTATGATATTTAGTTGTTTAAAACTAAAAATATTAATTTTTAACCGTAAAATATCAAGAAAAAACACAATATTCTTTTGTACTTAATTTTTACTTTATTTATCAAGAAATCATATTGAAAAAAATGGCTCAATACTAGTTTGTGGTTATTACATTCCTTTCTCTATTACCTATTTTAAGAATTAATTGTTTCGAAAGTAAATCTATACTTACACATATACGCATATCACATATCCGGAAACCGGATCAGATTTTTGGACTGTGATTTGAGCCAGTAAAGTCGCAGTCAAAGTCAAGCACAGCACAGCCAGTATGTATTTATAAGGTTCTATGTTGAGGTATTTATGTGTTTACTATGCTCAGTTAAAAATACTATATTTTTTGGAAGTTTGAATAAGTTTAAAAAAAACTTTCAAATCACGTAAACTCATAATGATTACAGTATACAATATTTCATAAAAGAAATGTCGTTCTAGAACTCAGAAAAGTACTACCAAATGATATGTGGATATAACAGAAGTAATGTATTCATATGACAACATCAATTAAATCATTAGAAGGATGTTTTCTTTTTAAGATTCAATGCCTTGGCTCTACAATTTAGTAAGGATACAAAATACTCATTTTTAACACGGGAATTGACAAAAGAATCAAACGAAAATCTGCTTGTTATATTTTCATATTAATTATATAAATTGACAAATAAATTATTGTAAACAGCAAAAGTGTTCTCATTATTTTATATTGTACTAATCAGTTATGTAAATTCGGGCATAATAAAACCGCCCACATAGCCTCAAATACCTCATTTAAATAAATAATTAGATTTTTTTACTGTTTTCCATTTGTATTCATTGTTTTCAATCCATATTCATTTGTAATTAGTCAGGCATTGAATGCATCTAGTTAGTTTGCGTTTATACTGTTGACAATATTTACGTAATAAAGCAATTGAGTTGACTATTGATATTGATTCAATATGCCAGCATATACATAAGATAGTTGGCAGTGTCGATATCAAAGTATCGCTTACACAATACATTGAAACACAATTATAAAATGACAAGAATATCTTCATATTTAAATTAGAATTATTTTCATAATGTACGTTTCCATAAAAATCTTGGTCGAACACGAACTGGGTTTTGCCTCTCGGTATCTTCCGGTGTTACTCAGTGCGCTTATGCACTCGAACTGGAAACGTACATTATGAAAATAGTTATCATTTAAAGTTAAATTTCCATCAAGCACCTTCAGTCGACTTGATGATAGTGGTTACGTTTCATATTGACCCGTATAATAGACAAAAAAATTTAACTGACAATTTATAAATTTTATAGGAGATTGTTTTTTTTTTTAATTAAGTTTGAAAAAGGAATTCCTTAAGTGCGGTTAGTAACAATAATATATGTTCAATTCTTATCCTGATATTATACTAAATACTTTAGATCAGTGTCTGCCAAACTGTGTGCTGCAAGAAGTCTCAGGTGTGCTACGGTGGAAGAAGCGTTAAAAATATTAATTTTTAATAATGCCTAAAAGCTGTGAGCTAAATAAAGAGGAGTTTTGGAAATAATCTGCGGCATCTTGGTGTGCCGTGGTACTAGTTACATTCATCAGTGTGCCGTAAAGGAAAAAAGTTTGGCAGACACTGCTTTGGATGGTGGAAACGGTGTTTCTTAACTAGGGCCCACATTTTGGTCAAAATGGTTGATTACTATTATATTTCAGAATCACTACATCGTTAGTTCTACTATACCAATGGAATCAATTTATTGTTTTCTACGATTACTTTTTTATAATAACTTAATCAGATAATTTTATAACAAATAACTAAAAAATACGCTTAATCGCAGACAGTTTTTAAGTTTAAGGATTGCTTTTTTTAATATATCAATGCGTACATCGAGATCAAACTCTTATTTATTTAGAGACATTCGTAGTTTTATTTCAAACGTTCTCTACTCTAGAGTGTATCATTAAAAACGCAGCTCCTGGAAAAGTATCTTGGGATATTTTGACAATGTTTATAGTGAATCAATCACTTATTTTCTTACTTTCGATGGTTTCGGCGGTAACTTTGTAAAAGTTCATTTTAATATAAAATTTAAAATATCTTTGATTATTCCACGTATTGTGCGACTAACTGTGACACGTGTTTCGCCTCTTTCAGGGGCATCCTCAGACTTACTATCGCAAAATGTGCTTAAGTAATGAAGCAAGATTGATTCTAACGTTTAAATTATGAAATTACAAAAAGGAGTTTAGGTTTTTTTTTCCTTTTTAGGGAAGCAAGGAGGGGGGTAATATAATCGAAATAAAGCAAACAAATAATGATATTTATGAGCTACAATCAATCAGATTGGGATTTTTCCCTTTTTATAGAAGCAAGGACGGGGTTATAGAATTATTTACTTATTTACTTATTTTCTATTTAAATGCAACTATCAAAAAAATAATAAGAATTTTTTCAAACTATATTATGTATATTAGAGCATTTTTTTTTTTTTTTAAATTCCCTAGGGTACTCAACGTTGTACCCACCACCACCCGCTATGGCTTCACACTCTTTATATAGGGTGTATTCCGTAGCGTAACAACGTTAGTCGTGTTCAAAATATTGCCAGAAATGTCCCGAGAAGAAATTCCTCAAGACTTGGTTGCATGCACTACAGTGTGCAGAAATAAAAAGTTAATAATACATTTTAGATTTTAGATTTTATCTATTTAAATCAACTCTTTTTCCAAAAGACGCGGAGAATTCTTTAAATGCCCTATAATTTGCCTTAGATGCAACCAAGTCGGCATGACCGACGGGGCCGACAGATCCTCATAGAATTGCAGCGCGCAGTGTGGCGATAGAAGCTGCAATGAAAGTTTGGCAGGCTCGATGGGAGAAATCTTCAAAGGAGAGGCAAACTTTTAAATTCTTTCCGAATGTTAAATGGCGAATGGAGATAACCAAAGTCCTGACTCCTAATTTCTGGACCAGCCAATTCATAACTGGCCACGGTTACTTCGCTGCCAAGCTCTTCCAGCTTGGCCGGTTAGTAGATAGTCCTAAATGTAAATGCGGATATATGATTCAGGATGCTGATCACATCCTCTGGGAATGTCCAGATTTAAATAATGAACGGGAAAAATTGCTCAAGACGATACGACTATATTAGAGCATTATTGGAACCTTGGTTAAGCTAATTTCAAGATGGAGAAACATATTCCGGATCGAAGTACGATAGTCAAATGGTTTCTTTTTTTTATTGCCAATCAGCTGAATAAAAAATGTCATCATTTTATTATTAAAAAATTCAGTATGTAAAATCAGCATTTTACAAAAAAAAAAAATATTCAGCAGGATACAATTTTAAAAACTTGATAACTCGTGGCATGACTAGATAGAATCAAAACGATTCTCAACAGGAAAATGAGGTAAATAAAATCTAAGCGCTTAAGTGATGAACAAAAGTCGATGATAGAAAGCGATACTTATTCTTATCTGAGAAAAACAAGAGACATAAGCGAGAGAAAATCTGTAGTCATTCAATTCAGTTGTTTCATTGTGTCTTTTTGAACAAACATTAGTTATACAAACAAATACTCTCAACATAAAATTCTCATCATTAATTTATGTATTAAACAGTATTAAAATTACCAAACACTAGTATTTAAATTATTATTTACCATAAACAGTTACACAAAATTATTTATTGGTCATGTTGTCTAATCACGAGTGGCAGTAGTTTTCTCTTGACTATCAGTAATATCTGAGTTCAAGTATCTGTAAAATAAGTATTATTTCAAATTTCTTTAATTAAAATATGCGATTTTGGATAAGAGAGTTTTTGCGATATATTTCTTCTCAAACAGATCTCGAGTGAATTTCCAACACAAAATTCTTATTCGAATCGAATATCTTGTTAATTTTTCTATACGCCAACGTTGTAAGATTTAATGCCAGTTTTTTCATAATGTTTTGAAGAATAATTTACAATAATATATAATTTAGGATTTCGACTTGAATCGTTGAAATTATTTACATTAACGCAAATTGTGTTACAAACGGACCCGGGTTTCACCTTTCGGCATCTTCAGGCGTTCAAGTGCAAGGATGAACATGAACTGACATTTAGTAAATAAATGTATCGTGTTTAAAAAAGAAATAAATGTATCACTAAGTTTAAGGCCATTGTTAGCGAAATAGATTAACCCGTGAGAATGCTTACAGATTTGAATGGTGAGTAATTTCAAGAATTATATTTGTTTGTTTACTGGAAAAATGAGTGCACATAATTTGAACAATTAAAATTTAATAATATGTAAGTTTAATCTGTTTCTGTTTCAATGTATTACACACTACGTTTGTTCATTATGTAAATATTATAAACTACAGAATTTTACTCAAAAACCAAACTTATTGTTTTATTTTTCTTAAGCTCAAAGCTAAAGAAACTAAAATAAAGTAAAATAAGAAAGATCATTTGATAATTTATTTAAAAATCTTATCACAAAAAAACGACCAAATATATTCTCTTGTCAATTCTTGTTGAAAATATAATAGTTAGCAGACAGACCCCGCAGCCATTAGTAACCGCTGGCTTCTAAATCGATAAAGTGCATTCTTTGACTTGATATCTTGAAGATGCTGCTATTGAGAGCCTTTTCGTGAAAGCTCCTTGGGATCTTCGTCGATTATGCTTGAATAAAAATCGTATACATGCTGTACAGTGTATGCTATCGCGTCATCTTGGTGCATCATTTTGCTTGCTTTGTATCATATAAATGAATAGGTTTGACAAAATAGAAAAGAACGATTCGATATATTAAAATTTGGCTTCAAAATTATTTTAATTTGAATGAAAAATAAATTTAATGTACAAAAATATCAAAGCGGTTAACGTGAAAGGAAAATTAAAATAAATGTACAAATCAAATTAACTTTTCCGGTTCTAAGCTCAAAAAATGCGACCCCAATTCCCCACATTTTCTTAAATGTCTATTTTAATATGGGTGATACAATGTTTATAATTAAGGTATTCTTATATCATAGTTTTTTGGACCTTTTGTAGTTTATATAAATACGATAAGATAAGAGATAAGCGCCCGCTTATCAGCGATCGTTCGTAAGATAATAGGCTGAACGCCGCTAAGCAAAGCGCGCCAGTACCACATTGACATTTGCACTGAAACTACGTATATTTTACGCGCAACTTAAAATATGATTATTTATTAAAAAACCACGGATTTTTATACAAAAATGTATGAGGAATGATGCAGAGAGATATTTTAAAGCCCTTAGACTATTTATTTTTTTGAAATTCATAAGAATAAGGCCAATAATGAGGAAACCACTGGGGTCCCTAAAAGACCCCCATCGGCCGAGAAGTATTTTTCTAGTCTCCGAGCCGCGAGAGTAAATCATGTCGTTACACCTAGATACACAAATAAAATAATAGCAACAGATCGACAATTTTATTATAGGTAACAAACAATTAAGTTTGATATCTTTGTGTTACAAAATGAAACACATGTTTTACGACGTTTAAAAGCATCATCAAACATAACGTCACAAGGCTTACAAATTAATTTTAAATTAAAAAATAAAAGTCCAAGATTTTTCTTTTCTACTGAACACAGAGGGGGGATTCAAACATTGATGAAACTGATAACTAATTAATTACTTACATTATGTACGGTAAATAATAATGGAAGAAAAATAACAATGGTGATACGCCATTCTTAATTAAAATGTTATTTACTAATGTTTCCTGTCTCTTAATGGCTAAACTAATTGGATGGATAATTTCAACATTTGTATTTTTATCTATTCTATCAAATTATTCGCAAATTCTGAAAATTATTGCTTTTTATACGCTTGGAGAAACGCGTGTCACAATTTGTAAAACAACAACTGCTATAACAAAGTTATCAATTTTAATTTTTTACGTTACCGACGAATTCATCGAAAATATTAAGTATAAGTTTTGAAAATAAAATAACTAAAAAAATTGTGTCGATCTATGAAAAAAATAAATCAATGTGTATTATTAATAATATTGTTAACTTTGCAATTTTTTCGTCCATCACTAACTACTTAACATTCTTTTAAGTAATGTTAATATGAACTGAAATATCTTATTTTTATTGAGAAACTTTATACAAATCAAAGCATTTATAAAATAACATAGTTTATGAACGTTTTACTCGTCAATAAGGCGATAAACGTTACACTAGTTTTGAGCTACTTAGCTGAATTTAAGCACGACTATAATTGAAGTTTAAGCCCTTTGCTCGAAGTTCATTTATGAATCCATCGTAAAAAAATACTTCTTATAAAACTATTACTTTAAATTGCAATTTAATCAAAAAGTTTTTACTACAGCTTTGACTTAAACATACTTGAATGACAGTTCCTATCAGTTTAACTAGTAAAAGAAAAACTTACACAATTTAAACCTAAATGTTTTATAACATTAAATAACATCGCGCAATAAAATTTAAACATCCTATTAAACTTATTAAGACTTGTGTAGATCTATATAATTACTCAATTTAAAATGTGAAAATAGTGAGGGATACATACGTTGATCGGCTTAAAGGAAAGCTTTTAATCAGGTAAGTAAACAGATTTTACGGCAAAGTTACAGAAAAGTCATAATACGATTCTCTTTAAACTTTGATACATCTTGAATCTGATAAAAACAGCTTACAAAACAAACTAAAACGATATTTTATTTTATCTAAAGAAGTGTTTTTTCTGGAGTTAAAAATGATTTTTATGTAGCCGAAAATTAGTTTGTCTTATACTGGTTACTATACATCATTATAAGTTAGTAAACGAATGCTAGGATTTTACCCGAATGGTCGATGCCGAGAGCTTTTGTTATGGTGCTGATGGGTTCGAATTCCAGCACGAACAGCTTCATATTTTCAGAAGATGAGTCAATATCCGTTTACAATACCTCACTTATCCTATTCTACAAGTGGAAGGACTATAAGCTTACTACTAAATCTGTCCTAGTCCCGTTCTTCAATCTACACGCAGTGGACGGACGTTAGTGAAACAGTTTAGTTACAATTTTTTTTTTTTACAATATGTTTCTTTTATATAAGTAAATTACGTCAGTCTAATAAAATCATAGACGGCTTACTTACGATAAAACAAATAGCTTTCAATAAGTATCCTTTTTAAGAAATAGAAACTTTTTTATCTTGTGAACTTTCCACAGAGAATAATTTTATGTTTGAGACTTGAGAGACAATGTTTGATATGAGAAGAAGTTTTCTTAATATCGTGTTTGAAAAAAATGTCTTTTTTGATGTCATATTATTTCAAAATAACTTTACATATTTTTACAGATGAAGCATGTCAAAGCCAAAAACAAATAATGTTAAAATATACGATACAGTTCAACGTTCAAAGAATCGCATTTAACATTATTATATTTTTCATTTTTTAAATATTATTTTCTTGTGTTTCTAGAAATCCAAGGTCTTCAAATCGATAAATATTTTAATATTATACATTATTTCTTTAATTTTATTAATTTGAGTTCATTGCACAAATAAAGTTTGTACAAGAATTCAGATGTAAGTTAACATTTTCCTTTTTGAAACCCGCGACATTTGTAAATGTTAATTTAATATTTAGGTCAGGGATGGGTAAACCGTAACTCAAATTGAAATATTTTCAATAATTTAGAATTAAAGTAGAACAATTTATTCTCCATTTATTATTTAAAAGCTATTTGTGGACCATTTTAGGTAAGTATTGTATAATACTTTCGCAAGAGTTATTTGCTTTATCTAGTTATAGTAAAACAAAATGTATTTTTACGAAGTGTGGTTGTGAGCCTAATGCTGAAGACGTGCTGAATTTATTTTTATTCTTGACATTTTTCAGGATTAAAGATCATTCATCAATTTTTATTCAACTTGTGTAGTCTAAGGGTAAAAGCGATAATATGCGTCTTAATTTTCAAATCTTGAAAAGTTTTATACTAGCAATTTAACATTTTACAAGCTTGTTATTGGTTTGTTTACTCTTTAAGCTGATCTCAAGTGATAATAATAAATTAATAAATCTCAGAATATTTGGGGCTTTGTTTATGCAGTTAACTTCAATGTCAAATATTCAATTTTCAAATATATTTATATATATAAGATTTATTAGCTATTGTAATGTTATCTGTTAAGTATGACGAAAAGCTTCATTCATACTATCATATATATATATATTACTAACATTTGATTGTTAACCGTCAAAGCGTTTATTATTTTGTTTTCAAAATAGTCGAGTAACTATTATAAATATTATGATAGAATCATTTCAAGATCGTTTACTACGAACATTTTGGACTGTTTGAAATTATATTGGAATTTTTTAGTTGAATATGGCACTGATCATTATCAAAACTTGTGCTTTTTTTAATATAAAAAAAACATGTTTTTCTTCAGAGAATTGACAGTTAACCTTTTTTTAGTGTCCAACTTAAGAAATTTTTGAATTACATTTATCTAACAACTTTTATTATTTTTAAGGTACTCTCTGTCAATACTTGGTGAGTGAGAAGGCATTATATTACTTATTTAGTTAATATGATCAGGATTTTTTTCTTCATCACTATTATTATTAGCTCGTAATGAGTGAAACTAGTCTTTATCTAAATAAATAAATGTGTAATTATTATAAAAGATTGTTTTATTTTGATATTAAATATTTTTCTAGATCTTTCACGGGCACTTTTCAATTATGATTAAATGTAATTTGAGAAACAAAATCCTATTGGTAAGTCAGTCCAAATCATTTAAACCTTTCAACTATGTTGTAAAGAAAACATTCAGAAGGAAGGTTTTATGTTTAAGTTTGTTTACCACAGCTTTGTCACGTGCTACTTCTAATTAAGGTTTTCTCATATCATTTTACGAATCTATTTTGGTCGCTTCTGAAACTTTTGGCCCTCTATCATCATAGTTTCTCAGTCCTGGACAGCTTGTCCGTTTCAATTGATATTTATATAATTTTACCAACCTCTTGGAAATTATCATCATCAGCTATATAAAAAAAAGTCTCAGTCAATTTAAATCCACTATAACTTTATAACGAAAGTATTATATAGCTTGTTCTAAAATGTTAAAATATTTAGCGTAGTTAACGCTGTTGTCATAAAGTTTTCATAAAATTAAATTAAAGCTAGCAAGCTTAAAGCTTATTCTTAAAGTTGACATAATATTGTTCCCTGTAGTTCACTTTGAATTTGATAAATTTATATCATTTGTTCTTAGCCCAACAAAATTTCTCAGCGGCATAATCTAACATTATTTTCTTTTTGTTTTATTATTTTTAATTATAAAGTTATAAATAAAGTTCGTCAACCTACGTTTGAAAAAAACATTTAAAAAAATAGATAAGACATTGTATAATTTGATTGGAACGAAAGTATGAACAAAAAATTGCATATTAACATACGGGCGTTTTAAGATTTTTTCATTTATGAGATATCGCAGTTTAACTGAAATTAGACATTTGGGGACAATTATTGTTGAAAATAAAGTAAAATTTGTACGTATGTTTACTTTATCTCCATTAATATTTGTCCCAAAAGATGTACAACTTTGAAAAACTGCGATATTGTTGTTGGCCTATTTTATAAGTTGCCCGAATCACCACGAGACCATTTTCTGATGACAACTGGTAGACAATTCAAAAATTAAGTCTAATTAATTATTTTTTAAATAAGCCGGGTATTAATTATTATAAGGTAAATTCAATTTTTAAATATTGATGTGTAACGTAAATTAATTTGTTGATTGCAAGTCCCTAATAAACGATTTCGTAAGCCTGAGTGTTTTTCGTTTTCTACCAACTGCTTGCACCTTAATGATTATAAAAAAACCTTATAAATAATGTTTGTCTTAATTGCTTTTCATTAGTACATATTGATTTATTCTTCGGGTGTAACATCGCGTATTTAAATAAAATATTTCTCGAAATAAATGAAAAAATGCGTTCATTGTTAATATCCAAATATGCTCGTATGTTACAATACATGCAACATTTCGTACCAAAATTAGCGCAGATTGAATGGCAATTACAATGTTTCTCTACGCATTGATAAAGAATAATGTGCTTTACGAAATAATTATTCACCGCAACATTATACCACCGTCGTACGTTAGCAGTTTATTTATGGCCATCAAACTTTGATTAGATCTAAGGCCAGTTATTCACTTATTAAAATATCTTCGGATTTTCTTCCGCACTCAAAATGCCACTATAAACTACCTTTATACCACGCGACTTCAAACAAAAATTATTTTTAAATCCCGTTTTCCACTCTTACGTTGAAAAATATATCGTAATTTTATTTGTGTAACTGTTTTGTAATGCATTTGAATTTTATCGTCAATTCAATAAAGTTACGCAAAACCATTCAAGACCCATAAATCTAAATATACAACGCGAGCTTAACGTGCATTAAAATGCATTGAGTATGGTGCGTATCCCATTAAGTAAGTTGATTTCATTATAACGTTTTTTGTTTGCTTAAAATCAGGCCTGGCCAACCCAAATTAGACCCTTTGACAACCTAAAATTTTCTCAAAGGCCGCACATACATAATATATGTACATTCGACATTTTCTTTATTACAATGAAATTCATGCTTATTGATACTTTTGTAAGTATAATAAATAATTTGAATGCAGAGGTAATCTAAAAGCATTCAATCAAGGTAATTGTGAGAAAAAACACAACACTAAAACCAGATGTGAATAGAAAACGCATAATGAACGAACAAATCAAACACGTCAACAGAATCTATGCACTTTGTGTTTTTTACATAATTTAAAATATGTTGTTGGTTTTAATTATTTCAATAAGATATTAAATACATTTTGAAGTACCTGATACTTCAAAAATATTCATCATATTTGACCATGGGCCACACATATAAGCGTAATAGCCTGCGAGTTGGCCAGACATGATTTTAGTAATGTAAATATTTACGTGCCATAAGATTAAATTACTAGTGAAAAAGAAATAGTTGTTTTAAAAAACTAAATCTTTTCAATAACTAGTTTCATATCATTTATTGATTAAACTTCATCAGATAAATATGTTTAAATTTAATAATTAATAAACGAGTTAGAAAGTATTGATATATATTAGTATGGTTAAATTGCATAAAAATACGGGTTTGATCTAAAAAGATAACGCATGGGAAGTATTTTTTTTATTCATTAGTATTGAATTCTTTGTCAAATAAATAAAATAATACAATCAATTAAAAATTTATGATTCAAAGGTTATTTACCAGTTCAATACCAGAAGTTTTCATATTATTAAGGGCATAAATCAAAGAACACATTATTTTGCAGTGAAACTGTTTTGGTGTACTTTCCAGTTTCAATATAGCCAGTACAACTTCCTTAATATATTTTTTACGAACAAACATTTCGAAACTACTGCATGATGTTAGAGTACCCTACGTCATATTTTATTAAAGACATTATTAACTATCAATTTTTAAGGACAGGCAGTAACATTTCCTTAAATTTTCTTAATGTGATATAGAAAGTATGTTTCAATCGTATATTTTAATATTGGAATCCTAAATGCAAGTTTTGAAAAAATAATAACAAACAACAATAATAAAATTTATATGGTCTCTACTTACTGCATTTCACGTAAGTCAAATCATCAGTTTTTAAATTGGTTTATCAAACACACTACATCTTAGCTTAACAAGAGCATTGTTTGTATTCTGTAAAAGTGTTTACTGAATATATTATCCTGAACCTTTTTATACAAAATATAAATTTCTTTTCAACAAACATTTTTTAAAAAAAGTCTATGTTGGTTTGGGCGTACTGATAAATATAGATAAAACGAAGTTGACATATCAATTACTTCAAAATCTTTATAAAAGGAACTTATTATTAAAATGACTTTTTTTATTTATCTACCAATTATATCGTTTGAAATAAAAAAAAACAGCTACTGAGATTTTTATTTTCTTGCTATTGAATTTATATCAATGGTTTTTTGTATCATTGCGTGCTAGTTCTGTGGAAGCTTTTTTGAATATTCTAAATTGTGAAGTTTTTTTAAATACGCACATTTTTTCAATATTATCTGGTAAAAAAACTGAAATTGGTTATTTAAAATTACGTAAATACTACTAGGTTAGTACTGATTTTATTTTTTTGGGAATCTAGAATATATTAATTTAATTTCTCTTAAAATTTCAAAATTTTACTGCTGTGCTTGTAAAAATGGCCAGCAAAATTTTATTGTGATTGTATAATAAAACGATAAAATTAAATTTTTCAGCAATAATAATATCCTCCAAACTCCAAGCCGTTAAACTTTTTCACAAAGTATGGGTTTTTTATTCTTTTATAAAGCAGTTGCAAAACTCAGCTAACTACGACAGTGACTATTTCTTTTAAAGCGTTGATTCATATTTTTAGTTACTTTAAAGTAACTAAAACTTTAACAAAACCTTTTGAAAACCATTAGAACTCTAAAAGACTAAAATTATACTATTCGAAAATCGAAGTGAACAATTTATTGTTCCTTTTCAAATACTAACATATATTCACCAAATGGTTTTATTAACTTTTATTCCAGAAAAAATATGAATTGATTGCCCAAGATACAAAAATAATAACTTATTGATACAGTTGAATAGTAAAAAAAGTAGTCAGAACAGATAATTAGTTTACTTTTATGTACTTAGGATTCTCTTATACTAATAAATATTTTCTTATCTATCGAACGTTAAGTTTAAATTTTTAAAAGCATCAGGTGAGATGAATTTACAATTGTCACCCCTCCCTTACTCTTCACCCCCCCACGTATATATGCTACCTTTCCTCTCCCACACCACCCCATCCCTCTATACCCAAAAAATAGTAAAAACTTTTTGAAAAAATACATATATTTACAAGACAAACCCAATATGATTCTAAAAAAAATAGAATCCTTCAAAAAAAAAATTGGGCCTTCAACATCTAAAAAAAACACTAACCAACGATGAAAGGGAGATTGGATCTTGCTTCACAAGCGCCCCACAACATATGAAAAGATACCAATCAACAAAAAAAATAACGTGTATTATCGATTCAAAGCACTCAGTTTAACAGATTGCAACATGATCAACTATAAATAAAATATCATACTTCACGCGTTTACAATAAAAAGGCAACACATATTTGCATATTACAATTCTTATGCTACCCAGTTAGAGTAATAAACGCTTTCCTTCTGAGTATCCTACTAAATTGGAAAAATGTTGAAGTTCAGCATTCCTTATGCTTTACGACTATTGTTTCGGCAAGCAAACCTTTTTTCAATTCGCTTCAGCTTAACCACATCTCTTCACCCTATTTAAATCACAAGATTGCTTTGAACGCTTTCGCATGTAAAATAAATGAACATTTTGGACTTTTTTCCGTTCTCGTTGAAAGTAATTCAACTAAAACCACCATTTCGATTGCTCTGTAAAGTTGAGCCGATAAAAAGGTTCACACATTTTAGCCTATAAATACGATCCAAAAAGCATTAATTGATTTTGTAATGAATGGAGTTGCTCAATTAATCACGGATGACATGTGGTATATTTGTTGAAGAACACAATTGTTTGAAAATACAATAAAATCTCGAAAAAACAGACTAAATTGAAAGTAAAAACCATATATTGTGTCACATGTAACCTACGCTCTTCAATAATATTGTGTGCTTGAATAAACTTAATCATACAGCTGCTATTGCATTTTGGTGCGTTTTGGCAGATGACTTGACTTGCACTTAGTCACTTAACATTTAGCATTATTATTTCTGTATGTATGATGTATTCATATCTGCTCCCATTTTGGATCATATGGCATCTAATGGAGGTATCTGAACAGAAGTTTCCTACTATAACTGCTTGTTACACAGTTTTTCAACTTTTTTTTTCTTTCAACGAGAGTATCGATTGAAAAAATAGAGCTTGGACAGGACTAGTAATAAGGTAATAGCTCTTGTGAAGCCTCATTATTTAACCCTCCAAGGACGAGCGTGACCATATGGTCACAGTAAACACCATTGTCTATTGATCCCACTATTCATCCTTTTTCTACCTAAATATCGTTGCTTTCACTCATATTGGTTAATAAGGGTACAAACTTCAGTTAGTCATCAGCCGTGGGGATAGAAACGGCCACCAAAAGCACATGCGATTTTTTGAATTTCAGTTTTTTTTAATAGACTTTTTGAAAATGTTAGTTATTTTTTTATCAAAACATCAAATTATTTACAGTTATTTTGCTAATATATTTGTATGGAAATTATGTTGATCTAAAGAGGTCAAATTGTAAATATTTTAAAAAAATTCACGTTTAGCTATATTTCAACCCCGAATGTTTGTGTGCCCATACGGTCACGCTTGTCCTTACTACTGTCCGTACACAATATTACAAGGTAATAAAAGGATGACCATGACCATATAGTCATGCGGGGTTTCTTTACAACGAATTTTCATTTTTTTTTTTTAAATATTTTTAGGAATAAAAGTTATCCGTGACTTCAATATGGCTTAAAAAAAAAATTATCGATTGGAGGGTTTATGATTAGAAGGATTGTAGGAAATTCGTAGACACTGAGGAATCTTATCATGGACTTTTTTTGTGACACAGGAATTTCTGCATTCACAAGTTTGAGATCACTGACGAAAAAGGTGGGTTATTAAGAGATTCCAGAATTGTTTAAAACTTGAAGTGAGGAATTGACAAATTCCACAAGTATTCAAAAGTGGGAAACTATTTTTTGTAGCTTCATCTTTTCAAAAAAGTTACTTCTGCCTTTGACTCCAGTATTATTACTACGACGACCCCGGAATTACGGAATTTACCTAAAGCAGAAATCGATAAATCAATAAAAAAAGTTTTTATTATAGGACTTGAATTTGTTCAATTAGTAGCAAAAGCTGACAACGTTGACTATTGAATATTTGTAAAACATAGTCAGTTGTAGTATGATAATTTAATTGTACTTCAGCCGATAATTTATCTGTGCTGCTGAGCCATATTCCACCCGTACATAATACACGTATCTCTAGTATATTTACAAATTTGTTATATATTTTATGATGTTGTTATAAAAAATACTTGCGTCAATACTCAAATGTAATACCGGCTAAATAACAAAAACAATAAAAGGATGAATTGATATTTTGTTTTAACAATGAGTAATCTCAGAATCATAAAAAACATATAAAATTGATTTAGCAATAAAACCAACATTAACAATATTTAATATACAAATGCATGTTTTTTGTAATGTGTGAAACATAAAAAAATATTGTTTGTTTACAAAAATAATTGTATTTATTGGTTGCGCTTGAGTGGCATACAACCAGAGATTGTAATACCGAACACATCAATACCAGTATTACAAAAAAAATGCAATTAATTGTAAAATTAAATTTGATAACTACGTAATAAAAGTTTCCTTAGGTTGTTTATTGTATAAAAAGCGAATTATAAGTAATCTGGTAACATTTTCGTTATATGTGATGAGGTATCTCCAAAATAAACGATTTTACGCCAGTTTATTATTATCTTATTATTTTTTTATTCCTTACCCGAGTAAACAGTCAATATTTATTTAATTGCTTATTTTTCATTTAATATGTGTATTTTGTTACACAAAAATTGGAATAAAATAATTTAATTTTATATTGAAAATGAATTTTCACAAAGTAACCGCCGAGTCCATCGTAAATATCATTTATTTTTAATTTAAAACTATTATGTAGTAACTGTATTTTTTTTAATCGAAAATTTAATTAAAAATTGAAATCGACCGCAAAAAAATGAACAGACCACAAGTTACGCATTTCTGCTATGAAGCATATCACCAGTTGTTTAAAAACTGATTGTTCTTTGCAGTCTCTCGACTTTTTTGATGAAATAACAATTATCCAGCTAATCAGCCACTCTATGTCTCATATCGAATACGAAGTTATGTATTAGCATCACATACATTCATGCCTTCCTTGATTATGAGACTGATCTGATACTGACTGTAAAATAAATGTTTGAATTCGACCACTATGGAGGTGGGTCCGTCAAAAATGCCATGTGACTTCATCACTTGACTATGGAAAAAAAACTGAAAAAAACACCAAGCTGAAATTAAAAAAAATTAAAATATGTCACTGAATTGTGTGTTTAAAAAATATACGAAATACTTGAAAATTGATTGTTACTTTATTTACAATTTGGAGAAGCTTTCTTCGGCGGAATAATTTAATATGCTTCTTCTTGCTCTCAAGAATTCTATGTGAAAAATATCCTGTGGTACTTTTTATGGTTACAAATATTCTGTTATGAGAGTATGAGATATGCTTCAGTGAAGTGAAACATAAAGAAAATTATTGTCAAGCGCACAGACTACCACTTAGCTGGCGTTATTCAGTGCACCCTGTGGAAAATATAACCGTTATAAAAATAAAATTATAACTAAAGCTTTTACAATAATTAAATTTTGTTTTTAAGTTCATATATGGTAAGTTTTATTTTTTTACTACTATTTTCAATTTACATAAAGGGGAGTGTTTAACTAAAACTAAACGACCTGAAAATATTATGCGGTGTATTATATCGTTCTGAAAATTGCATGGGTCGTTGAAAAGTGGATTTTACTACGTGTCTTAGTTATCTGTGAATACTACTGAATACTAGCATGACCCGAACTTATCATACAATAAATTTAAAAACACCTCTTTTAAAATAGTTTATTAAGTGACAAGAAAATCGATTCCTGTATTTTTTTTGTAACTTCCTCCGCACCCAATGAGAAGCATTTAGACTACTAATGGAGTTTATCTCATCAATAAAGTTTGCACGAGAACTACTCGTTATTTACTTAGTTGCTCAATCTCTCTTTTTTTCAAAGACAGTAGAGATAGAAGGATAGAGCTGAGACACGACTAGCGGTTATGTAATCACTCTTCTACATCAGTTTTTGGAATAGGGTGAGTGGGAAAAAATAGTTCAGGAGATCACATACATTCAAACAGAAAACCATCAATCGATTGAAAACACAATCTATAAAAACTTCCGTTTTTAAGCCAACGACGTTGACCACTTGACCACACTGCCGTGATCATCTTGAAGTTGTTGGGGAAATATTCGTTCTGAATGGCAGTCGTTATTTTGGAAATAAAACGGAAACTTGCAAATGGACATGATATTAATCCAATATGATACAACTGAAAAAGAATAAATTATTTTTCTTCCTGATAGATAAAAAAAACTTGAATATTAAATAAGTGTGATTCATTGTCAGTCACATTCAAGGGAATGGCAATATCTCGTAAGCGTTGGAATACAATTACCCAGACCGCAGCCAAAACCCATCAAAAAACATTTTATACAACACAGAACTCAGGAAACCCAAAACCCTTCATAAATTTAATTACTTAGCGAAAACGAAAGGGATGAAAAAAGCAGTTTGCTAAATAACGTTAGATTATCATTATAAGACTACAAATAGGCCTTCAAAAAATCTTACTCACAAAATTATTTTTTTAAATGTAGATTTTTTTATTTTTCGGGTTGGAAATAATTGAAACATGAATTCTTTAATCGAATATTATTGCATGTGTGTTGTGTAAAGTACTAGAAAATGAGTAAGGAAATTTGTTATTTTACTTCAGTGCGATATACATACTTATAATAAGACTATACAATTCCACTGCTCTAGCGCTGAAACAAATTTAGATTCAAGTTCAGAAGTCAGTTCATGTTTTTTCGTGCACTCCTGGAGATGCAATAAGGTAAAACTCGGGACAATAGTCCGCATGAGAAAACATGTAGGATTGTACAAAATTTAAAGGTATCGTCCTACTCTATTTTGTGCTTCTTTCGCGAATAAGCGAGTTTTAGTTACAGTCTATTTTTCGTTTTTATAATTCAGTATACTATAAACTTTAAAATCTTATATGAGAAACCTCTGTGATCTAGAGAAAAATGCTTTGCTTTTGTGATCAGGCTGTTCTGGACTAGAATCCTGGCATCTTATCTTATTACTTTTTTTAAAAATCTCAATTCACGATCTTGATTATAAGTGTATGTGACCTCATTTCTCATTAAGTTTAGCTCGTATTGTTTTCAAAATTTAAAAATATTTAATGCATTCAAATTAGCTGTAGTGTAAAAAAAATAGTTCCAAAATTAATAGTTATTCAAATTATCTGATCAAAACGAGTTGGTAATTTTATTAAAATGTACAATTATTATCTTCGTTATCGAGGGAAGCAGACAACGCTACAGCAAACACTACCCTTTTACTAGAGTTAACATCCCTGCAAATATTATACAACACCATTTTCCACCCATCCAAAAACACGTTGTCGCAAAATATTGTAGATATCTTGATACGGTATGGTTTATAGTCACCCGCTCCCACTACCACTTTTGTGATGAAAACTGGCAGACATTTAACATTTGTAGCTAAATTAATTGTGTTTAAATTTTGTTATCATGTAACCCGTAATATAAATTGTTTTATTGCTTATGGCCTTAAATGACAACATTGTTTTTCGGTACCTGTGTGGTTTTTGTTATACTTTCTTTTCTTTTAGGGACACGAACCGAACACAGCGTGTGTAAGGGACACTTCCCGGTCCTGGAACCTGCTTCCAGAGACCTTTAGTTGTAAATTCACTTTTAGTTTTTTTTTATTTTGTGGTTTTTCGTCCGGATGAAAGAACTGATATTTTTCCATTTCGACGAAAATACAAATTCATTTTTTTTATCCGCGCGGAGTTTAGCATCAATTTTCTTAACTTTTATAAAATCGTGTGAGCAAGCTAGGTCTTATAATAGTTATTGTGTATTGTATTAATTCAAAATTTTGTCTGTTAAATATTGTATGTGGTTAAACTTCGGTGAATGTAAATTCCAAAATAAACGTTTTCGTAACAGCTGAGCGATGGGTTTTATTTTATTTCTACTTACCTGTTTTACATCGAGTTCATTCAAACTGTTATTGGTCTTAACGACTTTTATTAGTAGGGATTTATTCTTGGGATATAACATCGTGAACAAAAGTAGAAATTTCTCACATTAAATGAAACTCGCTCAAAAATAAATTTTGCGAGTAATGTCAATCTGTGATGTGTTAAAATGCATTTTTTTAATGAACAACGTATCGTATACATTCCTCGTCAGGAAGTAATTTATGGAAATTGTATTCTAGCAAATATGCGCATTTTGATGAAGTGTGTTTTGACGTTTTATGAATCATAAACAAGGCTCCCAGAAATAATCGACGGTAGTATACTATTGACGTATCCAATGCGAGCATTTGAATACCAATTTGAGTATTTACGTAGTTATGATGATAACTAATAATTTACGTAAAAATAGCTTAATTTAACAAGAAAATTACACAAAAAAAAACTTATTGTTGTAAAAAATGTCTTATAACAAACAGTGAATATCTCGAAAATAAAAGTGGCTATTTATATATTTTAATTCTTTTACTTGGACCATAACACTAGTAAAAATCCTATTATATCACAGAAATCATTTAATATCAACTTATAGGTCTTAAAATAATCAGTATAAACAAGATATCAGTAAATCTTACCTAAATCAAACCCTTTGTCATAGACCGAGGGTAATCAATGTGCCAATATAAGTTTATATATCATCAGAAATAATTTAATCGATAATTTAGCTTAGTAGTAATAATATTATAATATGTAGAGCAAGGTAATACTAATAACTGTTTAATATATCCACATATTGTCGAATCGTTTATTGACATAATCTATTAATATACCAATTAAACTAATTATGCAAAACTAATGAAATCACAAATCGACAAAGTCACAATTTATAGATGATAAATACGGAGATCCAAATTTCATACATTCAAAACATAAGTAGCTGATAATACGAGTAAACATTTTTCTCTATAACATTAAATCATAGTGAAACTCCGATTTAAGACACCCGCTTTTCCTTTATTTGAGTGTAATATCTGCAGTTTCGCTAAATTTTTTAATGCATGTCCACTCCCAATGTGAAGTATGTGGTATTTGAATTGAGTTACTTCAACAAAAAATTTCCTGCAAAGGCAGCTTGTTATTCAGTTGTTCAACCTCTCTTTTTTCGTCGGTAATAGAAATAAAAGAATAGAGGCTACGACATGATAACGTAAATGATGATTCAATCAATGACAATATTAAAAAAATAATGAAGTGAATTGTGCTATCCTAGTTTGACTTACTGATTTTTGATTACTGATATGACTTGAGAAATCTTATGGAAAGATTGAGTGACGAACCAGTGTGCACAAATAAATTTCGAGATTAATATTAATTGATTAAAATCCCAATAATGGCTTTGGTTTTTTTAATGAACTATCCAACCTCATATTCTGTATTGAAATATTGTAAAAAAAAAAATTTAAATAAAATGATTTGGCATCTTTGTTTGCTTTTGTTCTCAGAGATTTTTATTAAAAAACCTTAGAAAATGTGATTTTTTCTCATTTAAAAATGATTTAATTGAAAAGATATATAATTACAATATATATATGTATTTGGTTCAAAATAATAGTAATCAATGGTTTCATAATGATGTGATATTACTTTGAAAATTATGACGCCGGCCCGCTCATCTGAAAAAAGTACCTGTTTTCAACTCAATAGCATGGCTTAACGGGTTAAAACGTTATTTGCATTACAGCACGTTATTTTAAATTAAGAGGGGTGACAGAGAATTATTAGACATCATAAACAAATATGCTTTCAAAAGAAAATCGATTGAAAAATGCTGTTCATATCAAGACTTGAATTCGTGAGATCAGTCACTGAAGCCGATGACGCTGGTTTAGGCCCAGAGACCCGGAAAATGAATTTATATACATTTAACATGTGCTTCTACGCATCTTTTACGATTCACGTTTGAAACACTAAAAAATTAACTAAAATTACTGACATTTTAATGTAGATTTTAGAACCTTTAAAACTATTTTACAAGATTTGCTGATTATTATTCTTTTTTTGTCTCCATCTAACATTTTCCATCATTTACATTTTTTTCTTTCGGTATTTCTCACTCGTAATTTAGATAAACTATATCTTACATAAAAGCGACTTCATACTACACGTGTGTTGGCAGGTTTTAAGTTGTATGTTGTCTGTTGTCTGTATGCAGTTTTATGAGCAGTCGTTATAAAATTTACTATAATGGCTCCTATCAAATAAATTTATGTAAAACATAAACATGTATACTTATAAAAACGACTACAAAGTTTAAGTAATTTAAAATTATTCGATTTTTAGTACTTATGTTTGTACAAAAAAATCTTTAACAGGCACAAATAAAATAAAAAAGAAAATTGTAAAAACCAAAACAAATTTTCCATGATTTAATATTTTATTTTCAAATTGTTGACGCGTTCTTGTTAATATCGATATTTATAATCAATTTAATACATACATTTTACAAGATATTTCAAAGTATGTAAGTTTCGGTTACATTAAAAATCGATAGAATTTGAATTGTATACAATAAGATTGAAGCACTCATATGATTTTGAAAATCCCATTACAGGTCCGCGGGTGTCACAAGGTTAAATAAAACACTGGCCCATACAAAAAAAAAACTTTCAATGAAGCCTTACTGTATTCAATACAATAAATTCTTAGTTCTGACGAATTCTTAGTTCTGAACAAATAGTTCTGACGATGGCGTAAGCCGAAATAGCTATCAACCTTTAACTTTTTAAAAACTGTAGAACTGAAATACCTTGATATTTTACCCTATTAAAATGGAGTTCTACCAAGTAAATGCCAAATCAATAAACAATAAATATTGCTAAATATCTGGTAAATTAACAAAATTATTACAAAAATGTTCAAAACTATCTTATGTATTGTAAGAAGAAACTCTGAAAAAAAATATCTACGACACACGCTTAAAATTTACATACATATTACATTGTACCGCCGATATTTTTTATCCGTATACTATCTTTGCATTTAAAAAAAACTAAAAACTGAAAACCAACCGATCAGTATCTGTGATTGTTGTTTTCTTTCGTTTTTTTCCTCAAACTATAGCCTTTAGCATACAAAACCTTAAGTTATTTAATACTTGTCATAAATACTCAAGGGAATGTGATATAAAGAATCCGTTTGTACACACTCTTCAAATAAAAATAAGGAGGAAATTGTGGGTTTGCTTAAAAAGCTCTTTCAAGTAACTTGATACGCTCACAATAAATGAGAACTATTCGAATTCTTCTTTCTGCCCTTTTGTTTTTAAATAAAAATTAATATGATGGGAAGGAAAATACAAGTGAATGAAGAAATGCAGTCATTGAACGCATAAAACTGTCTGTCGTGAATTGGCGTCTATGCGAACTTTCTTCGACTAATTGAATCAAATATAATCTATAAGGCGATATCATAAACACTTCTTCAGACGGTCATAAAAATATACGAATACTTTTGTTTTTCATTATAAATTGGAAACACTTGCTTAGTATCGAGATGGTATAACATAATCTATCCCGAAATTTTATTTTGGTTTTTTGTTGGTTAAATGCCAATGCACCAAATATTTCATAGATCATACGAGAAAAACTCTATGAGAATTTTTCGTAGGTCGCTTGAGAATAACTTGAAGAAAATTGACATAACAAACACCCACGACTTACATAACAAATATAAATTGAGAAAATCTAAATTTAACTTTGACTTTCCCGGAAATTGAACCCGGACCCACCTAATTGGTAGATCAAGCTCTTACCATACAGGGCGACTCATATTCATAGCTCATTTTATCAACCATTTGGCTGCCGTAGAAAAAATATTTGTTTACATAGCACGCCGGCTATAATTTTTAATTATTAATTTAATCAGTTATTGACGAATTAATGGCGTGTTGAGCACGAAAACTTAGACGAAATATCTCGTCTGCCGCAGCTATCCAGTTAATTAAATCTGAACACTAAGATAGTGGAATTTCAATAGTTTCCACCAAACACAATAAAATTAGCATTTAATAACAATGAAAAATTTATTTAACTCAAATAAACGTATTATTGATATCTTTATCGAATGATTTTTAATTGTAATTTTATAGAGGTCCACAAACTATCAATACATTAAGATTAATTATTTGATTAGTATGAGTCTTCAATACATTTAATAATAATAAAAAAATACGTTGTTTTACTTAAAACTTTACAAAATACCGTTTTTATCGATATACTTTCAAACATCCCAATTGACATATTTGGCAATAAAAGGTGTTTTGGCTGTCGCCACGAAATTTTGCGTATTTATTTTTAACAGACCGCTGTATTAGTGTTGATTAAAAATAGCAATAAGTTTTACGACCGTTATCAAACAATCAAACAATGGACTTAGTTAAAATAAATATTTAACAATTTCTGAGCAAAAATAAAAAATAAGACCGTACAGTTTGTTATTAATTCTTCGTCCTGTAGCTTATAGTGATTCAGATATATTTTATGTTGCTATGAAAACATCCTCATTTATTCGATTTTGATTTGTGATTTTTTTTTACATAGTGGAAATGATCATTTTCATCATCGTCAACAGCTCTCTCGTCTTATTTTTAATGGAATCGTCGGTAATTTGGTAAACAAATATTGTATTGATTGAATTGGTATTTACATCCATTTCCACTGTAATAACGATAATGCTAGTCATGAGCGAAACCGGTTCTGATCATATTAAATAAAAGTGGAAGTTTGTAAAAATGTACATTTTTTTTTGTTGAAAGTAAGAGATTTTTTGGCGATGGAGTAAATTAAATAATATTTTTGTGAAAAGAAAAGTCCTTCTTAAGACCAAATTACTTTTCTAAGAAAATATTTCTCTGCAAAACACAATGATACGTTGATAAAAACTAGTAACTATACCAGTACGAATTAATTATTTACGATACAATAGAAGAAAATCCAAGGTTTAATGCCATCCTTTATAATGTTATTGTTCAACATGTAATATACATATAAGACATATATGTTGTATACACAAAAAAAAAAAAAATGTATACAATTCGTTTCAGCTAATACAGAAGTATTTTTTAATGTGATAATTGACGGAGATACAACTCATACATATATATTGCACCCTTTATTTTAAACTATGACTTTTATATTATATTATAATTGGATTTAAAAACTAAAACCTTACATAAATCAACCGTTCAATTGCTTGCCATATTACTGTTGGTAAGTCTTATTATTTATTCTTATTTTGCCCAGCAAATGTGACCAAAAATACACATTTTTATTTAAATATTTTCTTTTTCAGTAACGGTATAGAAAACTACTAACTTCATTACAGTCTCTTTTTGCAAATACTAATTTATTTACACTCGTACAAGTCTTTCACGAGTTAATAATATTTTTTTTAAGTTTTCGACATTATTTTTGACTTTAATACTTTAAAGCTAGGGGTGCAATATAAATCAAACCCATTCCACAATTCCACGAATAAATAATATTAAATATAAATGTGTTTATGATTTAACAATTTAAAAATATGACTTTTTTTAATAATGTTTTAATAATCTTACATTAAATAACAATTAAATTTATCCAAAATGCTCTATCACTGAGCGAAGCTTACTTTGACCATTATGTAAAATCCTGAAATATAAAAAGATTGTTCTTCTTTTTAAATTTACAGTATTTTTCATATAATTAATCAATATAATTTAAATGATAAAATAACGAAAATGTGTGTACATTTATTTTATATTTAAAAATAAAATAATTTACAGGCCTGCTTATTTACGATCAATTTATTTATTTATTAAAACATAACGATAAAAATACGTACACACATTTTCGTGATTTTCGTGATGAAAAATTGTCAATAGTAATGATGAACTAATTATTTTTTTATAAGAAAGAAATTGAATAACTTAATTAAAATGATGAACAAATATTATAATTACCTTTTGAAAAGTATCCTTCAATCCACTACACACCCTAATAAAAACAACATTCTTCTTTTATCGTTAATAAATTTATATTTTTAATTTATATTTCTTTCTATACACTGTTCAAACAGGACTAAAACTTAAGCAAGGTATTTTGTAGAAAATACCATTGTTTTATTTTTGAACTGTAATATTACTATAAAATCAGCACTTTTATATTTATATAATTATTTAAATATATCCGTAAATTTACATTCAATATTCCGCATCACTTTTAATACTACTAGTAAAGACAGAATCAATTGAAAAACTTTTTCGCGACTAACGCTGTGTGCAGGAAAGGCATTGTCGGAAATACATCCGGACATGCGTCAACTTGCCTCGGCTAGAAATTGCATACTGACTGTATGTAGGTTTCAGCAAATATTTTGTAGGCGGCTGCTGCTGTACCAGGCGCTCAGAATCGAGTAGGCGGAATATAACTCTGTCGTAGAACGGGGACTTACCAAGTTCTACTCGCCTGATATCTGAAAATTAAATATTGGCGACGGGATTGAAAATTTTAGACTTTTTGGGGCTTCTTAATGAATTTTTATTCATTTTAAATTTACTTACATAGTATTTTGATATATAAATGAAATAAACTTACGTAAAGCAGCTATAGATTAGTAGCGACTATGTGGTCGAGTGGGCGACGTCATTGGCATTGGTTATGGAGGTCACGGGTTCGAATCTTAGTACGGACAGTTTTTTTTTATTTTTCAATTGATTTATAGATTTCTATTCAAATGCATGGATCTTTCTGATTTATTTAGGTAGTGAAAGCAATAAGCTTATCACTAGTTTTGTTCTAGTTCTATCCACCTATCCAAACTCTCTTCGAAAAAAAAAGGTTGAGCAACTGTATGAAAAATAGCTCTCGTAAAAAAACATCAGGAGTGGACATTTATAAAAAAATAGACTTTATCATATTTTATTTTTTTAGCTGTGAATTATTGATAAATAATCGGAAAAATGTAGGGCTTTCATCGCCGTTGTCAGGCAAAATTTTGAATTAATAATTCGTTGTTTATGGTGGTGAGCTTTTTATTCAGCATTTTTTTCTTTTAAGTTAAGGCAATCACGAGGAGTAAATAAATATTTATTTTTCGTGAAACAATGATTGAGCTAAAAAAAAACATCGTTTGAACAGACGCTATTCTGACTGCCATCTCTGAATAAATATGTATTGTTTACATCTGACTTTATATGAAAAACACTTTTTATTTTTGTTTACATTTCAGTGATCTATGAATATTTCATGAATTTTCAATCAGAACTAGACACTTATTGTTACAGCCGTGTTTGATGACAAAATGATATTAAATTATTTCCATAAAGCATGCTGTAGTTTGAATGAACATAGACATTTTTTGAATTATCATAAGCATTTTTACGGTTTTAAATTAAGTAAATAAAGGACTACAATAATACTAAATTATAAAATCCCCTAATAATATATATATATATTACATATATATCTATGAAAATGCTCGTGATTTGCAAAACCCCTCTTGATTTTAATAAATAATTATAGATTATATATAAATAATAAAGTACAAATTGTTGTTTTAATAGTTTTTAATACGATGTCTTTCCAGCAGTTATAAAGTAAATAAATAAAAATAATAAAACATTTTTAGTACTTTTTCCACATAAAATTTATTAGATCAGGACCTGTTTCGCTCATTGTGAGCATTGTCAACTGATAAGAAATACAATGAAACAGTGATATTTGTACAAAAGTTAAGTAAAAAAAACAAGGTATGACAAAAAATTGTTATTGGCATACCTTGTTTTTCTTACTTAACTTTGTCCTGATCCAATAAATTGTATGTGGAAAAAGTACTAAAAATGTTTTATTATTTTTATTATAATGCCATTCCACCAAGTATTGATAGTAAACACCTTAAAAGTGAGCAAGTAAATAAATATTGAACTTTTTTTTATTTAGTTGTTTTTTAAATACAATATACACGCACAACACTTCTTCTTAATGATCATATACATATAACAACTATATCGTAAAATTTATTCAAAATATTTTTTTAAAAAAAACTTTAATTAATTATAAAAAAAAAGGAAAATTGTCATAAAACATTTATGTAGATTCATTAAACAATCTCTTTTAATTGAATGGCAAAGAGCTTAACCAGCTTCAGCAACAAATTTATTTAACTGAGAAAATGGAAACTAAGTTTCAAGCAAAATATAATTATTATTTTTTGACATATTTTAAAACTTATTGTTACTTTCTTGTTTTTTTGTCCTTTATATACCTAAGTATTGAGTCTACAACAAAAAAAAAACTTTCTAACTTATCAATCTCACGGTTTGTAAGTTTGATCTTATCCTCACAAGTATTCAAAGATGAAAACGTTTTTCATTTTTTGTTTGTCACGGTTTTTCTGTCAAAGATAAAAGCTAATCCGTGCAAGTCAACTGATCAGACTAAATTCAAGAATTTTAACCTTGCTTGATAAAATAAGAAAGCACTTAAATTTATTAAAAATTAACTATTTCAGCGACGATTTCTCCGAGGTGAACCAATATCAATTTACAATTTAATGTAGTTATCTTTTATGGATTCATCTCGGAAATTTAATAAAAATTCCTGTACTCTAATAGATAAAATTATCACTTTTTAATTCGGTTTGTAACTCGTTTGGCCACCAGTGCCATAAGCTGACAAGATTTTTAAAAACTACTTTATTAATTAGGACCGGTGTCGCATATCACAATGCATCTTTATTAAAAATTGTAAGCTAACACATTTGAAGTCGAATCAATAATGACAAAAAATAAAGCATTTTAGTCAGAAAATTAAACGTCACATTAATCTATATATTACGCAATAATATTATATAGAAAATAAATATGTATTTAAAACTGTATTTAAAATTTTATGTTGTTTTGTAAGACCAGCACGTGTCACACGTATCACTCGAGGTTACAAAACATTGTATTTACTAAGTGTTCAAATTTCATATTGAATAATAATAAAAAATATATTTTATAATAAAAATCTTTATTTACGTAATATGATATAATAATAAATATGTTTTTTCGCAATCATGTTTATCTAAAGTTACTATTAAATTGAGCCTTATAAATGAATGCCCCTACAAAATCAATTATTTTTTAACTCTCAAGCAATGACTAGTTAAATATTATAAACATCATAGTGTAAGTAAACCGTTGATATTTTTCACGATATAATATCGACTGTGGAAAGGAAAAAGGACGTAACACACAGTTTTTCAAAACAGTTTTTTTTCGATAATCACATTGTGTATCACTTGATACACAAAAGAATGTAAGCTGGAAATGCTAAACTAGTATCTAGTAAACTTAGCTTTTAATTTTGAAAAAAGATAGTCTTGTGAAAATTGAAACGAAGAAAAAAGACTGAAAAAAAGTTTTTTCTAAACAATTTCTTAAATTAATATTAGATTATGTCGATTAAACACTAGCCTCCGTGCACTTCAATGATTAATTTATTTCATAGTTTTCATATGGCCAAAAATCATCAAAACACGTTTTTTATGCCTCTTGTAAAATCCTGTAATTTCCACAGTCGATATATTGATACATTTTGTATCGAAAGAAACATGTAAAAAAAAGTGATGTTTGATAAAAACCAAAACAAAATATTTTTAAATAAATACAATATAATTCTGCTCACTTTCATTATTTTAAGTTATAATACTTTAAGTACCATAAAGATTGAACGTTTTAGATAGCCTTAATCTAATATATATCGGATCGCAAATCCAACTTAGTTAAAAACATTTTGGTACAATATTATTAAAATTTTAAGAAAGCAGGTACTTTGGGAGGTATAATTTTGCAATATCACGCACAAGACGGATGTGTTCGATCGAACCGTGGTTTGAAAAGATATTAATTCAAAGTAAAAAGGAGATAAATTTTCGGGTCTATGGTGCAGTGTTTAACGTGGTTGGCTTCCGTAATGGAACCACTTTGATGAATCGATTTCTGTTTGAAGGCATGGGTGTTTACGATGTTCAAAAATGCCATCTCACCCTTTAAACACTAATAATAATTATAGAATCTAAAAAAATTCCAATTTAAATAATTTTAAAAATGTATAAAGCATGGCCAATATATTTTGGAATAAGATAAAAAGTCAGTTAAATCAATCAGAATTAAGCGTGTTTTTTGAAACAAAAGACTTGAAAAAAGTGCTACCTGTCAATTTCGCTCAACATTGTCTCTTTATCAGACACACACAAATCTTATGTATGTCTACGCATCATGCACGAACGCGTTTTCTACTTTGCGTTACAGTAAGGCTGTAGACAGATCAAATGATAAGGTGTCGTATATGACGTCACGCTCTGGAAGGGGAGGGTCTGATATAATGTGACGATTTAAGTCGAGAGGGGTGGGGGAGCTAAAAAGTCACAACCATCCGACGTCAGCCCCATACTAAAACAAAATAGTGTCATTTCAATTTTATTTTTGTATAATTTATTACAGCCGCCTGTGTGGTTGAGTGGTCAACGTTGTTGGCTTCGGCTACGGAGGGCCCGGGTTCAAATTTCGGTACTGAGAGTTTTATAAATTGATTTTTCAATCGATTTATGAATTTCTGTTCAAAGGCATGAATGTATGTGATGTCTTCTCCCCTTTCACCCATCCTATCCTATGAACGGGGCGTATCGAGAGCGATTAGCTTACTACTAATCCTGTCCTAGCCCTATCAGTCTATCCATACTCTCTTTGGAAAAAAGAGAGGTTGAGCAACTGAGTAACAAGCAGTTCTCGTAGAAACACTTTTGTTGAGATAAACTCCATTAGGAGTCCATATGCTCCACATTGGGAGCGGACATGGTTTTAAAAACAAAAAAATATATTGGAATCTTCATATTGAAAAAGGTGTTGAGGGCAGTGGTGTGCTTCAAATATTTTTTAATTTTCATTTTATATTACATCAGTTTATAACGCTACCGATGAGTGAAACCAGTATTGATAAAATAATGTGAAATTTATGCAAAAAGTGTTTAATTTATAATGTAAAATGATGCATTTAAAATTGATACTTTTTTTGTGTGAGGCAAACCGCGAATGATTATTATACTTTTTTGTGTAGTATATGAATTGATATAATATAGATAGTATTTGTTTATTTTAAACGCCATCTTGTAAATTTTGCGTGTCATTAATGGTTGAAATTTTACGCTTAAGAATATAAGCCAACTGGTAATTATTTTTCAAAAAAAAAAAAATACTATAAAACTGTATATGAGTAAACTAATAAAAAATGTGATTTTTACGCAGATTAATATTTTTTATCAAAAAACTCAATGTATATTTAATAATCTGATTATTTAATACTATCCGAATGTTTCTAAATTTTGAATATGTCTTTATTAGTACTTTCCGGAAAATCCAGTTTCTACTGTGTACAAGTTATCATCATTGTTCATTGTATTATTTTACCCATCGCAGTGCAGTGGTCATTATTTAAGTTTTGACCATGTACATAATTCTAGTTTTACTAGTCTGGATACGGAAACACCTTTAACAATATCATCACATTGAAAACATTGAAACATTAACTACCAATAAAGCACTTTCGGTTTATTACTATTACAGAGAAAATACATGGGAAATAATCAAAATTATTCATTTTGAACTCCACTACAAAATTAAACAAAGTCATTTAACCTTTTCTCGGAATTGTGTACATTTGCTGTGGAATATGATCGTTTACTTTTATTCCGAGCCTTAGCCAAGAGGTCAACTTAGTTAGGTTCAGATGCGATGTTCATGGGTTGAAATCCCAGTACGGACGATTTCATAAATTGATAGTTATTAAACGGTTATGGATTTCAGTTCAAAAACATAAATGTCTGTGATGTCTAGATTAAAGCTGGTCTTATTCTAGCAACCTATCTTTCCTTACTCTATTCTAAAAACAAGATGTTGACTGACTGACAAAAAACTTCTATAAGTCGTATATACGCTTCACATGTTATTCTTATTGGAGAAGTAAATGACACAAAAAGAAAACCATGAACACAAGTAGTCAAAAGAATAATGTATGTTACAACTATATGAATAAAAACAAGTGAACATAGTAGGTTATACTTTTTTTTTTAATTGACGGGAAATTGGATTTTCCATTTTGTGTAGTTTAAATAAATAACCAAAAACCCCAAATTGTCTTTTTATTGTCTATTAATTTAAGAGAACAAAATTTCCAACGCTGCTTTCTTAACATAAATGTAGAACTTAAGCCATCCCATTAATTTAAAAACATTACAAAAACCTTAACGTTTTACTTGGGAATCAATATCATTGTTTGCCCGGGTAATATACCCATTATATGCAGCAACGACAAACTTTGAAACGTGAGCACTATCTTGCATTCAATGGAAAATAAAACTTTTTGCTCTGGATCCACACAAAACTTTTGCAAAGCTGCAATATGCATTTGACACTGATAGTAGGTAATAAATTTTCTATGCTTAAGTTTATTATTTGATCAAATAAACGATTTTATAGCAAAATTATGATTTTAACATAAGTAAAAATTATTTAAATTAGTGTGTTTAAAACATTGTTATATTCATCGACATTATTTTTCAAAATCTTCTTTTTTACTCCAACATCGCGTTGGACATTCAGAACCTTATATATGCAAAATAAATCTACAGCAATTGTTACGTCGTTTGGCAACACAAGACGTTAAAGCGAATAATAAAATAGTTGTTCAGTGAAAATTTGGACACTAATTTCAAAAAAAAAATGTGCCATTATCTGATATAAGTCAATCGAAATCAAAACATTCTTCTCAACTTCGCGAAAGCCACCAAATCCTTAAAAAAAATAATAACATCGTAATTTGTAACGCAGCGTTAGCTCGATGGCTGCCAAATGTGTGTGAATAATGAATATAAAAAATACCATTATTACGAAAAGTTACTTTTGAATTATTTTATTTACATATTTTGATAATGTAATTTATACTGTTAATTATATTCATTCAATGAACCTCATTGTATTAAAAGTTCTGAAAAAACTCTGGAAAATTGGAGTACTGACATCTAGCAATAAAAAGTTAAGTATTCCACGTTACTCGTTATTTACTTTCACAACACAAACACAGATGTCCTTGTACTGTAAAACGTTAATTTCCGTGAAAATTTACATGGTACTTTTGGGTGTAGCACTAAATAAAAAGATCGTTATAAATTCTCAAAAGTACGCTATTAAATCGTAAAGTTACTCGTAATTGCCACCATAATGCTTTTGAGGAAATTAATTTATTCGGTCCGTAAATTTTTGTAGAAAAACAGGTGCTAAAAATTACAACTTTTCATTTGGCAACCGTTCTACAATGGATGCTCGTAATTTAGTTTTTTTTCTTTCACACTTAGCGAGACTTGTAACATGCGCGCTTTAAGTAGTGTTTTTTTCTGGTATCTGTTGCATGTTATTTAGGAAAATAAATGTTGATCTATGGAGACGGACTAAACAGCCTTTTACTAGGTCCATAACTCATAAACAAAGAAACCGACGATAGACCTGGCATTAACATGTGGTGGATGCCTTAAGAAAGCCTGAATTATATCCTTCTCTTTTACCAACCGCATGGGTCCCGTCGTCATGGAAGGTCACTGTTGACGATTCATAAGATGTATTCGGCAAAGATCTTGGACGCTGGGATGACACGGGAGGAAGCAAGAAGACTGCAGTGGCTAGAGAGCGGATATGGTTGTAAATAAAATTAACTAAATAATCATTATCATATGTATATCTTTTAACCTCTTGTATTCTGATATTTTAAGAAAATACACTATAAATATTACACTTGATCAATATTTCAAATCAATTTATTTTTGTTTATCATTTTGGTATTTGGAAAGCTATTAATATTTACATGTGCCCTTAAATGTAAAAAAGCAATCAAAATTTAGAACAACGTATAAATTGTATTATTTTTGTATGAGAAAAGAGTTATTGAAACTTTCGGCTTATATAAAAACACATAAATATAATAATAAAAATATCCAATTCAATTGATATATCGATAATCTAAAGTATGGATGGCATTAGAAAAGGACAGTCAAATTAAGCTTACAAAAGTGGATGGTTCAAATGTTTACTGTTTAATGGTGCACTTTGCAAATTATCTTTTATGTAGATATATATTTTTCCTGTTAAATTGATAACTTTGTGTACAATTTCCGTAAGTTACATGTATAAAATAAGTCAAAAATATTCCATTGTTTACTTTATGACAAAAACGAAAATAATAAATCGGAAGGCGTTAGTTTTAAGTGTTGGTATAAATGCGTTTTACTGTCCATAAATCCGGCTTTTATTCTTTACTTTGAGTGCTTTAACATCACAGGCTGTAAAGTACGACATTTCGTATAATAGTATTTGCAGAATATTTCAGATTACTAATCATGTAAGTGATAACATTTTTTTTATATAATCTGCTTAATTATTCCAAATATTATATTTTATCAAGAATGCCTAATAAATCTGACGATTCGGGGGTTATGGTAATAAGACCACTAAATTACAAAAAAAACGTATTTATTATTTATTTTATCATATACCATTTATTTACTATTATAATGAATAGCTGCTATTTTTAAAAAAATAAACAACATTATTACATTGGTAAATCTTTGATCTCTCAACTGAATATATTTTCTGTTTAATTTAATATTTCTTAAATACAAAATTACTTAAAAAAAAAATTCAACGTTTTTCGCAAAAGCATTGTTTTGTAGTTTCACCCTTGTCACAATTAGCACGCAAAATAATTCCGTGACTATTTTTAAATAATCTTATAACAAAAATAGCTATTAACAAAACCCTGAGGGTGAAAATGGTTTTTTTTACATATTGATTATTTGTCGAGTCAAAGTATTGCATAAAATTTTGTGACGATAAGATGGAATGCTCATTTTTTATTTTAAATCCTAGACATAGATTTTCACCCAAAGGAATTAAATTTAAATTAATGCAGAACAAATAATTTTGCTGTATATTTAAGGTGATAAATTTGGAACAAGCACAAAAGATTGTTAATGTTTTAAAATTCTAATGCCTCTTTTTAAAATATTGACAAATACGGATAAGGTGCTTTTTAGAGGATTTATTTTTCAAATTAACAAGACTTGGTCCAGCGACAGTTGATTTGTGCTCTGTTTGGTTTGCCATTTCATAATTAGACTTATGCGAGGACAATGCTTGTAAATTGTACATTTTCCTGAAGAAAGTAGTGATAGAAAGGATACGGTATTCACAGGACTAGAGTTTGCTAGTCGTACATGCGAGGCCCAGCTATTTAGAATTGGTATGGTGGGAGGTAGTTTTTAGACACCACAAACATCCATACATTCCAACAAAAACCTATAAGCTACTTAAAAAAATATTATTAAGAATTAATAATTTAATATATGGGCCCATTAGAGGTGAAGTGAGCCAAGTGGTATTTTAGAAAAAAAAAGTTAGATGTTTTGTAATATTCTACACGTCAAAAATTATCGTCAATTTAAAGTAAACTTAGTTAATACACATTGCAATAGTGTTATCTCCGTAAAATAAAAATATGCAATTCACCAAAACGCCAAACAAAAACGTGACTGTACTTAAAAAGTACATGAAAAGTTTTACCATTTTACTAGTTGGCTCACTTCACCTCTAGAGGGCTCATATTATGTACAAAATATCAAGCAGATAAATGAATTTTACATGATCTTCATTCAATTCGAGAAAAACTTATCAACTTATAAACTTATTATTTTCGAAAATGCTTTCCCACGTTATCGTTACAACAATTTTCCTCTGTAAAATACAAATTTACAATTTTATTTTTTGAGACTGAGTGGTATTAAAAAAATATTATAATTTGGATATTACTTATTCAAAAGCAATTTCCGGTTTCAGTGATGCCTTTGAAACCAATTTATTGTACAAAGAGTCTTCATTATTTTGATCGTGAATAATAAAATGTTTCTAATTTTGTCTGCGCGTAAATGTAACGAAATCATTTATTTTGGGTTACCTAAGGTATTTTGTATCACGTTTTATTCTTAATGAATACGATAATAAATAAAATGATTCGAAAATTATGCAAATAACCACGATTAATATCAAATAACAATTAAATTTAGAAAAAGTATTATAATATTATCGTGTATCATATTTCGAGCAATTTGTGTTCAATATACTGTTACCGTTTCGGTGTTATTTTTGAAATTTAATATTTTCTACAATTCAATAACAGATTGATCATCACAATGTTTAAGATTATTGAGCAGTTACATTGCATTAAAGTTATGTTAATATAAACAATATATGAAATTTACAACAGCAGAATATAATAAATTAACTTTTTTTTAACTTTTAAAAATATTTTTTTTAAATTCTTACAAATATCAAAGTCAAGTAGTACTCAAAGTTCCTCGTCTCCATCACTGCTCTCGAGTCTAGAAAATGCTAGATAAGTATGTTTTTAATTTGTTTTAAGTCTCTAAAGTAACTAAGGTTGTCCCTACAACCAAAGTTATGATAATCTAATATTTTCTCATGATATTTTAAACAACGCAATAAGCACCATTCAAATATTTAATTCATTCACGTGACAAACGTTGTTTTTGTTCCAGTTTTCAGTGTCCACACTTTCGATTCCCAATACTGACAAATTCAAAAACTGAAAGTGAAATCAATTTAAGTATTTTTTTCCATAACTGATTTGGTTTATTCTATTCACATTAAAATTCTTTAACACCCAGCCAATTACCAAAACACTAGTGCAGTCCAAGTCCTATCGTTCTAACGTCTGACGTTAATCTCTAATAGTAGAGCTTAAGCAACTGCATAAAAAGCAGATTTGTAAAACATCCTCTGTTGAGATCTATTTGACAAATTTACAAAAAAAAGTAAAGAATGTTTAATACACATAAATATGTATTGTACAGAGGCATCTAGCTAAATTTTGTATCCATATCGACTGTGGAGAGAAAAAAGGACGTAACCCACACAAAACAAATTTTACAGGATACACAAAAAGTTCTTTCAATATACACAAATTTTTAGTGAATTTAAACTGATAAACTGGGTTTTAGTTGACTTTATCTGATATTAATTAAACATTTTTTTCAGTCTTTTTTCTTGATCGCAATTTAAACTTAAAAACTGAATTTCGATACTAATTCAGCATTTTCAGCTTACATCCTTTTGATAGAATGTGTATTAAGTTGTGCAGATTGTGATTATCGAAAAAATCTGTTTTTTAAAAACTGTGGGTTACGTATTTTTTCCTTTCCACAGTCGATATTAATCCTAGACATGATACAATAAAGTAACATTACATATTTTATGATTTCTTCCAGAGGTTTCTTTCCAAGAACTAAGCCGTCTTCATTTAGATAAGCTTAGTATTGCTACCTCGAAGGCAAAAAGATAATTTGCGTATAATCTACATTGTGGAAGGTTTTTATTTTAAAAACATTCAACTCTGAATGTTATTCGTGCTGTTTTTTTTTCTTTTACATGCTATAAGATTGTATATACTACTATTATTTGATAGCAATAAGTTTCAAATCTTGACGAGCTATCTATCATCTTGCTAGATTGAACTGTTAAGCTCTCCGTTGATTCACAAAACTGTTTGCCACAAAAAAATATTAAACAGTAATAATCAACGGTAAATGAACTTTTTTAATTGGTGACAACAGTACGTATCGGTTAATAATAAATCTCGTTCGCAAAAGTTTTTCCCACATTAATATTGTTTATTTTTTTGGATAAACATTTATTAAGCTGGTTAGAATTCAAATAATTTAACAGTCAGTATTTGTTAATGGTCAGTATAAATGTTTTGTTTGGTCAGTATATATAATATATAAAAAGGTCCGTATTTCTTAAAAATTGCTCGATAGCCGCGATTGTGAAAATTTGATTAGGTTAGGTTATGTAAGAATAGGTTAGACTTGATTATCAACATGAAACTGGGTTTGAGGTGAAAATACATATCAATAATATAAATACTGATCATTTATTCTTTATACTGAATGTTTTATACATTGAACCACTGGGCCACAAACCCAACTGTATAATAAAATATGTATGTACAAATCTTTATTATCTAACATCATCAGTAAAAATAGGAAGGTTTTGATAAATCTGTTTGCTTCATTCCACTATTAATATTTTTTTCCCTTATATAAATAATTATGGTTTTGCTATCCATTAAATTTAAAAGAAGAAAAAACTGACAAAAGAAATTTTAAACATCTAAACCAGTGTTTTTCAATCTTTTTGGGGCCGTGGCCCCTATTGGGTGTTTTTTATTTTTATGTGGCCCCCATACCTGTTTTGTATACGAAAAGACGCGAGACTTTATTTTTGCAGGTCTTCCCATAAAAAATTGAATTCAAAATCTCAGGAATTTACTTATTTCCCAAAATGAGCACCGTGAGACGTTTTTTTTAGCTCTTCCAAGAATTTCGAATCTGAAATTCTAACAATTTGCGGATTTACCAAAATGAACGCCTTGACACGTTGTAATTTAAATATTTAATTTTGTTTGTGTACTTTTGACTTGAAAGAATTGTATGTATTAAAAATAATGCACACAAAAATCGTATATTTTGAATGCAACCTTGAAAGATAATGACAAATCGATTTGTAGTTGAGTTCAAACAGCTATGTAAAATGGGTTAGTAGTTGGTACGCAGGGATTGTAATACCAGGCGAATACGTAACACATATTTATGGTATTCCATATCAGCCTTATGAAAATCTATACCACTTTACAAATAAAAATAAACAAAATATAATATTATTTAGTCCAATTATCAGGATCGAAATAACGCTACTAAAGCAAGATTGGACTTTATTCATAATGGAGGAAGCAAACTTACTTTCAAACGCTAACCCCGCTAACAGCAATTACCCGTCCAATTACGAAGTGCGATACGACATAAACAATAATCACTTTTAAGGTGTTCACTGTCAATACTTGGTGGAATGGCATTATAATAAAAATAATAAAAGATTTTTAGTACCTTTTCCACTTAAAATTTATTTGATCAGGACCGGTTTCACAGTTGATAATGCTCGTGAGGAGCGAAACCGGTCCTGATCAAATAAATTTCAGTGGAAAAAGTACTCAAAATCTTTTATTATTTTTATTATAAACAATAATATTAATATTATCCAATATATAAAAATGAATGTTTGTTTGTTCGTCTTTTATGCGTTACCACACAGTTCATTTTTTCTCACACTTTTTGCTTGCACTTCCATAAAGGTTATAGGCATATTAAAATTTAATTACAATAGGTTTTATATATAAAAAATATTGTTTGTTTGTCTGCCATAGAGTTCATTTGACAACGTATGCTTGCACTTGCGCGAAGTTTAAAGTACAATTAACTTACGGTTCGGCAGACTTCAATGAATACAGTTAAAACACAAACACTTTCTTTCTTTGAGTGGCGTTGCAACGCTTGCCGGGAACCGGGTAGTTATTTTATAAAATATTACTTGGACAAAAATATCGTAAATATAACAACAGTTATTTGGATTTTTGCTTTACTTCAACACATGAAGTTGATTTGTCTTGCAATATTAAATCTGTTTTTAAAGATCACCTATCACAGTTTATCAAATGGTTCGAAAAAATACGTACAAGTAGAAATATTGACTAATTCGCATAGATTGAAAATCCATATATAGCCAAGACCCATCTGAATTTACTTTTTTAGAAAAAGAATTTCTTATTAAGTTGTCTTGCGAGTTGCGACAATACATTGACAACAAAATTCGGTAAGATGGAATTTTCTGATTTTTGGATATCAATGAAAGAAGAATATCAATATCAATATCCAGTGCTTGGTGATATAGCTCTACATCTTATTTGTGCAGACATCATTTTTTTTATCCGTGTCCGCTCCCCGTATGAAGCATATGAACTTCTAATGGAGGTATCTCAACAGAAGTTTTTTCTACCAGAACGTTTGTTACTCAGTCGCTCAACCTCACTTTTGTTCAAAGTGAGTAGTAGGGAAAGAAGGATAAGGCTAGAACAGGACTAGTGGTTAACTAATTGCTATTGCTACTACACCCAGTTATTAAAGGATCAGAAGGATGACAGGAGAGGAAATAATGTGAATTAACATCACAGACATCCAGTCTTTGATCACAACTATGAATTAAATAATTCTCAAATTCACTGTGATCTTACCGGGAATCAAGCCCAGACCTGCGTGATCGGTGGACCAAGCTCTAACCAACTGGGCTACAGCAGGAAGACATCATAAGAGGTATAAATATATCAATGCGATTCTGAATTGGAAATGAAGAAAAATTATTAGTAACATAAGGTTTGCAGTGAGATAGACCGCTATGGGAACCGGTAGGCTAATGGCAAATTAGGTACCATTTTTTTTATTTTCAAAACCGCTACTGAAAACAACCTTTATTCCAGAATACCGCCGGTATTGCAATCCCTTGGTAGTACGTCACACAAACTGCGTTTTCAAATCAAAGTTCCACTGAAATGTTTTTCCTTTATTTCTGAGTTATGTGAAATGTTTCTCGTGTTTTGGATTTCTTATCTAACCGAGCGTTCTTAACCACAAAAAAGACAACACAGTGGAGTACAGAACTAAATAATAAACAATAAATTCTACTCGGTATATCGATTTCAATTGACCTCATTCACACACTTCTTAAATTGTTTTTTTTTACGTTTTTCAAAAACCTGTATTTATTTGGATATACTGATTTTTAACAAATTTAAAATCAGAAAATTAATAATGCAGAATTATTTTGTTATTTACCAAAATATTCGTTGGTACTTTATTCTAAATAATATTTTTTTTTGTTTTTGAGAAAAGTGGGTACTATTTGAAATATTTTTTTATCAAAATCTGCCAAGTATAAAATTAAAAAAAATATATGTCGATTTTTTATTTTTATATAGTTAGTATTGTAAGCAAATTATTAACAGTTTTAAAAAAAGTGGAGAGGGAGGGGAGGCGCTGATCGATTAAAAAATCGAGTAAAACGATTATTTGTTATTTTCTTTTCATAGTTATCATGTAAGAGATCGTTAGGTTGTTAGTCGTTAATGAGGTAACTGAGACATTACCAACACATAGTAAATAGTTATTCTGAATATAAACTTTGGTAGTAATTCCACAATGTTATCAAATGTTTAGAGCTCGAAATTTCAATTAAAAAAAATATACTTCATCTGGAAATATATCATTAAAATTATATTTCTAAAATTTAACAAAAATATTGAAGACGATATTATCAATACATTCTGTGCACAATTGTAGTAACTGTAGACTTATTCATAGACATCTATGGGTACCAAAAAAATATACGTTTAAACATTTTTATAACATTACATACGTGATGGAAACATGTCTTCTAAGTAAAATTGCGCAGGAAAAGGAAAAATAAATTTCTTATATTCATTGTGTGCAAAAAAGAAAAAGACAACTGCGAAACCATTAGGTACACGCAAATGTAAAATGTTGCCCATTAGTGTACTTATAGCTTCTATTATGTTATCTACAATTTTCCTTTTACAAAAGATCATAAAAATTGTCGCTAACGAAGCTAACTGCAAGAAACTAGGCAATTCAAATTCTTACTTTCAAATTATTCAAAAGAATTCAGTTGGCCTTCTGGAATTTATATTCATCGTTAAAATAGAATTCATAAAACGAAGTATCTTAAGAATTGAGAATGTCTATGGTTAAGAAAGTAATTAAAGTATCCGAATTTACGTTTTAAAATTGTCTTCTAATTTTAAAAACTTATTCCAAATGGGAAATTCAAATTGTTATAATGGCAATACTTATATCTGCTTTCGCTTAATAAAACTACAAACTCAAAATCGATTCAAGTTTAACATTATTATATAATTATGACACGTGATTAATTGCTCAGATGTAATTTGAAAACGTTTTCTTTAATAACAATCTTGCAAGTTATTGCTCGCCAATCTACCAATCACTTTGTCAAAATACGAGCCAAGTGTAATATAGTTAGCGATATAGGTTATAAAAGAGACGACAGTCTTGAGATATCATTTTCTTATTAATTCAACCTTAAAACTGTTGAAATATGGTAATACAATTTATATTAATAAAAAGAAGGGGAGTGGAAATTTGATGAAAGATTTGGTTATTAATATTGTTTCTAATTTTAAGAAAATATTTCGTTCATATTATCATCAGATTTTTTTTCCAAAACTGGGAAATTAGTCCGTCTTAATTTCTGAGAATGAATTCATTTTACTTTTTTTGAAAAGTAAATTGAAAAATAATACACCAATGTATTTTTTTTTTCATTTATTCAGACTTTTGTCGTCTTTTATTTATGTTCTACTTATGTTCATTTTTAAAACTCATTTCCCGCTCTCAAATTACATTTAAGACATTTTAACATGGAATGAGAAGTATCAGAAAATTAAAAAAAAAACATTTATTTACTTTTTAAACTTAAAAAACCTACGCAATTTCAAAACATATTTCTGAAAATTCTTCACTATCTTCATAAGGAAATGATGAAAAAGTGTGTTTGGTTAAAAAAATAATCAAACTCAAATAATCATTTTTTTTATTATTTCACCTTTATTTTATTCGTAAACTTACTCTGATGAATACATATTTTTATTATTGACTTACTTGTTTAAACATGTGACAACATTTCATTTTCCCATGTGCATTAGAGCTAATTTGAATTTTTTTGAATATCTCAATAGGAAGTCAATCCCGTGAATCATGCAAATATTAGGTTTACAAATATAATACATATTTTAGAGCAATTAAAACCATTCCACGTATCACGGCATTATTAAGTTGAGCGAACGTAATTTTTGTATGTTTTGCATAAATATGAATATTCAATTGAGCCCCTGAGAAGTAGAGTGAGCCAAGAGGTATTTTTGGAAAAAATGAGTTATAATAATCTACATGTCTTAAAGTATCGTTAAATTCAAGTGAAAATACGCATTTTGATATTGTTATCTTTTTAAAATAAAAAAAAAATATGCAATCCACCAAAACACCAAGTAGAGAAGTGATTGTACTTAAAAGTACAATAGATTTTTTTTTCCATTTTACTATTAAGCTCATTTCGCTTCTCGAGGGCTCAATTAAAACCTTTTTATAATAATATTTATTTTTTAATATCTATCAAATGATTTGGTAAGTTATGTTTAAATAATTCAGTTAAAAGATTTTTTTTCAGTTGAAAATATTCACTCGCTTTGAAAAGTTTTTCAATTCATACTAAAAAAAGTAGGAGAAATATTTTTTTTAGTATTTTAACTAAATAACTTTAAAGATAAATATATTTATTTTTAGCTCATCCTGTTACCTCGAAACATTTTCAATAAATCGCTTTTGCATGGAAATAAAAAAAAATGTTCCTTAAAGAAATGAAAAAAAAACTTATATAAGTGATAAAACTTCTGTGAACAGTCTCTCGTAATTGAATTAAAAAAGACAAAGACTTCATTCCGTTTTTAACGAAATAAAGTGCATGCGAAAATGCAATGTTGCCGTTCGTATTAAACGTTTATTCCCGAGTATTTTCAGATTTAATGATGCAACACTTGACATAAAATTGTCATTGAAAAGAGACAAGTCTATGGCACGCGAAGAAGACAGAATTATCTTATTTCCCGAAAGAGACATTTCTTGATATTTAATTCTTCTCCATTGCCAATTCAGTCATACGTGGAAAATTTATTTGACAATACGAGGCATTTAAACATCCTAAGGTACGGTATTACATATTAAAATTTGTAAAATGGAATGTTTTTTCATTTTTAAAATTTATGTTTTGAAAACAATACACTTCTAAAATGAATACCCAATTTAATAAATAGGATGATATATTGAAACTAAAGTTAATCATTTTTAATGCAATGAAACGCTTAATTAAAATTGATAATGTTGATGAAAATAAGATATTTAAATACAGAGAATAATTACCTAAGAGAAGTTTCTAAAGCTGAGTATGAGTAAAACATAAATGTATTAATTAGCGAATTCATATTTAGACATTTTACAAAATAGACACAGTCTAAATCAAAAATTAAATTCAAATCAAAATATTTTTTATCTTGTTATTACTCAATGTTTTTTTTTACTTTTCAAATATTTTAACATACCATGTCTGCTGTCAAGTAGTCAACGTCGTTGGTTTCGATAACGAAACTCACGAATTTGAATCCCAGTACGGGCAGATTTATTTATTGATTTTTAAATCTATTTATGGATTTTTGTTTGAAAACATGAACGTCTTCGATGCCAAAAACTATCTCCGAGATATCCTATACCAAAAATGAGGCGTTGCTAGAGTGATTAACTATCTCTTAGCATTATCCAAGCCCTATCCTTCTATCCTTACTTGTATTTTTGAAAATGAGGAAAGGCAGCTGATTAACAAGCAGTTCTCTTAGAAACATTTCTTTATATATTAAATACATTATGAGTTCATATGTATCGACATATTATAAAAAAATAAAAATTGTATCATAACGGTGTTCAAAGTGTTGTTATTTGTGAAATTACGAAATTTCATTTTACTAAGGCAAACGTACGTAAAAGAGAAAAAATAATAATAACGACCCCTTCAAAACTTACTGTAAGTTAATATTAACGTGGTTCCGAATCATTTAATTAACGAAAAAGTTTCAGCAAAAAAACTTCATTACGTAAAATAATGTATTTTTAGTGGTAAAAAAGTGTTCGTAGTATATGAGACTATTATTTGCAAACCCGGTTCGTTCCAAGATTTGTGAAATATGAACCATGAATGTAATTTCATAAATAAAAATACATTTTAAAAGTATTTTTGGAAAAAAAGTCTTTAACCTCGTTTACTTACATATAGAACATCATTCCAAAGTATTGTAAAACTGAAAAAAAAATAAAATGTATATTATTTTACAAAATTAAATTCAGGATTCATTTTTCAACAATTTTAGAACAAGCCGGCCTTGCAAATAATAGCCTCATAAATTGGTCATAGATATTTTACGTTTACAGAAATACTGTTATATTTCACATGTAGTTATATTAAAAAACTTAATTTTTAAATCGTTTTGATTTTAAGATGACAGAAAAGCATCGATCATTAAACTTCATTGACCAATTGGAAGGCAGTATATCTTAAATCATAACATTAAACTTGATAATACTTCTTTATTTTTACTTTTATGGAATAACTTTTAATGTCTGTAGTAATGTTGTGAGTGAATATTTTCTATTGATATTGAGCGATTAATGCATAAAACTACATTTTATCACATGAATAAAATATAGTTTTCCATAAGAAATCACTTAATTTATAATTTTTCATATATGACCAATATATCAAGTAAACATTTCAGTTAAATCTTTTCTACGATCGATGTATTAAGGCTTTTCTGATGAAACTTATAAAGCTTTAAAGAAGTACCACTTCGCAACCTTTAGTACATCGTTCCAAAGATTAGTTGCCTATCCATTGCGGTGATTATTACCAACTCAACCATGTCCTGAAGCGGCATTATCGTCTTTCCTTTTACAGCCTCTACCGTGAATCAATATATTATACTTCATCCGCTTGGCAGGATCACACAACATAGTTTGGAGAAAGGTCTTGTTTGCAATCGGCAGTTTATCATTCTATGGATATCATACATTGTTATATTTATCTATTATTTTACATTTCTGAGTATTCGTCTACCTTCGTCATATTTGAAAGGTAACGACGGGTAGTCAAGAATTTCATCAACTCTGTGATAATTAAGTGATACTTAATTGGAAAAATGAAATATCTACTGGATAGAGTTATCTTATTTAAACAATATTCTTCCAAACCTTGAAATAATAAAGTTATCAATTATTTTAACGAAAAATTGAAAATTATGACTTCGACTCCAGCCTTTTATAAGAAACCGACTCCAACTCCAAATATACTTTTTCAAATATTTCCGTTTAATTAACATATCTGTAAACCAATCAAATCATTTTAGTTACTAGAATAATTCTAGTAGATAACACCAATTAATCAATGTGATGAATAAACAAATTATTTTTCTCCTGTTTTTTCGACTCCGACTCAGTTGGAAAAACATCCGACTTTATGAACTTTGATTACAACTCAACTGCCAAGCTGGTTTCACGTATTGAATTATTTAAAGCTACAGAAATTTCGAACAAAACTTTATATGCTCATTATAATTGAAGGTATTTTACTTGCAAGCCCGGCTCATTACAAAGTTGTTGAAACATGAACCAGGAATATAATTTAGTAGATAAAAATAAATTTAAACAAGGTTCTGACGTTAACGAGAAACCGAATCACATCTAATCACTGTATAATACATATGGAACTATTTGAGAACCCTAGTATACAAAAAAAATCAAAAAATACCTCTCACATGTGCATGAATATTTGAATAGTTAAATTCAATTCACATGACAGTATTTGTGTAAAGCATGGGTGTCTTACCGGTAGATCGCGATTGACATGTTGATCCCAAAGCAAAATTTGGTCGATCCCGAAAGCTTTCGTGAATTTCGAAAAAATATATAATTTAAATATAAAATATCCAAAAATACTAAAATAGAATTATTTTGTAAGCACATACCTATCTAATGATGTGTATTTCTCATTAAAAATAAATATTTCTAAGTTTAAAGAAGAGAAAACACCCTAAATAAAATTTCTTATAAGAATCATGTTAGAAGTCGATCGCGAGAAAACTTGATATTGAAAAGTCGAACCCAGGGCAAAAAAATTTGGACACCCTTGGTGTTAAGCAAACACGATAGTATTAAAATTGATTTTACAAAACAGTTTAAATTATTTAAGATTTCGACTGAATGTGCTTGGTGGAATTTGAATCGATCAAAAACTTGTGTGAATGTTACTAATTTGAACAATTCAAATTTGATTTAAATTGTATTGAAATTGCAAGGTAATACTAATAAGAATATTTAACATCAGGGCTTCGAACCGCTATTTTTTCGTTCTATTTTCGTTCCGACAAAAAATAACGGTTTTCGGTTCAGTTCGAATCCAAAACCCCAGGAATTTACCGATTTGCCCAAAATATGCGCAGAACTGAAAAAAACCGATATTTTTTAACCGGTTCTGGTTTTCATTCCGGAAAAAATAACGGTTTTCGGTTTTCAGTTAAGTTCCGATTCGAAGCCCTGTTTAATATTTTTATTTTCAGAAGTTTTTACATTTTTTACGTTATAATTGATTTGTCAAGATTTGGTATAAAAAACTGCCGCCTTTGTTCCCTCAAATAGTTAATATCATAATAAATATTACCAAATATCATAGTGTGAATTCAATCATGATACATATGAAACCTAGCGCATATATGTTATATATTATGTATGGATCAATCACAACGTGCGATACGATATAAACAATAATATTAATATTATCTAATATATAAAAAATAATGTTTGTTTGTTCGTATTTTATGCGTTGCCACACTGCTCATCTGATTTCATTAAAACTTTGACAAACTTCTTGCTTGCACTTCTAGGAAGGTTATAGGGTAAGTAAAATGAGCGTACAGTAGGTCTTATATATACAAATCAATGTTTGTATGTCTGCCGCACAGTTAATTTTGACAACGTATGTTTGCACTTGCGCGAAGTTTATAGTACAATTAAACTACAGTAGGTGGCACGTGTGTCGTACCATAGACAATCGGCATCAAACGACAGAAAAATAAAACATGCATTTCAATAAACACAATTAATACACAAACCCTTTCTTTCTTTGAGTGGCATTGCAACACTTGCCGGAAACCGGCTAGTTATAAATAAAATAAACTCGAATTAATCAAAACGTCTAACATTTTTTGTTGTATTTTTTTCATACGATATATAGCCAGAAGTCGATACTGAAACTTTTTAAAATCTTTTTTGGTTTATAGCCAAAGTGCTAATAAAATTACATGTTCGTTTAAATATATTCTTAGTACCTTTGACAATTTTAAAGGACCCTTTCATTTCGGCAATTGGACTGTTTGTCAAATACAGCTTCACCCAAAAGAGCTAACCACTTAGTGTTACATTAATTGTGGTGGGTGAACTCCTGCAGAGTGGATTGTTGTAAGTGCTGTTTTATTAACTCTCCTAAAACTTCGTCCAACGCTCCCACAATTCAGAACGAACTCGCCTACCTACAGAAGGCAATTAATCTGCAAACTCCGGTTAATTAAGACCGCTGTTATACCTTGCAACTACTTGCATTAATATACTGGCACAATTCTTCTGCAAGGTAGTTAATAAAAATCATCATACACACTTAACTATAAATATAGAATTTGAATATTTTATAAGATTTTTTCACTCTTTCCATTTGGAATTAAATATCAACTATTCCGGATCAATAGTTTTTACTATCAATTCTTGATGAAATAGCGTTATATCTTCGTTTTTGCTCTTCCAATTTTTTCATTACAATCAGGATGAGTTTTGTTCATAAAAGGCATTCTCAAGAGATACATAAATTATATTACTAATGAATTCTTGCTACAATTTATTTAATATTTGTTTTGTCAACTTTGTCAGTAGTTGAACGGTATTTCTTATAGATAATGTTAGAATATATTATTATTCGCTATTTGAAAATATTCGTCCTTATCATTAAAATAACACTTTATCAATTTAAAAACAATGTCCAAAAAACAAAACTTCTATTTATACCAATTCTACTCCTATTTTATATGATCAGGAACAGTTTCGCGCATGACGAACATTATCAACTGAATAAATGAATAATTTGAAATCGCGTCAAAGTATTATATATAATTAAGTTATAGTGTTCACTTGCAATAAATATAAAGGTTATGACAATCTGGGAATTTTTAACCGGTCCTGATCATAAACAATAAAAGTGGAATAAGTACAAAAGAGAGTTTTATTTTTGGAATATAAGGTTTTTTCACCGAGTGTTGACACCTTAAAAGTGATCAATCACAATATTTTAGGTGGTTAACAATTTTCAACTCTATTCAAATTGAAAAACGTATGATTTCTCGAAAGTTTCATTCAATATATTGTGAGATTCGATTGCTTCTCATATATTATATTAATTCATTCCCTGATCGTTTTCGCTTGGGTGCCTAATACTTAATCAAATTCATTCAACCGTTGACTTCTCAAAAGGAATAAACTAAAACTAACTTAACATGATCAGATTTATTACATATATGAACTGTGACATATAAAACTACCATAAGGAATATTATGTATTACATTTCGGAAGTCACAACTATCCTCGAAGCATGACCAATTAAATTATTGAAGCTAGTGCTTCATAACTTTTTTGTAACCACTGTATCCTCTTAACAGTGAAACGATAATAATCTTATGTGCACATTAGTGGCTGCATAAATATCTTGTAGTGTATACTGATTTGATTATTATCTAAAATAAATTATCGATACCTTAACGATTATTCACCATTATAATAATATAACAAAAAAATTATTTAACTATTTATATTTTTAAAAAATCCTCACTCATGTAGAGAACAAAATTGACACATTTTCTATCGTAATAATAGAATAACTTAAAGAAAGAGGTTATGAAAAAATATCGCGATCTGAAATTTTAATGGATTTAAAAATACAAAATTCCAATATTTTACAAAAAGAAATTTGATAAAATTGGAAGCATTCATTTAATTTATTTTGTTTGAATGTTTAAGAATCGTAGTCGTTTTAATACTTTACTAAACTAGATCTTAACCAGTGTTTCACTTTTTATCGCATTACGACTACAGTTGTAATTATTTTATTATTATATATATTTATTTTAATTTGAGGAGTAAATTTTAATTATTTTTTGACGTTTGCATTGTGACATTTTTTAAAAATATCGGTATTGATATTATGTATTCGGTATTGTAATAGAGTCACTATCCAATACTTTACTATCAACAGAATAATGGAGGATAAATACGTGATATCAATAATTATAACATCATGCTGGCCAATAGTGCTATTTCCGCGTATATGGTAAATATATTGAGCGGTCTGAAATACCCAACACAATCATGTTTTGAGTATATAGATCAGTGGTGGGGAACTTGCGGCTTCTTGGCTACTCTGATGTGGCCTTTTGACTTGATAACGGACGCATAGTCTAACAAGAGCGATCAAGTGACCACTGTCGTGCTTCAAACTGAGTTTTAGTAACAAGCAATTCTCAAAGACAACCTTAGGTCAAGATAAGTTCTATTAAGATTCCATATGCTCCACATTGTGATAAAATATGGCCAATGAAAAATATCATACATACTGTACCAAAAACATTTAAAAAATATCTTTTGAAAAAATAAATATTTGATGTTTGAATATAATAATTAATAATAAAATATTCTACAGTCTGTCGTCGCCCGCAAGCAAACCTTTTGTAACCCCCAAGTGCGTCGCAGCCGCCCGTTAAAGAATCACTGACTTAAACCATCTAACTGGAAGAGCCTAATGGGAGAAATATATCAAAGTGTTTACTGTGTTATAAAACCAGCTATTCATATTAGTTATTTAAAACATAACAACCTTCATGAAAGCCTTAGAGTAAACCAAAGTATTACGTTAAGTAGAACATAAAACGCACATGAGTTACAAATAATAATTGTATTGTTTTATGTCAATCCAAAATGGCTTTGAAATTATAATCATAATAAAACATATATTAAAACATTAACGAGTGTTTGCGTTATACGTTAATAAAGTTTCTTAGGACAAGTCAAAATTTTTGAAGTAATTTGATGTAATAAGATTCTTTAAAAAACATAATAATTGTAAAAATACACCTTAAAAATCAAAACATATATCATACTGTAGTTTAAATAATATGTTAGGTCTAAAAACTATATTAAGTATAAAACGATTTCTCATTGTTTATTTTAGCGAAACGACAATATATATTTTTATTTAGATTTCTGATAGTCTTTACAATTAAATTTGAATCGTTCAAATTATGTACATTCACATAGATTTTGTCACTAACGATCCGGGTTTCGCCTTTCGGCATCTTCAGGCGTTCAAGTGCACGGATGAACTTGAATTGACGCTTAGCAAATGAATGTTTCGTGTTTATATAATAAATAAATGCATCACTGAGCTAAAAGCTATTGTTGGCGAAAAGGATAAACCCATGGGAATGCCCACAGATTTGAGTAGTGAGTAGTTTTTAAAAAAATATTTATTTTGTTTGACGGAAAAGTTTTTATGACTATATTTATATAGGGTATAACAGTAGTGATCCATGCATTTTTAATATTTCATTAAGAATCGGAAGACTGTTCAATTGCGCTCTGTTTATTTCTAGAATTTCCTGAAAAAAGAGCTTATGGGGGTCCGTATTTGCATGTAACATTGTTATCCCTTGTTCCTGATTGAACACGTGTCTTTCCAAAATTAAGTGATAAGCAAAAGTAGACGTCTCTTTTTTCAATCTAATTAGAAAGGCTGCCATGTGTTCTGATACTCTGGTCTTCAATATCCTTTCTGTTTTCCCGATATAAAACTTTGTACAACAAAAGTCTTTAGAATTGTTATATTAGAATTTTTATATCACCTTATTGTATTCCCAGCGTCTTAAATTATTTATTGTGTAACGTAGCTTATAATCTCAAACAATTTAGTTTTGAGAAAATGGCGAAATGCCATAGTTAATGGTAAAACATGTTATTAATGACCGTACATGTTTATCGCAAGTGAAAAGAAGCACTTCCCTGCGATGCAAAATATATTATTACTGCATAAAAAGTACCAGTAGCCGATTGATTCTTTCTAATCATATCATATTATTCATTTTTAAATTTGAGCTTAGACACCGGTACTGAATAATATTTGCCGATTTTTGCTTTTTATCATTCATTTGATTACCTTGTGAAAAAAATATAATAAACTCATAGCTTATTCTTTTAAATATCTTTAAAAAAAAATCTTTTTTAAGGGTGCTCACTTTCAATATTCGTGGTTACGGGAATAATATTATAAAAACTCATTTGTGCAAATTTCACTCTGTTTTTAGATGATGAGAACCGGTTTCTTTTATGACAAGCATTATCAACTGACCATCAATAAATTGGAATTAGTACAAATGAATGTTTATTTTTTTGAAAAACAAGAAAAAAAGATAGTCAACCATTGTGCTAATCTTAAATAAAAATGGGCCGTATGTATTAATTCACAAAGGGTTTTTTTGTTTTGAACGCACTTTTTTTCATTTATATCGTTAACGAACATTATATTTTTTTGCTCACCCCATACCCATAAAAAAATAATAATTTTTCATATATTGCTCTCTAAGCAGCTAATTTTCTTATATATAATCTGAATATGTCAAGTTTGTACTGCTATATCACCATCTGTGAAATATTCAAAGCTTCGGAGCAAGTTAACCGGAAAAACGCTTGGCAAGATAACAAAAGATTTCTCTAACACAAAGGCATACAAATTATTTGAACCATATTCACAAGTTGCTAATTCCAATACACCGGAATAAAGACATGATTAATTATAACGGAGCATACAACTCAGTCTTTGAAGTATTTGTAATAATACAATATTAATACTACTCAGTCTAACGTTTATTCCAAGCTATTTAAGCGACACGATTAAGGTGTTATCTGACGACGAACTATGCCAGGTTTCTGGTTTATAAATGGTGTACTGTTCAATAAATTAGCTGCTATACTACGAATTAAGTTTATCAAGGCTTGTTTAATCTATTGCTTAGCAAGTTAAATCATCCATTGGATCAGTATGCTTTATAGAAAGTCGTTTTTATATCGAAAAAAGAACCTGTCGCTTTTTTATTCTGATTGAATTCAAACTTTTCATTTATATACATACACCCATTTATGCAATAAATTTGTTATCATAAATTTAGTTTATGTTACCCACGTAAAAAAAGGAACTCACACAAAATCATAAGATAGGCTACATCTTCCACGCTCAAATTTCAACGTCATTGACTTAGAACACGGAAGTCACGGGTTCAAATCCCAGTACGGACATTTTTTATAGATCAATTTTTAAATTGATTTATATATTTCTATTCAAAGGCATGGATGTATGTGATGTCTTGGATCCCCTCCTACTCATCTTTTTTTAAGCGGGCGTAGCGAGAGCAAATAGCTAACCTCTAATTCTGTTCTAATTCTATCCTTATATCCCTACTCTAAATGAAAAAGAGAGGTTGAGCAACTAAGTAAAAAACAATTTTGGTAGAAAAAAAATTAGATACCTCCTATAGGAGATCATATGCTTCATATTGGGACCAGACATGGATTTAAAAAAATTAAAGGTATCGAGTTTGTATTGAATTTTAAGATGTGTTCGTAAAACCGGAACTAGTTTTTTACAATAGTATTAGATACATAATAACCATATTTTTTTATAAAATAAATAACTTAGAACAAAGCATCGATGGGTCCCATCCATTTTCTTTCCCAAAGTTGAATTATCTATAATGCATTTAATGAGTAAATTATACATTTAGTTGAAGTTCATTAAATGCTTTTGAAATTTTTTCTCTTGGTAGACAGACTTTTGATTCGTTAAATTACACTTCACTGCGATTAAAAAAGAGAATTTGTTATTAGTTTTTAACAAGATTAATTGAAGATCATAACATGATCAACATAAATTCAGTTCTAAAACATATATTGGTTATTGAAACCAATGGCGTTTTAATACAACAAAGATATAAATCCAATTGGTTTCACATTTCACTTATTAAACATTAAACGTTATGTAATAAAATTGTCTGCAAAGATCGACTTAACTTCTGGGCATCTGTGATGGAATTATAGTTCAAGATTTTTTACTTGATCTGAGTAATTTTTTTTCAATTGATATTTTAGTCTGCGTGAAGGATTTTTTTTTGTTGAACATTTTAAGTTGTAAGAAATGAACAAAGTTAATTTTGTGTAATTTGTATTATATAATAACTTTTTTGCGATTGCCATGTGTCTCACTATATATTTTTTTCGCTTAAAAATAAGCGTCGTATTTAAAATATTATCTTTTTTTTACCATGCCCGCTCCCAATTTGGAGAATATGGACTCCTAATGGAATTTATCTCAACTGTTTCTATGAGAACGGCTTGTTACTCAGTTGCTCAACCTCTCTTTTTCCAAAGAGAGTTGGAATAGAAGGATAGGGCTAAGACAGGACTAGTGGTTAGCTAATCCCTCTCGATACGCTCAGTTCATAGGATAGGATGGGCGGGAGTAGGGAATTAAAGACATCACAAACATTTACAGAAATTCATAAATTGATTGAAAAATCAATTTATAAGACTGTCCATACTGGGATTCGAGCACGTCACCTCCGTAACCGAAGCCAACGAGGTTTAACACTCGACAACACAGGCGACAAAATATCATCTATCACATTTTAAATATACGTATGTTTTACATCGAAATTCTGATATTCGTGGTTTTTGTCAATACCGTAATATCGGTAAAAACACAATATTTCTTTGTACTTCATTCCACTTTATTTAATATGTCAGGACCGGTTTCGCTCATTACGAACTGTTCATTTTTGTATAAATAGCACTGTTAAATTATATTTCTTATCAGTTGACGATGCTCGTAATGAGCGAAACCGGTCCTGACATATTAAATAAAGTGGAATGAAGTACAAAGGAATATTGTGTTTTTACTAATATAATGCCTTTCCACCAAGTATTGACAGTGAACACCCTAGAAGTGACCGTAATATCGGTTTTAAAAAATGTTAAGCTACCGGTATTTTAGTATTGAAAATGAAAAAAATCTAAAATTTGAATTTGAAAAACATCACTTATTATAATTAAATTGTTCCAGATTAATTAATATTATTAAAATCTTACGAAAGTTTTTTTTTAATATTTAATATCTGACTGAATTACACAAAGTTATATTAAAATAAAAAAATCACCTGTAGAGATTTTCTATTCAAAGTCAATATGTGTCACGTTGAAAAAAATTGCTTTAATTAAAATTCTTCTGAATAAGGAAACCACATGAACCACATTATGAGCAGACGTGACGGTGAAAAGGAATTATGAAAACAAAAACAAATTTTCAATCAAGATAACATATTCTCCCTTTACATTTTCCAAAAAAGCTTTTTTATAATTAAACTCACATTTTCGACCTCATTTTCCTAAATAGGAAACAAAGAAAACCCGAAGCTTTTATCGATAAACGTATTGAAGGGAACATTCTATGAATTAATTGAGCTTTATAAAAGGAAAACTGTCGCCCTTAAGACCCGAATGTCATTATAAAAGGCTCTATGGCGTAATGCACCAAAGCCGGTTCCAAAAACAGTAATATTCGGAATTGTTTTTTAAATTAGTTGGTTAATAATACGGTTTAATTTCACGATTATTCTACGGAAAAATTTCCTTTATAAAATTTCTTGTTGAAAACATTTTTTAAGTAATTAGCAAAAAATGTAATATAGGTAATTTAATATTGCGTAAACTTTTTTGTCAAATAAAGAATGAGCACTTTTCTTCGAGATAAATTAGAAAAAATTACTTTATATCTAATTTAACGTAAACTTTCTTTCAATGAAGTTTTTCGCTCAATCTTTGTTCTTGCTCACATCGGAAACAAAAATATTTGTTTAATTTTCAATTTTTTTTACTGCTAAACTTTATTAAGAATTACATATTATTCAATTGTAATATAAAATAAAATTTTATTACTTTATTATTTCACTTGCTGTGCTACAAATTGTAACACGTTTTTTGCTACTTTGAGAAGCATTATCAGACTATCGTAACCAAAAAATGATTCATTCTCATTTTATAAATTACATAATAAAACTACCATTGTTGAATTCGTATCCCATTGGATTTGCCACACATAATAAGTTTATAATTAGTATTATCAAATTTTGTGTCTTATTACGTTCCTGCGTCCAGTAAAAAATGATAAACTTTTATTTTGTAATTTATAACATACAATTTAAATATTTATTTTAGTTTATTCTTAAACGTTGCGATAGTCTGATTTTGCTTCCCAAAGAGGTGAAATGCGTGTTACACGTTATAGCACAGTAAGTGAAATAACAAATTTATCAAATTAAATTTTATATTTAAAATGAACTTCGACAAAATAACTGCCGCATCTATCAAAGATTATTCAATTTGTTTTAGTGTAAAAAAGATATTTTGGATTCATCGACAATGTTGTCAGGTATTTCAAACTTTGTAAGTCACTCCAGGTAAACACGAAGAAATAAATAATATTTAAAAAATATTGGTAAAATCTAGCAAGGTATTATTAACCTTATTGTAATTTGATCGTGAGACTATCTTATTACTAGGCTAAGGCTCTCATCACAACTCCAGCGAGATCGATAATAGATTGGAATATATGCAATGATCGTAGACGTGGATGGATTGGATTGTTCAATTTTTTTTTAATTCATGATCTTAAATCTAGAATCTTCCCTGCAAAGTTCGGTATACGAAAGTTTAATACTTCAGCACAACTTCTTTTTTTTTATATGAAGGATTAGTTTAATTTTCATACATATCTATTAAAAGCATTCCAAATGTTTATAATAGTACAACATACAAGAATTTCTAGTAGCCTGTTTCTGCTCCAGGATTACGAAACATCACCTCTTACAGTTGTTTACATGCTTTGTTAACCACAGTCAAAATGTAAATTGTTCAATTGTAACAGTACTTAGAGACCATTGTTAGATGACCGCAGGCTTACTCATGTGAGGAAAACTACCTACAAACTATGTTGAAGTCACACTGCTGTCTACCGTTGACATAGAAAATCAAAATGTTTCAAAAGCATTACAAATTTAATGTTACTTTATATAACATAATGTCAAATCGTTCCTCGAAGAAAAAATACGACAAGAAATTACCAAATTATCAAATAACTAAATCAACTTTAGTCTCAATATGAAGCCGTCAAAGAGTATGTGTAAATAAAACGCAATAGTATTTGGTATTTGAAATATTACGTAATGTATGTATTTTATTAACTTCGTGGCAAATTTACGTTAACAAAAAATATAAATATTTATTACACATAAAACTCAGTAACCCAGCAAGTCACAATACAATTCTCACTATGGCGCATGGTTTGAAATTCACCTTTGTGTAGCTCTTTGCAAAGCTACGAATCTAAATAAAGCATTTAAAATCAAAAACCTATGTTATATTCTTTTTATAATGTAAGTAAGCGACGTTTTCGTTTTTCGCGCTCAATTTTTTGTCTTAAAAATAGTTTATTTTTCTATAGTAATTAATGCACGTAGGCAGTTTTTCATATAACTGTTACCACGTATTAAAATAAACGTAAGCAAAGTAAAGTTGAACATGTTGGATTTATCCGTTTATGGGCGTGACTTACGTGATATTTGAAATTTGTAAACATATTATTCGGATGTCGTATGTTTTATTCAATTAAATATTATCAATGCATAATATAGTATACCGATGTGCATATGTTTATTAGATTTCGACGAAATATGGAGTCATCATTTCTCGCTTTTAAGCGCCTCAAATACAAAATTCGATTATTTTTCTTCGGCCAGGAAATATGCGGCTGCGTGGACAACAAATTGGGTGGCGTTGGCGGGAAATCAACCTGTAATTATTTACATTGAATTTTACTATTGTCATGTTGCCAACCACAAAGCAATAAAACATGCTTTTAATAATGGACGTCAGACACGAAAGATATCTAGATCTCATGCCAGGTTGTAAAGTTTATATGATCTGTAAAAACATCACAACTTTACATTAATGCTATGTAAATTTTTGTTTTAATGTTGTGTTAAGTTTGTTTCAGACAGCTTATTCTCAATGAGAGTTATGATTATTTAAATTATTTATCAATATATATTATTTCACACCATGTTCGTTTACAGTGTAGAGCATATTGATGTCCTTAGTCTAAAATATTGTTTTTTATAATTTTGTAAAAAAATAATTAACAACTAAAATGTATTAAAAGTAACAATGATTATATTATGTATATTAAAATATTATATTGTAAATCCTCCAGGCAATATTTTTTGAACACTTATTTTCAATTTCATTAACAATATATGTACCTTTATACTTCAGAAAATTTACTTAATTTACTATGCAGTGTAAATGTGGAAAAAACTTTTTTTGTTAAATATAGTGAAAGTGTGAAAATAGCTAAAATATGAATGACCAAAAATATGTCGTAACTTAATTTTTTTATCAACATCCTACTTCTTTTACCAAACCAAAGAAGACTTTCTTGATTTAAAAACGCTTAAAATTCAACTACGGCTTGATCGACTGATTTACTCGCGTATCAAAAGCTCGTTAATTATATTAGAAAAAGTTTTTCTGAGCTCTTTTAGGCCGGGGGTTTTAGTAAGTAGGATTTTATTTAATTTTTCGGAAACGGAATAAATTGAGTTTAAATATAAATGTTTAATTGGTATTAATAGACTCGGCATGGAGCGATTAAGACTATATTCACTTAAAAAAATAAGGTTAACATTTTAAAATGCACTAAATCAGTATATTAAATAAATTTTTGTATTCTCAATATTCTGTGTTTTTAATGTATGGTATTTTTGTTTTGTATGAATTCTATCAAAAATCATTTTCAGGTTTCATTTATGTAAGTATTTGCAACTGTCAACCACACAAATAAAGCTTATTAAATAAACAAAAAAAACTCACTAGATACATAGATAAACATTTCATTTCAACTATCCTACAGCTATTATCAGTAACAAAACCATTTAACAATTTGGCCATTACTTCATGGCCAAACATTAAGTCTACAAATAAGTCGCTTTTATACACATTTCACAATACTTGATATTTGTAATAGTTGTGTCTTTTCTTTGCTAACTCACGTCGTTAATATCAAATTAAACTTGTTAACATTATTATTGCAGAGGTTATGTAACAAATTGTGGCACGTCCGTTGTCTCTGCAAAAAGGATCGTCGAATAATTTATTCATTAATAACCCATGAAATATAATAATACTATATTGAAAATAAACTTCCACAAACCTATCGCCTAAATTATTAAAATGTTTATTTTTTTAAATTTAATTGCTTTAAACAATTTAAGGTGTCTTGCCCAATCGTTGTCGGAATCTACGCTATTGGTTTCAATACCAACAACAAATCATAGATTCTCTAAGCTTTGCTATCAAGTGAAAATTCTGCACCCTGTTGCATAAAGCAGTGCTTCTCATATTGGGGGGCGCGGAATTTCTTCGAGGGCCGCCGCAGAACATGTTTTGAATTATTCTTAGTGTATGAAATTTGTACTTCCTCACACCACACGAGTAATAAATGCTGTTAAATAATTATCTATGAAAAATGTTAATTAATTTTTGGCCATTATGCACTAAAGTTTTATGTTATCAGTATTTAGTAATCAATTAATCAGTAGGCAATGATAGAAGAGCTGAGAACAACAACATACGAGGGCTGGTTGAAAAAATTTTGGCTTCCTTTATTTCTATTCGTTCTTTTATCGTTCTTTCGAAAAAAAATATACATTTACCTTCTTCTATTCCACACGTTTCTAAAACTCACCAAAACCTAGAGCCTTTTACTTGTTTCCTCTCTGAAAACAATAATAGTTATTGCATTACTCTACAGCTCAAAGATATACAAAAAAACATTGTACTTGCTCGCGTACAATTTATTCTTGTAATGGCTATTCATAAAAAAATATGATATATAATTTTTCATTTGGAATAACGTGTCCATATTTAGAATAATTTACTAAAAATCAACCACCAAATCCATGCTATAAAAATACCACACAAGCACGTGACAAGGCCAAAAATATGGAGAAAAAAATAAAATGATTGACACAAAGCCGCGGTCCATTGACATTTTTATGATAATAGTATTTTGTCAAAAAAGTTATCATAATAAAATATTTCGTGTCTTTTAAAGTTTTTTATCGAATCTGTCTATGTACATTCTACAATATAATAATGTGAGTTGTTATTTTCAATATCATGTTCCGGAATTCTTCCAAAATAGGGATTTCAAAACTGGTAAGACAGTTTTTTGAGACTGATTTGTCACATACCAAATACCGGTTCTTAAAATACATAATATTTAAAAAAATAAAGTAAATCTTAACTAAACATAAAAGGTATGTAAATGGAGAATGTTTTTTTATAACCTGCGAGTAAAACTGTCTACTGCGACACATATTAGAAAGAAAAAATATTTTGCGTCTTATTTGAAAATATTCGTGTAATTAAATAAAATCTAGTTGAATATTATTTTAAAAATTGTAGTTGAAAAGGGTATTCTATTTGAGACTATTCCATTCTATATAGCTTACTGTATACAATTACCAGAAAGCTAGTGAAGGTGAAGTGCTTAAACAGCATCCTCTTATTTTCTTAGCTTAAGATTAAAGCACGTCACTTCCTCCTTGTTTATTTAATACATAATAACTATTTCTGGAATATATTAATAAAGAATGCTTTCTAAGCCGAAAATTTATTAAGCTAAATTTTATCACAGATTACACGAAGTTTTGTAAATAAATAAAATAACATTTTTTCCTATTTATAGATGCCACTGTTAACCGTTTCATTCACCTAGAAGTCACATTGTTGGTCCTTGCAAAAGTTGCAAATTTAATCGAATTTGCGATGACAGTAGTAATATCATTGTTTAATTATTTTAATTTTTATTAAATTCGTTTTGTGATATGATATTCCAGTATTGCAATTGAAATAATTCATATTTTTCATTACTGTTATTATTAGCTTCTTTTTTAAATACGAGTTTTTAATATGAAATACCGGTTAAAAAACCCTTAGTCGGATATATGCAAGCTATAAACCAGTAAGATGTGAGATGATAAGTAAAGCTGTTACTTGATATATATACACTTAATGCTGAAACTCTAAGAAAATGTCAAAAAGAAATCGTTTTGATAACTGAAAACCGATACGGCTAAATTGCAAAAACTTCTCAGTTAACTGTCAACCTTCCTTTATTCAACTTTTTATGATTCCACTTACTCGCTATTTTTAGATTTTTGCAATGGGGCTTAAATAAAGAAAAAAGGTTTTCAATGTAAAAAAAAAAAAAACGTAATATAACAAAATATTGTCATTAAACACAAAACCGACTCCGACCACAATAATGTAACACAGATTTTATTATGTCAATTTATTTGGCCTCATTTATGTCGTCATTTCGGGCTTGTACTCTGTAGGTTGCGGTGCAGTGTTCACAGACTCCATCTAGGGTGTCCCATCCTGAGATACCGTCAAATTTTGTGAATATTTTATTTAGAAAACACTTCTTCATCTTATAATTTAATGTTAGAAGAATAAATTTATTTAGGAGACTATCAAAGATAGCTTATTTGTTGCAGAAAACATAGAACCCGCGTTTTATATCGTTAATAATTAAGGTAAAATTTTATTAAACAGTAAATATCGCGTAAAATCATTATCACAGAGTGGTATCTATCACCTCTCTTGTGGAGACTGCCAAACTTTTAATGTAGGCAGACAGGTAGAAACTTTAATATTAGAATTAAAGAACATATAAGATTTTTAAAATGTAACAATTTTTCAGAGTTTGCCATGTAGCAATGTATTATCATTGGTAAAATAATCAATTTAATTAATAATATAGAGCAAGGGTCGGCAACGTTTTGTTGTAAAAGTGCCAAATATTTTACACGGGGATTAGTGCAGACCGCACTTGGGTCACATGTCACTGTAATGCCACACAAATATTTTAGTTTTAAAAGGTTCGCGAGCCCTGGTTGCTGATGCCTGGTACAGAGTACACGTCTTATGAATGTTTTTTTTTTTGGAAAAATTATAATATATAATATCATAGCATAGCAGTATAAATATTTGTGTTATCATTTAATATAAGGTAAAATATTGTTCTTTTACTGTAGCAAATACGTCGTTCAGTTTCACGCATATCAAACCGACATAGAAACAAAGCTTAGCGTAAATTCTAAAATGCGCATGAATAAATATGGTAAAACCAAAAAATAATAACATCCATATTATTACACATTTCCTGAATATCCTGACAAGGAATTTATTATTTTGTACGACTACACCAATGTAAGATTTCCGGATAGTGTTTTGAAATTGCTTTTTTGTGTTTATATTATTTATCAAACCAAACCGAAAAATGTTAAATTCGAGACTTATAGATTTTTATTTGTTATGTCTGTTTCAGTTTTTGAATAATAATAGTTTGTCTGTTAATAAAGCTTTTTTTGTTTCAACGCTAAAAAATCACTTGGCCCGACATATACATAACTAGCGTTGCAGACAGGATTATTACCAAGCAAAGAGAGACACATTTTAGCAACGGCTTGACGGTTTTCAAGAATCAGCCTGAAAAACCAAAAAAGGAGATTGGTAGATTAAAAATGGTAGCCCGGTTTTAATTACTAAAAAAAAATACAATTCCCGATTGGTTACAAATAAAACGAGATGGTATGTGAGGTTAAATCAGTGGTGAATTAAGCTCATCATTGGCCTCAGGTGTAATAAAATTTGGAGGCCCTGTTTTTCGGATAACATAAAAACGTCAGAAAATCTCAAGTAAAAAAGTAAAAATATATAAAAATCTAATCAAAAAGTATATAGGTTAGAATAAGCTATTTTTGAGGTCTTTAAGATCATTCGCTTATAGGATAATCCGCCATTGGGTTAAATAGTCAACATACTATATGTAAATCAATAGATGAGCTGAAAGTATATTATATTTCAAATTAATTTGATAGCATTTTTGTTGTGAATTTTGATTCAGATACACTACTCAAGTACGGGGCAGACATAATTAGTTAGCCGACAAATAGGAATATTTAATAAAAGAAGTATTTCAATAAAATGTGTATTATGTGTGGCAGTGTTTATAATAAATAAACGAAGCTTCAAAACGCTCTTTTAAATTTAAGATTTCGACTGATGGTGCTTGGTGAAATTTCAATGTTAAATTTGAATATTTCAAATTATGTACATTCACAAATGAACTTGTACTGACAGTTCAAGTTCATACATGCACTTGAACGCCAGAAGATGCCAAAAGGCGAAACTCGGATCGCTAGTGACAAAACTAGTGTGAATGTACATAATTCGAACGATTTAAATTTAAAATGTTAGTTTTTTTCGTTGTCTTACTCAAATTGGGAAAACTGGGTTAAGCCAAATTTTGTAATATTTTGAAATACGATTACCGGTTTTCTCAAAAGTTCGTATTAGCCTTAAAAAGCAATATTCTATTTCTGTCAGAAGTGGTATTATTATTACTTTCGTTCTAAAACTGAACGAAAAACAATAAAGCGTATAAATTCACTGCTTAAAAGATCTAGTGAAATTTATTATAATTGATATTATTTTCAATGTTCTATGCCATCAGGACATCCGTGTTTTTGCCTCCGGTCACCCCTGCCAATGTCAAAACATGTCGTTAACTTTTATTTTCCTTTACTTATATTGAAGACATTGCGGTGTGTTAGGTGTTCCTGACCTTTTCTTGTCGTGCCAACTCGCCAAAACTTTTTTTAATTAAGATATTCTTTGCAAAAATAAACCGGAGTATAATATTAAACTGCAATATATATTACATGCAACTTCTTAAAAGAAATGCATTTGTAACATTTATTGTATTCATGGCCACTGCCAAAATGGAACATTTGTTGCTTTTCAATTTATGCCATCTATTTCAATTATTTAGTTTTACAAAGACTGATTATTTTAAAGAGAAAATAACGATATAATAATGCAGCTAGGTTAAGACAAGTAAATCGCTTTTGATATGCCCCCTTTTTAGAATTGGTTGAATCTAAGAGAACGTATACATCAAAATCAAATAGATACGTATGACTTTGAAGAAAAGGTCCTAAATTGACTCTGTGATTTGAACTAGTACACACTTCAACTAAAGCCAACCGCGTGGATCTTTTGGCAAATGGATATTATAAAAAAACTGTCTGCAATAAATAAAACAAAAGGAATTAAATTGTCTTACTGGAAATTTTTCAAGGCATGGAAAACACGCGTCTTTTTAATTTCATAAGAAATTCTCTTATCAAATAATACATATTTCAAATTCCCAATATTGATATATTTCATATAAACGTTTCAAAAAAATCTTTCAACCATTTTATTAGGTATTAGCATAAAAAGATAAAACATTTTTACTACCAATAAAAGTTCATTCACGCAAAGAGTAAAGTTAACAAGCATATATTGAAAGAAAACTAGAAAAATATAACCAACTGGGATTCACATAAAAAATATAATTTCTCAGTGACAAGTCATCCGGTAATAATATTATATTATATCGACAATTCGACATAAAAAATGATCAGATTTTGTGAATAAATTTTCACCGCACCCAAGACGTGGCTTCGGTATAATATAGGACTTACATAAAAGCTCTGCAAAGTCTGAAATGTGGTAAGCCAGTGAAAATTTTATATTCGAATCTATAAATAATAATATAAAAGCTTTGGAAAAGCACGGTTTTTTGTTTATAAAGAATACACGTCGTAGTGAAATTTGAACAGCAAACAAGCATCTTCTTCACAGATCTCCTTCAAAAGTTTTTGTTTGATATCATTTCTTTCATTTATTATCTAACTGTAGTTGACAGATAAAATAAAAATATGACTAACTAAACACTTTTAATTAAAAATTAATACAATACAATTCGTAATGTTCAAATTATGAAAACTTCCATAGTGCACCTTTAGGTTGTAACTTTTTGTATTGATGTTTCAACAAGTACTCTCATCTAGGGCCTGTAAAGCTGTATGTTTTCTGATTTGAAAAATCAATTATAAGTAAAGTTTGCGATATTCAACAGCCGGTTTTTTAAAAGTCAGTTTTTGTATTAGTTGAGTGTTACTCTTATCTGACATCCTAAATCATATTATAATAATATTAAAAGATCAACCAATGGTACTAAGTGACCACATTGAAGTATTTCATACAATGATTGACGAATCTAATCTGTGAAAATATATTTGCACAAATTGATTTACCAATCAACTCCAAATTGTATCGAATGGACTTTTTACACCTTTTTCCTACCCTTTTAAATCGAAATGGAGCGAGGCAGGCAGAAATAATAATTGTAGAACCAAAATACCATGGTATTTTTTCACCTAATTTTTCAACAGTTTTCACAATAAGCACAATTTAATAGCGTTCATATGATTAACAATATTCGTTTCTAAACTATTATTTATTTATCATTAGTTTTTTTAAATAATACTTGTACGGTGTCTCGATTATTTTTTTTAAATTAGATGCATAACAATATAACAAAAAGACACATGTTAATATTTACCAGCTATTGTTTGCTGAAGTCTTCATATGGAGATTCTATTTACCATATTTATTGAAAAACAAACTGACACGAAAAGCATTTCACGGAAGTCTCATAAATATTCAGACCTTGGCTTATTAATAAGCATTGTATGAAAAGTCTAAAGAAAAGCAATTTCATAAATCACTTCAAAATCAGCCGCAAAGATAAGTCGTATAAAGAAGTTTTTTGATAGTTTGCAGATATACTTAGTTTACTAACGAAAGTTAGTGAATAAATATGTCGATGAATTGTAAAAGAGTTACAAATTATAAGTTAAGTTGATTTTTAAAAGCGAAAAGATGTTTCCCGAATTAAATTACCTAATGACCAGATAAATTGTTAAAGAAGAATATGTTTGTATTGAATCAATAAATTTTCAGTATTGAAGCCATTATGAAATTTTAAAAATAGTTTTTTATTCTAATTGAATCGTACTTAGGGATGGCAATACCGGTATTACCGAAACAGAGATGCCTATAAACACATGTCAGTAAAGTTTTTCGCGATGATTTAAAACATTTTAAATCTGCTTAGCGTTGTATGAATATTGACAGGTACAATGACATATTATTAGAAAAAACCGTAAATTATGAATAAAAATCGCCCGTTCATGTTCATAATTTATTTTTATGTCAATAATTTATATGACTATTGAAATATCGATTTTGATACGCCGTATTTTTTTGTTTCATTTTTTGTTAATTATTGTTTACAAATTAAAAGTACAGTACATGAAATTACAGCTGACGCCAATTCCCCATGTAATAAAAGTTATCCGTGACTTCAATATGGCTTAACAAATATTTTTTTTGTCGAAAAAAAGCTCTCGTCTCTGAAGGGTTTTAAGGAATTATCAAAGGGGTGGGTTTTCAAATGGTTTGCTTTGTCTAACAATAAACCCAAGAAGTTTGCTAGCACGCAGTGCAATATAAGTTATATGCGAATGAAAGAGGAGTCAAATCTTATACCAAGATCAACAACTTCAGAAAATTGCTTTAAAGCATCATTAGATATCACATATTTATATAAGATGGGAAATCTTGAGCGAGAGAAGGAAATACAAAAACATTTCGAAATGTTGAAATGTTGTTGTTTTGTTATGGCGGTATTAATATCAGGATTTTTTTGATCCATGTCCACTCTCAATTTAAATCATATGGCTTTCTAATGGGTGTATCTCAACAGACGTTTTTCTAAAAAAAAACTTTATTATTCAGTTGTTCAGCCTATTTTTTTTTCGAATAGAGTAAGGAGCTACATAGGTCAGAAAATTTAGAATACCGGTGTCGATGTATACGTCTGGTATAGCAATTTCTAGTCGTAGGTGCAATTTTTTTTTAATTAGCTTTATTCATCAAAGTAATTAAATTATTCTTTATAACAAGATTAGTTTTTGTCTGTCCTGTCAAAATTACCCAAAATCGAGATAAGTGTTCTTGCAGTTTTTGCGACGATATGTTGCAGTTTTAAAATCGTTTTACAAATGTATGAAAATCAACTTTAAATAATAATTTTATTATTAAAAGTGGCCATATTTTAATCATACTGGCCAATCTATTGAAAGCTAATCAGATCGCAGGATTTGAATTGGCTAACTGAATGTCATTCAATATTTCGTATAAATTTAAGCGCTAAACATTCAATTAGTTGACGTTGAAGTGTCGGGATTTGAATAAAAGTTAGTCAAAGAAACTTTTGACTTTTTTGGAAAAAAAAAATAAAACATATTAAGCCGAACAAACTATTTACATTCACAAAAGTTTTGTCACTAACGACCGGGTTTCGCATTTCGGCATCTTAGCGTTGTCAAGTGCACGAATGAACTTAGATCTACGCCTGAAGATGCTGAAAGGCGAAACCAGGGTCGTTAGATACAAAGCTTGTGTGAATATACCTAATTTGAAAGATTCAAATTTAATATTGAAATTCCACCAAGCAAGCACCTTCAGTCGAAATCTTATATTAAATTATATTTAGCCGTGTTTAGTACTGGACGTCTTAATTATAGAAAAAAATCATTTTCATACTTCGACATCGAAATATATTTATCATAATATCGTTAAAAGATTTAATTAAGATATGATATGACATATTTATTGTGTATTATAATAATTTAATTGGTATAGTAAATATTTGCGTATTAATTAAATAGTTCACGTCGAGGTATGGATGACACTCATAAAATAACGTAGACCATTCTAATTGCTAGGACGCAAGATTTAATTTGTTAAGCATATGAAAGAGAGATGAGAATTATATGTGAAATTCAGACGATATAATATACAGCGAAGAAGACGTTGCAAATTCTTTCTCAGTACTCTCATACATGTTTCCATACGATTACGTTCAAGAATAATTTAACCATGTTTATGTGCAAATTCACAAGTTGCAACTCGGCCAGTTTGTTTACTAAATACACATTTTGATTCATTTTACTACATTTCATGTACATACAATGTGTGAAAACAACAATGTTGCTACTGAAGCACTCGTTAATTTTGCGATTCCAATAGCTGTATTTGCGTAACCAATTACCAGCAAATATACACAATGAAACTATTTTAACACATCGAATATTTCAAATTTTGTTGAAAATTTCCACACGTTTTGTCATTTACAACCTTTGTTTGATCTTTCAGAGCATCTTCAGGCATTCGAATGCACGAACTAACATTAGTTGACGCTTGGTAAATATTTCTATTGTTAAGAATATAAAATTTTATCACGAAGGTGACAATCTTGATTAATTTTATCAATGATTTGTGTAATAGTTTTAGACGAAATTAATAAACTTTTCAAGTACAAACTTATCATTTTGAAAATGATTCTCTTTTGTTGAATTCCTTGTGTACTGTAAATGTATATGTATGTTTGTGCATGTAAGGATATAGTATGAGGGGAAGTATATGTAATGTGATTTGCAAATGAATGCAAATAGAGTCCTCGTGAATTGGCTTCACTAAGGATTTTTTACCTCTGTAACGATCACGCCCTTCCATCAGCATCGATGCTAAAATAACACAATTTTCCAAAACATTAGCGATAAAGGAGGCTCGAAGAATTTTGACGATAACACGGCCTGTAACGTAAAGCTCCATAAATCGGATATAAAAAAACAATGATTTGGTTGTTTTGACGTTTAATAGTAACGGAAAAGTAGTTACAACAACAGTAAAAATCTCTGTAGTTCTTTGAAATCACATGTGATAATCGTGAAAATGTAATTTGAAAGGTCATCATAACACGGGATTGCTCACTGATCAAACGGGGAATTAGATTATTTTGGTCTCTGAAAATTTGATATTATTTAACAAAAGCTATTTTTGAAAAATTTAAAAATTGAAATTGTATCAATCAATGACTTTCAGTAAAAATTTTCAGTTGTATCCTTACATCTGAGCATTTTGATCAATCGACTACAAGATAATATCATATTCTACAAAGTTACTGCTGAATCCATCGAAAGGGTTAATCTCTATGTTGTCTGTAATAAAATGTCACGATGTATGAAAGAAAACAGTTTTCAATTTTTTATTTGATTTGATTTATCTATTTTTAATTCAAATGAAAAAAAATATATTGAGCCATTTAAAATCAGCTTAAATCTCAAACACTCACTACTATGATCAGAAATCATAAATGCCATTTCAATCAGAAAAATAATCATAAAATAAAAATAACTTTGATTATTCCACGTATTGTGTATCAAAATGTGACACGTGTTTCGCCTCTTTCAGAGGCATCCTCAGACAACTACTTTCGCAAATGTTTGCTTAAGTACGAATGATTTTAATTTTACTATTCTGATATATTATAATAAAGATCAAAATAAAATGGGAGGGGATGATAGAAAAACAAACAAACGATAATGGTAATACAAATGACATTTACATTAAGAAATGATTATCTAATGAGTTGGATCAATTAGGACGGGTTAAACCGATAGAAAACATATTACTATTTTGATATATTATATCAAAAATATATTATAATATATCAGAATAGTAAAATTAAAATCTTACGTACTTAAGCAAACATTTGCGAAAGTAGTTGTCTGAGGATGCCTCTGAAAGAGGCGAAACACGTGTCACATTTTGATACACAATACGTGAAATAATCAAAGTTATTTTTATTTTATATTAAAATGAACTTCCACAAAGTTACCGCCGAATCCATCGAAAGTAGAAAAATAATCGTTTATTTTTCTTTATTTTGTACGAGTTAAGCTTTACGATTTATATTTCTTTTAAGTCAACTGTCCTGTTTATTCTCACAATATCAAAGTCATTTGTCAATAGTCCTCGTTTCTTTTATATGCATTATATTCTGTTGAGAAAAACTCACTGCCCTCGTGAAAGAAGCAGCAACAAATAAATTGGTTCACGGGAAAAGTGCGTGGAAAATCCCGCTCGAACAGTATTTTTTTTATAGCTTTGCTGGGAAATTTACTACTCCCGATTGTAGTTTACGTGATATCGCCTCATTCGATACCACAAAAGCAATTTGTTCTGCTCGCGAATGCTTTATTTTTTATTGTTAAGGGGACAAATCGAACAAAAATAAATATACAAATTGATGTATGATTATGACTTGTGTTATTTATTATTTTTAAAGTGTGGGCGAGTAAACATACAAATCAAATATTTCATACACAAAAAACAGTATATACATATATTGTTTTTCGAATTTTACTTCCATTATCGGCCTCTGTAGGTAGCTTAGCAATAAATTCCTGATCAGCTATAAAGCAATGAAATTGTGTAACTAACAGTATATACCCTTACTATTGGTCACTTTCAACATTTTAATTGGCAATTCTTGGTAAAAAGATTTTATATTTAAAAAGCAAAACACTCTTGATAATGTCTGTGATATATCAAAACTGATCCTGATCTTCAATAAAAAAACCTAGAATTGTTTAAAAATAATATTTATGTTTTTAATCTCACCGCTGGTTTTGATTTATTTGAGACTTAAATAACTAGAAAAACTGATTTGAAGTGTGATGAGGATCTCACAGGTGAATTTTTTAAATGTAAATGACAACTTTTTATTGAATATGCATTTACTTTAATAGAACTCCATTTTAATAAGCTTAAAGATTTTCATTTAGTTATAATTATTCTTGTAATAAATAAGTTTTTTTTTCGATTTGATCATTGAATTCATTTATCTTCATATAAAAAGTAGAAAGATTAAAAACAAATTTCTTTCGGCTATAACAAACAACCTCTCATCCACATAAGAAATTTTTTTCTCACATCGATTGTTATTCGATATCAGCCATTAAGGATATAATTATTTCTCACACTTTATTTCTTTTATATCTTTAATTGCGGTATCCATTTAACGATTCAAATTTTTTTTATAGCATAATATTATTTTCATACATTTAATGTGGCTACACCACTGTACATACTAAAAGTAATTCTTATTTTATTTGATAATGAGCGTATTTAAGTCTTAGGTTGAATTCAAACGCAAAAAACTTGGCATCAGCTTCTACTCTAATGGCCAAGCTACATCTCAAAATGTTCTTACAAATCTCAAAAGACATAAAATCGTTTTGGACGTGTAAAGAAACTGTTTGAAATCATTCAAGTCACTTAAAATATATAAATTTATGTTAAGCCTTAGAAATATTCAACATATTTTTTACTATTAAATTGTTGCAGATCGTATTTATGACTTATTTCCATAGGCAAGGCAAAAAAGTTATGTTTTGAGTAATATATCTGTTTACATCCGAATACCTTACTTTTATAGCTCTGAAAAAGTTCATTCAGGGCTGTAGATTCGGTATATTTTTACCGGAGTCGAAAAAACTAACGACTCTTACTCCTTTAGTAATTGTTTGTGTATTCAATTCAGAGAGGCAAAAGTGGTGCCACTCCCTTAAGGATAGAAAGGATAGGGTTAAGACAGAACAGGTGATAATCCGATAGATTCGTTATTATGGGATTGGAAGAGTGGGAGGGACTTTTAAGAGATCATAAACATCCATACCTTCGAACAGGAATCAATAAATCAATTGAAAAAATGCTGTTCAAACTGGGTTTCTAGCCCGTGATGTCAAACATGTCACCCAACGACGTTGACTACTGTGCCATAGATCCAAAAATACAATTTGGAATGTCGAAAACCCGAAACAGCATTTTATAGATATGTCAAGTTTGCAATCGATATCAATTGAGTTTAGATATAATATATTGAATTATTACAAAAACGTTGCTTGGGGTTTTTTTCCCGTCTCCATCGAAAACGGATCTGCTGAAATTTTAAAAATACAGATATATTTCTATAGCTATTGATTGAATATTTTTAACACGCATTTTCTAAGTGACAATACAAATTGAAAATGATCAAGTTTTTTTTACCAGAAATCAACCGAATCGTAAAAATAAAAACGATTCGTTTAACACTGATAATGCTTCGTTCCTCGCACGGTCTCTGAAACATTTTGTCAAAATCGTTAGATAATAGTGATCATCATTTTTTGCGAGCGGTAGTAATGCATGTTATCACAAATATCGCTCGCGATATAAAATAAGCTCTGTAGAATAAGAAAAATACGGTATTTGAAATGACATATTAAAATAATGGCGGATATTAATCGTTTTTATACTGGCAGAAGATGATAAGTCAAAAACCGGCTGTTATGAGCTAGCTATAAATGAAGATAGATAGATTATTACACGCTGCATCTTCTAAAAAAACAAGATGAATGATATGTTGTGAATTTGTACATAATTTGAACTATTCATCAGGTCATTTCTGATTAAAGTTTTGAGAATTCATTATTATTAATTTTACAAATTGAAATTTCATGACTATCCCATTTTGCCTAGATACCGACGAAATATTTGACTGGTATTTTTTTAGATTTTTTAAAAATCATTTTTACTACCGATTTTGATGTTTACAACACTGGTATTTAATACCGTCATACCAATATTGATATACTCTTCTGGTATGTATAGCAATAACCCTTCAAACGAGATGGGTATTTGATCTTCCAAGTCACGATATCGTTCAAGTTTGATGCCACGCTATAATCAGAGACTACAATAATAATTTCATCACGCAAAGGTACCTGTACAAATTTTGATTACAACAGTGTGTTTAGAAACTGAATGTGTTGATTTACATTTCATTGATATGATAGCGAAGCGTGACACAACGTAATAATTATAATTCGGAGATGAATAGCCGGCCTGCCCAGACACATTGAGTGTAGCGATGCTGATGACTGAATGGGTAAACTATTTACTTTGTAAGTTGATGAAGTATCCAAAATCCACCACACCAAGGTGTGACATATCACACAGCTTTTGAGGTAAGACGTAAAAACAAATCTACCATACTATAATATTCATATGTAGATATTTTTATGTTTATGAAAAATATTTATATTACAGCTAATAACATTTAAAATACGCCCGTTGTATGATTTATTTAATCCATTGATCGATTGAAAAATATTTTTTTCTAAATTAACTAGGATTTGAGCCCGCCAGCACCACAACTGACGTCAATGAGGTTGACCTCTCAATCAATCGCTGATAAATACACGATATTTTTAGAAAAAAATTGCCATCAAAATATGTGATGCGTTTTTGAAAGCAGTAGCAGACCTGCTTTTTATTTTATCGCTATACCTAATATGGATAAGAAATTGCTTTGCGTATGACCGTTAATTTACATCCATTAATGCTTTTTTAAATTTATAATGCGATTCCGATAGTGTTGTGAAGGCCAGTGAACTAACTTAGCAAATGTTTGAAAGAGATGATTGACTTTTACCTGCCTAAACAAATACTTTCAAATAAAATGTTGTATTTTTTTCAAAAAGAGTGATAAATTAAATGGATTAGTGTAGAATAATTTGCTTAATTGTTTTGATTTCAGAAAACCAAAAACTATAAAATTTCATTAAAAATAAAACAAATATTTCTGCTTCTTATTCAGATGCGCCCACCCTACAAAATTGTATAAAACAATTTTATTTTTTCCACCCCATTTCATTAAAGAGTTGTTTGACTTCATTGTGTGTGCGTTTAATTTACTCAAAAAATATAAGAAAAACGAAACGACTTACTTTTCCTTATAAGTTAAAACTATTCTTTAGGGGTCGAATAACTAAATAACCTAAATCTAAACTAAAATACAAACTACCACAGTTATGGACATTAAATTGATTCGCTCATAAGCAGTGAGAAAACAATAATAGAATACCTTAATTTGCATTATTTCTTAAGATGGGTTAAATATTAATAAATGTTGCATCGCAATTAACCTTTTAACACCATTAAATGTATTGGACAACCATGTTTGCATACATATTAGATAAAACATGTTTTTTTGCTAATGAATACAATATAATCAAGAAATAAAACATAAAAGTTACATAGTTATTTACAACGTAGTTAACGTGCGTAAATATTATAAATCAAGTAAAATGAGTATTTTTTCAATGTTAAAAGATCTATATTATACAGCAATTAATTAGCTTCTATTGTTTTCTGCAATTGGCAATCTGCTGACGCTTATTTCGCATGTTTCAAAGTGATTAATTTATTGATAGTCTCAACATTATAGTGTTATAGTGACTTGGCTTATCGATCGCGAGTTATTATTAATATATTATACATAGATAATTTGCCGTCAGTAATTTTTCTATTGAGTAAAGGTTATTTTAACTTAACATTGCTCTTGTATCCACATTTTTATAATATCATACCCCTCCCAGCGGCCATTAAAATAAAAAAAATCACACTTCTTACTTCTCATTTGTAAGTTGAGAAAAATAGCTAACGTTGTCGCTATTAATTAAAAATTGCCATTTAGTTAGTATAAAGATGCGTCTTAAAGAGGTATAACACGTTTCACATTCTTATGTAACAGTACCACTCAAATTAATCAGATTCATTTTTAAATGTGTTTTTTAATAAATAAAAATGCTCGTATTTTTGTTTTGGTTAAGCTTTCAGCAGCAGTTGACATATACGATGTTTATAAGTGTTATATATATTTCGTTTTATCTGACTGTTGCTTGCAGTAGCGATAACGAGATAAGGCAATATGAGTTTTTTTGTTTGAGATACTATATAAAATATGAACATAAATACTGCGTAAATCGATCGATCATTTTTTGTTGTAATTGTCTATATGTTACAAGTTACACAAAAATATATATGTAAAACAAAGTCCTAACCCTTGAGGATAAAATTAGTTTTTACTGATTAGGTTATTCTTTAATAAAGTTGTCAACGCAGTACAACTAATGAATAAATTATTATTATTTTCCATAAAGTATAATAACCATAATAACATAATTATGTTTTATAAAAGATAAAAATAATCATTAATTATCGTCAGCATAAATAATTATAATACAAAGAATGAATAATTAATACATGTTTTTTATAAAAAGAAAGAGTGGCTAAAAGGTATCAACCAGTGATAAGTTAAAAAAGGCAAAGTAAATGAAGATGTCGTGACCAACGACTGTATTACTTAAATCTTCAATGTCAATCTTTTCGGCCTCTGTGGTATTGTAGCAAGAGTTTTAGCTAGCAATCTGATTGGTCGTGCTTTAACAGGCTAGATCAATTCTCAAAACCAAATTGAGACATATTTAACATTTTTGACATGGGTGGCTGTGGTATTTTTTCTCCTCGTGTTGATCTCGAGTAACTTTACAAGGAAAAACATTTCAGCTGTACTCATGTGATGTAAAAAATTTAAAATATCTGACGCCTAGGATGTAAGACGCTTAAGTGTCTATTCTTTAATTTTAAAAAAATCTTACTATAATAAAAAAAATATAAAGGAAATTCTCTGCTAGTATTCGAATAGTCAACGTTGTATTGTTTGCCTACTGTGCTCATGGCCTCGAATGTTAATACGGAAAATTGTATGAATTGATTTTTCCATACATTTTTGTTCAAAGATATTAAAAGGTGTTGTCTCTTTTTCTTCCAAGCCTATCCAATTTTAAATGCGTATGCAAAAAAAATGGTTTAAACATTTGAAATCAAAAATATATACATACATATATACACTAAATTTTGAAATTCGTTGTCATATGACAACTATTAAAAATCAAAAAATGTCATTTAGAGATAATTGGATCTGTTTTTTTTTGTATCTGAACATTCTTATGTCGACATTCATTTTTTAAATAATGGTCAAGACAATTACCATTATTTTAATTTTCTGAATGTATGTGATAAGTTTAACATGGTAATAACTCAAATGTATTTTTTTTCACTTTGAATCGCCTTAAACGAGTGTGTGATTTTTTTTATTTATAAATACGAGACACGAGGATACAAAGCAAACGTAAATAAATGTGTATCCTGCTCCTATGATCTTCATCACTATATAGATTTTGGAATAAGAATCTACCTTTGTTTTTTTTTTACTTTAAAGAGCTTTGTTCGATCACTAGGGATTTGAAGAAACTAATCTTGAAAACAAAAGTTTTGGTTGAAGGTCCAACCACGCTCAAGGGTTGTAAAAGCAATGATGATAAATAAGTTTTATTTTAAGTATGTAAGTATAGAATATTGGTTTTTTAAAAGTTTTCATCTCCAGAAGAATACAAAGTTTCTGTAAATTAAGTCCGGTGGCTAGTCTATCAAAGTTTTTTTTTTATCTAATGATAAAATAAAACATTATTGGATACTGTATTTTCTCGCCATTTGCATTTTCCGTACAATCTTTCTGACAGCAGGTGTATCTTAAAGTTTTCTCTGCCGAGCCCGTAGTTATATTTCAATGTTCAATGATCAATGTTCCCTTTACGCTGCGCGCGCGCCCGGCCGCGCAGTAGTATGAAAACCCCCGCGCAATTATTCCGGGCTGACGCGCACTCCAATACAATGATTGAAATAATATATTTAACAAATGGAATAACCCTTATTCATCGAAATAAGTAAGAAATTGAACATTAAGATAATTTAACTAGCATGAAATTTATCTAAATGGAATATAAGGATTAGTTGTAACTAGGGTATCCAATCCCGGGATCCCATTCAATTCTATGATCCCGGGATTTCGGGATTGAGAAAATGAAGTACGGAAGAGCTATAAAAATGATGTATGAAATTCGAAAATTTATGGGTTTTTGAAATCGGCATAAAATTGTTAGAAAAATCCCATGATTTGAAAATCGCCGACCAAAATTTTTCTTAATCCCGAACACCAACTTATACACAATTTTATGTTGAGAGTTCAATCCCAGGATTAAAAAATTGTCAATCCCGAAAACCCAGGATCACAGAAAGGGTTCGGGATTAGATACCTTAGTTGTAACGAACGAAGTAAAAAAGTTTGTAAACTTTATTATTGACTTTAAAAAAAAAGGGTTGAGCAACTGATTAACATGAAGTTCTCATAGAAACACTTCTATTGAGATAAACCCTATAAGAAGTCCATTTGTTTCACACTGCGAACGGACATGGAAAAAAATATTACAAAATTCTTATTCTTCTTTTTAAAAATTATGTTGTGTATTTTATGACAAATTACATTATATAATAATTACACAAAATTAAAATGCTTAACACCTATGTATGTTATAGGTGTTAAGTGTTATTATACATAGGTGTTAAGCATTTTAATTTTGTGTAATTATATAATGTAATTTGTAAATCCTTTTCATTGTTAGTAGTTGCTTACACCTTTTATTTCAATTTAACTTGTATAAAAAGCACTGTTTATATATTTTTCTTAACAGTTGATAATGCTCGCGATGAGCGAAACCGGTTCTGATAAAATAAATTTTATGTGGAAAAAGTACTAAAAATCTTTTATTATTTTTATTATCATTTAATGTGTTGACATTACAGATTTAAAGTTTTTATTATATGCTATAAGTGTGAGAATATACCCGATAAATGAAAAATCATTTCGTTTATAATTTACACATAAACTTTCCCATTTTCTCAATTCAAGAAACTGGCTTCACAGGTCGGCTTGGCTTTTTGGCATTCAAATTGTATCGTGCCTTAAATGTAAAACTAAATGGTAAACGTAATATGAATATTTTGATCTATTGAAATAGTTTTGAATTTGCCACAATTTGATCCCATTGAAAATGCTTATTTTCATTTGAGGCTTCTCTGAGAAATTGTCAATTGGTTCAATGTTGACATTCAAACAAAGAAATGGATAAAGATTTTTAAAATGTGGAAACCATTGTAAGATAGTTCAAAATAAACGTGTATGACAAAACAATTTTTAAATTCACATTTTTAAATATTTAATATTTCCTTTGATCGATATAAAACAAAAAATCAAATTCGCTTCATATTTATAGTAAAGAGACTACTTAAATAGCTTTAAATGTCAACAGAAGTTGTTCTGCTGCGATTTCTGTTTGTTACGCAGTCTCTCAATATCTTTTTTTGAGACTTTTTTACTATTAAGGACAAAAAGATCGAATTAGTGGTTAGATAGTTTTTCACGCTGCGCGTCGTGTACAGAAAAGGTTGGTTGGAAAAGAATGAAGACATTACAGGTTTCCTTTTTTTCAAAACCGCAAATCAAAAGATCGATTATTGCATCAATTGATCGAGTACCCCAGTTGAAGAAAACAACTCTGATCTCATTATTTCCGGCCTAACAAAACCTTAACTATTAGCTTGTGTCCTATGAATCAATTTCAGTGTTTAACTCTCTCAACTAACCAATTTTTGGTATATCTTTGAATTAAGCCACTTAAATTATATTTAAATTCATATTTTGCAAAATTATACATGGTAGACGAAGCGTATTATGATATGTTCATGAAATACACAATATAATTATTAATTATATAGAACGTGTGTCTTTATTTTATCTTACAATCGTGATTTATTAACGATTTACATATTAAACTACATTGTTTTGACACAATAATTTTACTTTGTCTGATTTATTATTTAATCATTTTTTTTCCGGACCAGTTACAATGACCCGGCTGGCAACCAGGAGACACTTCTCCTCCGTCGTGATTGATTCATGAAAAGATTTTTAAATGAAATTCCCCTTACTTTCAACTCTCAAAGGTGATAAAAATAATAAGCACATATTGACATTGACTAGTCTCATATTGTAAAACTCTACGAATAAGATTATTCAGTATTGTAAAAAAAAATCGTGGGTTTTACATTTTTTGTTAGCTTTATTTACTGACTAAAATTCATTCATAACTTAAATCGGGTGCCATAACTGAATGGTCAACGCTCTTGAATTTTTGTTTTTTTTTTCGTTCTGTGGTCACGGGCTTGGCTTACATAATTTGTTTCAGTCATACCTCTTTTGCGATCCGATAACAATAGAAAAAGATTGATTACCCGACTATGGGTTCTTTTAAAACTTGGCTACTCTGTCTTTGTGAGATTTTCGCAGCATTTTTTCTTGAAGATGTGGTATTTATATCGTCTCATAATCTAGTAAAAATAGTTTCAAAATTTCAAAGAATGCATATTCGTAAAAGTATACACATTAACAGCAGACTAACTTACATACATCAATGTCTTTTTTTTATTATTGTATTTAAGTATAATCTTAGCTTCTAAGTCAATATATTTATATATAAACAATATTTTTTTATTATCTCACAATCAATTGATCCAAGTAATGTTATTTTATTTTTATAGTAAACTACCCGATTCTCGGCAAGCGCTGCAATTCCACTCAAAGAAAGAAAGTGTTTGTGTTTATTGAAGTGCATGTTTTCTTTTTCTGTCTGTTTGACGTTTACTGCCGATTGTCTATAGTGCGACACATGCGCCACCTACTACAATAAGTTAATTGTACTATAATCTTCTTGTCAAAATGAACTGTGTGGCAGACATACAAACATTGATTTGTATATATAAGACCTATCTTTATAGAATTTTACTATGCCTATCACCTTCCCGGAAGAGCAAGCAATAAGTGTGTCAACGTTTTATTGAAATCGGATGAGCAGTGTACGAACAAACAAACATTATTTTTTATATATTAGATAAGAATACATACATATATATAGTAAAGTAAAGTAAAGCCAATTTTTAAAAACAAAAATACCTCGAACAACACGAAAACAAAATCGACTGAATATAAATTAAAAAGCAATAACAACATACGCAGCAAAAAAACAACACGATACAGCAGAAACTTTCTATAAACAAAATTCGGCGATATTCACTTGTGGCTAGTCAAAGAAAAATGCTCTACTTAAAAGCGCGCTCAAATGTACCTAGAACTTCCGCAGGATGGAGGCTGTGTTTATGTCGGCCGAAGAGCGACGACGCGACGTCCAACCAGAAACGATTCGTTAGCGGAGTCAGTAGTGCACGACACAACGCCGCGATCAGGCGTCGGTATACTTCTGGCTAGCCTTCAAAGTAGAAATTCAAAACATTATCAGAACCAAAAAACGTTCGATAATTAATAACCATTTATATGTCATCAAAACATCAGTGAGTTTATTATGTTTAAAGTGGTTTTTTTTTATTGACATCAAAATAAGTTAAAAGTTAATCAATTATTGAACAATGTAATAGATTAACCAATAAGTAATTAGCTATACATAGAAAAAAGACATAGTTACTTACAGAGTGCATTTTAGTGACAACCTATGTTAACACCTGGTAAGTAATAAATTGACATTTTCGAATAACAATATGTATAATTTTTGATTAAAAATAACAGATAAATCAGAAAACAACGTATTTTTGTTCAAAACACTGAAAAAGTTTTCAGTTTAGCTACGTACAAAGTCTGTGAAAAATATTTATTTACATAATGGTTTTTTACGTACAATATGACATTTAAATATTCTTCACATAATTAAATAATCGTTTAATAAAAACAAACAAAATGTTGCATAATTTAATGACTTTTCTTTACTTAGATAACATGTACCTTAAGCATAAAATCTTTACTTATTGTCGTAAAACAATAAAATAAAACACGACTCAATAATAAAATATAATCTCAAGAAATTAAATGTAATGATAATGAATATTTTAGGATTTTATGATTTGAAAACAACATTGTTTCGCGCAAAGTGAATTATGATATTTAAATAAACTATTGAATAGCTTAAGTGTTATATTCCTGCTTTTCTTTTACTTGATACATTCATGAAAAACCACAAACAGTATAACTTCTTTCATATTTATTTAATATGATTAAGACCAGTTTTATTCATCACGAGCATGTTCAAATATGAAAATAATACATAAGATAGTTAATATAAGCCTGTCTACTAACTTTGACCGTGAACATCTTAAAATTATATTTAATATCTTAAAATTAGAGCAGTTCATTACTGATTAGTAAAAAATATTATTATTTATAAATAAAATGTAGGTTTTATGCAGCATTTTTTATATAAAATATGTTTATTTATGAAAACATTTCATACATTAATATTGTTGATAATATAGCGATGTATTATGTTTTACTGTAAATTTCAAAATAATGAAATGGTTAGCACTTTTTCCTTTGTATATTAATAATTTCATTGATGTTATAAAAAGTTGAAATTCTCCTGTTTCGATTTTTTTAAATCATTGTTATTTTAATTTATATTTAGTGATTCAGCAGATTTTAGCAGACTATCTATTTATGTTGCATTTTTTACGGTAATATTCCATACACATTTAATAACAACAAAAATTATAAAAACACACATTATGCATGTTTAAAAATGCAAATACAATCGAATAAATTGTATAAAAAAATAGTTTATTACAATAAAAGTTAACATCAGAGACGTGAATCAAAAAAAAACTCACTTGGGTGTTTGTTTATACATTTATTATCAAGTGATTGTTGGGAAAAAAATATATTTCAATACATTTTCATTTGAATACATTTTAAATTAAAGATTTTTATGTGTTACAGTTCAAAGTATATATTTTAATTTAATCAATACGCATTTTTTTAAAAATATAAAAGAACATCAGTAATTCATTCCATGTTACTAATTACGTCTGACATGGTGTATTAAGTATTCTTTGAGCTGTATTTTGAGGCAGACATATTTTATAATCTCAATGCTATACAATATGAACACGTTACTTCTTTTTTTTTAAATCATAAGTATCATTATTAATAATTGCGCTACATTATTCAAGTGAGAAGGGGCTCAACACCAGCACTTTTTTCGTAAAAAATGAAGCAATGTCCAGATGACTATTTTTAATACCTTAAGCAAAAGTTTCAAGTATATATTTTACAGAACTCTCAAAACTGCTTGTAGGGATCGCTTAGAGGTAAGTTTTTTTCAAAATAACATTTCAAAAACAATACTTCTACATTTTCCTTCTGTTACTATAGTCTAGGTTGAGTCTTGGCCCTACCAACTATACAACTCTACCCTATTCGGTTTTCTACCTTCTTTTACCAATAACTACTTTTTATGATATCCAATGGGGGTCGTAAAAATCTATTTTACTTCTATTAGTCTTCTCTAGAGATTAGGAAATGTGAAGTTTTTTGAAAGTTTGATTTATCGATGCGTGATAATGTCTCACGCCAATTGGAAATATTGGGTTTTTAAAAATGTGCTAATATATGGCTTACCTTAAAGGGTATTTAAATCATGCTTGTATTAACGGTACTAACTAGCATCCTTGCGGACAATAAATACCCTTCACTTCGATATGAATATTTTTTTTTTAATATTTTAGTTGAGGACAATAAAGTAACAAATATGGTTTCTTTCCAAAAATTCAATGAAATAAGGCACGTTTTAATGTTCTTTAGCATTTTAACTGCCGTAGATAATTAACAGTAATTACCTAGGACGCCGGCTATAATTTTCAATTATTAATTTAATTAGTAATCGAAAAATTAACTCGTGTCTGGCATATTGAGCACGAAAAATTTTATGGGATAACTCATCCATGGTAGCCATCCAGTTAATATGTTTGTCTGTCTATTGTGTTGTCATTGACTTGCATGACGCATGTTACGTGCTAGAATCCCTGTACAAATAGAATTTTTTCAATCGAATTATTGAACTCTATTCGAAGGCATGAATGTTTGTGATGTTTTGAAAATTCCTCTCTCCTTTTCAATCCTTAAATTACGGTGCGAGAGAAATTAATTAACCACTAGTCTTTTCCTAGATCTATCCTTTCTATCCATATTCTCTTTAAAAAATAGAAATTGATCTATGAAGTTCATAAACAAGCAGCTCTGGTAGAAAAATCTCTTGAGACACTTTTTGCCTCTCTCTTAAGAGACCATATCGACTGTGGAAAGGAAAAAGAACGTATCCCACAGTTTCTCAAAAAAGGTTTTTTTCGATAATCACAATGTATCAAACTTGATACACGTTCTATCAAAAGGATGCAAGCTTCAAATGCCAAATTAGTATCTAAATTTAGCTTTTAAGTTTGAAAAAGATGACCTTGAAAAAAGACTGAAATAAAGATTTTCTTAGACAACTTCTTTAATTAATATTAGATTATGTCAATTTAACACCAGTTTAGAAGTATCCGTGCACTTCAAGGTTGTGTATAATTCATATTTTGAATATCTCACAAAATCATCAAAACACGTTTTTAGCGCCTCCTGTAAAATTTGATATGTGTATGTTACGTCTTTTTCCTTTCCACAGTCGATATGCTCTACATTGGAAGAAGACTTAGATTAAAAAAAACTTTAACCGATAACTGTCGATAAATCTTCTAATAACCTTATATACTTGCCATCGTGTAAAAGGTAAACAAATCGAAACTAGCTGTTTATTTTTACCTTCAATGTTAGTATATTGATTTTACTTTCTACGGTAATTTAATTCAACACGTGTGTTTTTTTTATATCTGTCAAGCAAACCTTTGCATAACGCGCAATTGTGTAATTTTTCAATATTATGCAAAACACGAACTTGTATCTATAAATAAAGGCGTAATATTTTTTATCTCCAATGTTGATTTCAATCGTTCTGTAAAATGCTTAATCATTATTTAACTAGAATATATTAACATATTTTTATATGACAAATAAATCATTTTTCTGTACACTTATTCAAGATATTAAAACATTTTTTTTCATTCATTTCCAAATTGGCGTTGGTGTTTTTGGTTTTTGAAAACATCAATTATTGTATTATTTACACAATTTGCACAATTTCAAGTGGAGACATTTAAAATATATATATATATATATTAAGTTCAAATAAAACGGACTAATTTGGACTAAAATTTAGCTATTCCCAAAAAATAAAGACACTCACAATTCCAACTTCAATAAGATTTACAATTTTTCATTTTGCTTTCAATTATTTTTTTCATATTTTGACAGTTAAGAAATCGATAATATGATTTTAAATAAACCCACAATTAGAAAAATACCATCATACTACTGAAAGTTACTAAGCACAAGTCAAATCATTAGCCGGCCCACGTTAAGCTGCTGCAATTGTGTGACAACTTGCTTATGTCACGCAAAATAATGGATCGAGCGGTGAATTTTGATCAAGCCAACGTTGAAACTGACTTGCTGTACGACTTGCTTTGACGAAATCAAAGCGAATGCAAAGCGAAATGGTGTCCGTGGCTATAGTAACCACGTGAGAAAACAATCAGTTTATATTTTGATTCGCTTTAAGCCGTGTTCCATTCGCGTTCGCTGTGACTTCACCCAGGCAGGACGTAGCATTTAGTCATGTGATGTGGACGCCTCTAGTGCAGTGGTTCTCATGTGCGGTCACCAACAGCTTCATAGTAAATATTGACATTTTAAAAGAATGTGTTTTTACAAATTAATTACCAATATGCTTAAATAATGTCTTTTATTGTATATAAACTTATAATTAGAATTATTTTCATAATGTACGTTTCCATAAAAATCTTGGTCGAACACGACCCGGGTTTCGCCTCTCGGCATCTTCCAGTGTTACTCAGTGCGTGAATGCACTCAAACTGGCTGCATTCGCGCACTGAGTAACACCGGAATATGCCGAGAGGCGAAACCCGGGTCGTGTTCGACCAAGATTTTTATGGAAACCTACATTATGAAAATAATTCTAGTTTAAAGTTAAATTTCCATCAAGCACCTTCAGTCGAAATTCTAAATTGTAAACTTATAAGTTGAACCATTGTTTTACTAAATGCAACTGCTATTTTTATCACATCTCAAAACAAAAATTCGGTGCGGCAACGAGACATTCGATGTTTATAATCCGGCCACAGTGAAATTTTACGTGAAAACCACTGCTCTAAACAGCCAATCATGTTTGTACTTCATTCCAACCAATAGGGTTCCAGCATTCTTACAACTGAACTGTCATGTTACAAAGCAAAGCTATTGAAGATTATCATGGAAGCGCTTAGTGGTGGTCACATGCTTGACATGTGAAGCGAATATGAACAAGAAGACTTTTTACGGATTATAAGTTATGAAATTAATACTTTTTAACAAAAAATTTGATTTTCTAATTTTTGTTTTTTAAATTTAAAGTGCGCTATATCAAGACTTGGAGTTACTTGAAGAAACTATTTTTATTTTGATTATTCGATAAGTGAGCAGAAATGAATTAATCATAAAACAAATAAATAATAACCAGTTTTTATTAAATATTGAACAAAGTCATTTTTAAATTAATTAGAAAAATCTAAACATAGCTGTAAAGAATACATTTTTTTCGAAACCACAATTGTATAAAACAATATTATGTTTCAATCATACCATTTCAAAATCATTCCACTTAAGATACATTACCGCGTGAACGAAAAAAGTATTAGCGTATTATTTGACGCTATTCAATCTTGTCTTTATTAATTTGAACTGCGATCTTACCAATGTCTCAACAAAGCTTGGGTCCAATATTTTGTTACTGCAATGAAAAAATGATTCGTCATAATATAGACACATCTTTTCTGCTAGCATAAACAATTTCAGCCTAATGGAATTGCATTTATTATCACATTCGATAGACTGGAATCTAGCTTGGTATATAGATTTACAAGAAATCAAATATATATTTGTTAGCTTTTTCTTGAAAACTTTTTCAAAATTATGTACTCTGAAACCAAATTAATTCGTTTAGACATTCATAAAGCCTGTAGACGAGCGGTTGTCGTAGTTGTCTTCATTATATTCAGTGGATTCGGCGGTAGCGGATTGTTTTTATTACATTGTAAAAAATATTACAGCTCTGTTCAAAAAATATAATACACATTAGTACAGTGTTATTTATACAAAATATGTATTCTCTCATCAGTTGATAATACTCTTCATTAGCATAACCAGTCCTGATCATATTAAATATAAATGAAATCAGTACAATTGAGTATTTTGTTTTGTTGATATTATGCCTTTCCACCAAGTATTGATAGTAAACACCCTTAAAGTGATAACTTTGTTATTCCATTATTCGGCTCAGCCTGAAAATGTTTCTTACGAGAGACAAAACATGAGTGTCTTTAATAAAAACACAGCTAGTGAAATAAAATAATTCGAACTTGTAAATTGATATGCCGTTGTCTACTGATTCAAAATAGCTGGACTGGCCAATTCATATTTGGGTCTTGGTTTTGCTGCTAAGCTCTTCATGCTTGGTCAGATAGTGAATAGGCCGTATACATGTAGCGGAATAGATGGTGTTGACCACTTCCTTTGGGATTATTCTTGAATGTCTCCATTGAGGGAAGAGTTACTCAAGTACAGCTGTTGGGCGTACGGGTTACATTGATTTAGTGACTATCAAGGCAAAATAAAATCATTTTTAAAACTTCCCGACGAGCGCATACAAATAGATAATCCGTCATTTATAATGAAATAATAGTAAATTTGCTAATTTTTGAGTAAATACTCCCGAGACTAACTCAGCACTAAAAACGTTATTACGCCATCTTCTGATTGTACACAACGACCGTCTGTGGCGGCTTGTGGTAGGGAATTGATTTGTTAACTGTACGTCTTACGTGGACGAAATCAATGCAAATGCAAAGCGACGTAGTGAGGCACGAAAATATCAAATGGTCTCCGCCGCTATAGAGTGTCCACGCGACAAAACGCACGCCGCGATCAGTTTATTTGATATTTCGATTCACTTTAAAAAGTGTTCCAATCCAATACTGTTCAATTCCAAAACAACTTGAGGTCTGCTGTATTTATATCGACTGTGGAAAGGAAAAAGGACGTAACCCACGCATATAAAATTTTACAGGAGGCGCAAAAAACGTGTTTTGATGATTTTGGGCCATATGCAAATTATGAATTATACACAACCTTGAAGTGGTGCTCTAAACTGGTGTTAAATTGACATTATCTAATATGAATTAAAGAAATTGTTTAGGAAAAACTTTTATTTCAGTCTTTTTTCTAGTCTTTAATTTTTTACAAGGTCATTTTTTTCAAACTTAAAAACTAAATTTAGATATTAATTCAGCATTTGCAGCTTGCATTCTTTTGATAAAACGTGTATCAAGTTTGATACATTGTAATTATCGAAAAAAAGCTGTTTTTGAAAAAACTGTGCGTTACGTCCTTTTTCCTTTCCAAAGTCGATATGTAAAAGTATGTATGTAATTTTTCAGTAAAAAAGTATCAGGCAGTAAATGTGTTTTCCTTAATAAAAAAAATCGGAATACATTTTTCAATGGGGCGCGAGAATATACGTTCAGATTTAAGAAGGTGCAGATTACTAAAAAGGTTAAAATTCATTGCTGTAAATTAATGACAGTTAAAAATTAAGCGTAGTTACGCAAAAAGCAGACATTCCACTACTTCAGGAAAAGTAATCGTGCTTAATACAGTTTGATACATAGGTTCTACCTTCTGCATAAATCAGTCGAGATACTATCCTGCAAAATTGTTTTAAAAATCCATTACGATAAAGTTTATAGTTTGCTTTCTAACTTGTTTTTGACTCACAGAAACCGACTACTAATCTTTAAATACATCAATAATAAATCGATGTTTAAAGGACCCATCTTACCAAAAATAATGTCCGTCACTTGAGCTGTTTCTACATTGTCTTATTTACATAAATATTGATTGCACAAAACATACATACGTGTGTATAAGTAATTTGTGTGTACTGCTATTTTTTGCGAAACTGATCTTAGTTTACATATTATAATGATAAATAATTTTATCTTATCTTCGACATAGTAACTAAATAATATCAAGTATACAAGTAACATTCACGAAACTATTCTGCATAAAAGACTCGCAAACTTCAAGCATAATAATGTAGCGTAAAATTTATTACAAAATATATTAACACCTTTTAAATTGTTCAGTGTCAAGACTTGATGAAAAGACATTTAATGTTTAAAAAAAAATAAAAAAAAACTATTTTGTACTAATTTCACAATTATTTTTTAATGTCAATACGATTCGCTCCATATCTGAAATTATCAAATAAAGCGTCTAATTACAAAACGCAATATATTTCCATTTTAATATTTCGCTACTGTGGTGGCAATCGGTTATAACTGCTGTTTACACAATTGGTTAGGAGAGCAAAAACAAAGTTTTTAAATCTGTCTGGCAAGAGTCGTTTATAAGATATTTTTAAGTATTTTCTTATCAAAATAAGCGGAATTAACATTTTAACACAAGCCTTTGATCATATCTTTCAAAAATATCGAAGTTTTATTTTTATATTACATTTAAAGCAGATATATCTTTTTGCCATATAACTTCTTTTTTTTCATTTGTTTAGATTTTACCAATTACCTACTTATATTTCTCTACTACAACAATTAAACATAACATTTAACACAAAAATATTTTTGATGACAAATACATTTACACTTCAATTCTTTTGCCATTTTAGCTATAATGCGATATTCAGATGGCAAGATGTGATATCTTTAATATAACTTTGTGACAAATAAAGTTGCAGCTTTAATATTTTACCACGTCAAGAATGTACAATTTTGGAACATATTGTGGAAGTAAATTAAAAGTGAAAAAAAATAGCAATTACCACCGTTTGCTATCACATTACCGACCAACGAAAAATAATGGTTTTATGTTTCGAGAAAAAATGGTCTATTTTAGTTAAGATTATTTGTATTATATTACTCGATTAACCACAAAATTAAATAAATTTAAACTAAAGACAATTGAACATACCAGATACTGTAATCAACCAGGTTTGAAATATTCCAATCCTTGAATATAGCTCATTCATATTTCATTTTTTTTTGCACGCTTATATTGAATTTTTAAAAATGAACATAATTATCTGAGTCAATAATATTCATTAAAAAATATCAAGTAATTCCTTGATATTTAATTTTTCCTACGAGAACTGCTTGTTAATACGTTGGTCAACCTCTCTTTTTTTCCGAATAGAGAAGAAACAGCATATTATTTGTATGTAATGTTGTTGCAACCTTATGTAATATAAATTTAATATAATTTACAGTAGCATTCGCTAATCAGATGTCCTTGAAAAAACTTTTATGGTGCGCGGTCTTAATACAGTAATGTCAATAAGTGTAAAGATAACCCATTTCATACATGCAGTAACAAATATTTGATTGATACAATTAAACATGTTTTATTATCCCATCATAATGAAAATAATTCTTGCTTCGTTGTTATATTATATATATTATTCTACAAATTAAAAAAAAATACATTAATTGACTGCGATGTAGAAAATTTGTAAATTGATTGGTCCGTGGGGTTTGAAACGTTGGCGCCCACTGCTTTCAATGGAACCCAAGACTTCAATAACTTATCTTAACCTTTAAATTGTGGAAACGGTTGAACTATACTATAGGAACGAGTCCAACCCTTAACTCAGCTAACTAGCGTTACCTTTGATGGAGTTTACCCGTCTCGTAGACGAATGTTCGACGTTCTTGGGAATTGTTTCACTTGGTAAGTGTTCACGGGATCTAACCTTACAGTAAGAACATTCATACATTATTGATATTAGCTACGATAACTTTAAAGTTATTAATATTGTAATTGGTACTACAATTGTTTATCTCTAACACCCTCTCAGCGTCAAACAGAATGAAAGAATCATTACTTCATTTTCATCATTTACAATTCAATAAAAAAAATTAGAATAAATGACTTTTTTGTCAATTTAAGCTAAAGCCTACATCGTTACAATTCACATTCACTTTGTCTAGCAATGTGTCGATTATTAAATAAACTCACTGATGGGTGCTAGTCATACTATAAATAACATTACGGCTTAGGTTATGTTGGTATACTGACTAGCGCATTTCAGATTAGAGACGGCATTGCAGGTTAAGTTTTGATATTTTATTTTTTTACAGATTTAAAAAAAAACATGACATGACATTACAGCTTATGTCAATGCATAAAATATTTTGTAGTTAAAAGATCATACGAGATTTACTCGATGAGAATATTTGTAAGTCACATGAGATTAACTCAATGAAAATTGATGTCACATACACCTGTCTTAGATCTCAAATTTAAATTGAAAAAATCCAATTTGACATTAACCTCAGAAACTCTTCATCGGTAGAGCAAGCTCTAATTAACTAGACCACAGCGAGCTTTATTATTATATATCAGGGCCGGTTTCGCTCACCGAATTAGAACCGGAAAAGTTAAGCACAATAATACGTGGTTAAAATATTGGTCTTTTGCATCTCTGCATCTGCCAAAGAAAATGTGCCGAAACTCGTTGCTTTTCTTAATTTTCATTGCGATACGGCCGTGAAACAGTGGGTTCATACACATGACGGGGGGTGGTGGAACAACCAACTTGTGCTTAAATTACGCTGAGTACAGTCATGGTATTCTTTCTCTGTAAGTATTCTAGCTGATTAATATGTTATACAGATTTTGTAAGCTAAATAGATTGGACGAGGAAAACTAAAAAGAAAAAACCCTAACGAAAACTGATTTTGATTGTTCAATTTGTTACCAGGAAGTATTTGTGATGTGATATAAAACCCTGAGAGCTTAATTTGAATTGTTAAGATTTAAAAAAAAAATACTATTATTTTAGGTTAATAGCTAAGTCAATATCTATAATTCTTCCTGAAAATGGAGTACTGAGAGAGTGATCCATTTATTTATAACCATAATTATGTACATATAATATGGGAAAGGAAGACAGAGTAAAGCGATTGACTTTTAACCATTCATCGTTTATCACCTTCTATTTAAATGTTCTATTAGGAGTCAATATGTTCCAAGTATGTAATGGGCATGGTTAAAAAAGTAACCATTTAAACAAATTAATAACCAATAGAATATATATTATTACAGAACTGAAAAATTGCATTAATTTTTAATCAGTTATGATTTCTAAAATAGACCGAGAGCCACATTGAAAATTAAGACTAATCCGAAGGCCGTGTCTATTACTTATCAGATTTGTTTGCTTAAATATAAATTAATTAATTATTTTTTTAATTAGACATAAATTCGAAGAATCACTTGATCGATGTACTCTCTCGCGATACGCCTTGGAATTTTACTAGTTAACGGTTGAATGCAATGCTTCTTTCTACAATAAAACATAAAAATAAATACATATACAAATATCACCACAATTCTAATATCAAATTTAATTTGGCGAGTAAAAATTAAATCATACCAACGCTTGTGTTTTGGACAGCTTTGATATATGATTTAATATTGACAAATTCACTAATTCGGAATGCTGTTACAGTTTTTTTTTTGTTGTATCGCTTAAAATATTCCACCAAGGTTATCAAGAAATGAACAAAATCCAATTAAAATATATGCAATGTTGTAATAGCACGTAGTTTAATATACTGCTTGTTGAATAATACATATTTACGAATAAAAATCTTAAATGCTTCAAATATTACTCTAATAAGAAGAAGACTTAGAAAAATTGCTAAGTTATGCCTTCATACAATATTTTTACCTTATTTTTTTGGATTTCAATGAAGTTTATACCTATTCAATCCATAATATTTTTTAATTCTATGAGATATGAAATATAAAAAAATATGATACTCGAGATAAACATGAACACCCAAATATGATCTCAAAATTTAAAACTCTTAATTTGATTCCGTCTCTGCCAAAATTTGAGTACAGAACCATATAATTTCTAGAATAAAGCACTTACTTTTTTAACACATATATATATATATATCCAAAATGGAGGCGGACATGATACATACAATTTTTTACACGGTTTTTCTACAATATTTTGAAATAACACGGTCCACTAAAAATAACGTAAAATGTAACACTAAAAAGAACAACAATACTTTGTTTGTAAACAATTTAACAAACACACTAATAACAAGAAATTTAAACAACACAAAACAGTAAAAACAAACAAATGGATTCATTCGATCCTAACACATTGGAATTAACTAGCGATGAAAGCGATTTATTTTCAGTCCCTCATAAAAGTCTCCGTTTATATTCGATCGATTTTTTTTAATCTTAATACTTATTACGCATAATATTTTGTGTTAATTACTTATTGGCTTTTTAATTAACCATTTTCTACATTACAATGCTTTTTTCAAATATCACTGTTTTTTTTAATTCAGGGAACCAATATTCAATTTTGCTATTAATTCTATCACTTTTTTTACACGTGGCTTTGTGGAACGTATCTACTGTGAAAAAAAAGAGTTGAGTGTTTTCTAATCCTGACGTTTTTTTTATACTTATACAGTGCTTGAAATCTCATTTTCTGCGCTAGGCCAGCAAATTATTTGCGAAAAAAAGTATTTTTCTGTTTTACCGACCAAGAATAAATAGCTGCCTTAATATAACGTTTAGTTATGAGGTCATGTTAGTCTTATGTAACAGAAACTTTTTAGGTCATCCTTTTCTATTATATGGGTAACACCGGTAACATTTTTAATGTTTGTATTTTTTGTATACAATATAAAAAGTCGGGTGTGTCCGTACGGTATTTTTTTCCGTTTCTATGAGAGAAAGTCATTATCGTATCAAAGTTTCTTAAGGTAAAGTTTCTATAGTCAACATTGTCTTATTCACCAACGTGAAAACTTTCGGTAATTTAATGAAAAGATTTTCTATAAACGTCTGGTGCCATATTTCAATAATAAAAATATTTATCATTTTTATTCGTTATTATGTAGTAATTTTTTGTTTGGTATCTACTTGATGGATCTTTGAGCAAAGCGTTTGTCAATATTCTTCTATCCCAGGGGTGGGGAACCTTTTCAATTCTGAAATCCACATTCATTTATCTGATTCAACATAAGGTCGCAGAATAGAAAACGTTGTAACCCTCCCCTTTTTTACGATTTTCGAATATACATATAATGTGTTGATTACGCTCTTTTTCTATACGCTTGCGTATAACTTTTTGATCAAAGTGAATATTTTGATCAAGTCAAAAGGCCTCATCATCAGAGTAGCCAAAAGGTTGCAGATTCCTTCTAGCCCCTTGCATCGCCGATTGTTTATTTGGACAAGGGATGAACACTGAAGAGATGGACTGTCCAGAGTGAAGCCAGTTCACATGGGGTACCACATGTATTTTTAGTCAATATATACACTTCCCTATACAGCAGGAGCGGCCAATGAATCAATCTCAAATCGAATGTAACACTTATTGATCCCGCGCTTATTTAATGGGTTTTATTAACCTCGTATGACATATTAATTAAAATTGTTATATTAGTTACAACTGACATCAGTAGATCGCCATTTATATTTTTATCACCTAGTATTTAGTTGAGCGAACGTCATTTTCGTAAGTTTTGCATAAATATGAATATAGTTTTATCTTAGAGATTCAATCGAACCCCTGAGAGGTAAAGTGAGCCAAGAAGTATTTTTGGAAAAATGAGTTATGCGTTATAATAATCTACAAGTATTAAAGCAGTGTTGGGGAACCTGCGATCTTTTGGCTACTCTGATGCTGCTTTTTGACTAGATTAAAATATTCAATTTCATTAAAAAAATATTCGCAAGCGTTTGGAAAAAGACCGTAATCAACCCATTATATGTTCGACAGTCAAAAAAAGGGGGGGTGTCAACGCTTTCTTTACTGAGGCCTTATGTTGAATCAGATAAATAAATTTGGCTTTTAGAAATTAAAAGGTTCCCCACCCCTAACCTAGTCTTTCATAGAAAAAAATGTGGCCACCCTTGCTACATACCATGTTATATATATACATAACTATTAATATATACTCTTACGTACTTACTATACATAATAATCAAACCGAGTTAAGTCAGTTTCGTGATGCTAGGGGTTGTGTTTTTTGTTTATACATATATATATTTTAATTTATTAAAAAACATAAATCTTATTCTACAAAAGCAAGGAGCAAACTAGCTTTCAAAAGCAGGTTGCTTCGCCATTCAGCAATAACTCACCCAATCATGGCTTACATTACCCCAGTTCAGGCTTATGCTCACCACATGCATCCGAAGACTCTTCAGAATGTACAAAATAAATCATTGTGACATGCATGTAACGCCACGTGGTTCATATTTGGCTTAAAACTAAAACCCTTCATGCTGTTCATATTTTTGGAGAAGCTGTTTCATAAAATTTCTTTACAGCAAGACAATATACCGGTTTATTTATTCTTTATTCTTTATCTCTATGCGGTTATTTATATAATATTTATTGTGACAAAAAAAACACCGTGAGCAATTCCCTTCCGAAATAATTCGGTGGAAAAAGAAAATAGGAATGCTGGAAAATTGAATTTGTTTGACGAAAGAAAAAGAGAGAAAAGACGCAAGACAAAGAAGTCGGTAGGAAGATTGTAAAGTCAGCCCTGAACCTGAATAAAAGGTGTTGGTCAAACAATAAACATGCAGTTGCATAAACAAAATCTTACTATACACAATCAAAACTTACATAATAATTACGTTAAACAAACTAATCCACAATTAACCTATTTTAAAATATTAATAAAAACACAATATTCCTTTGTACTTTATTCCACTTTATTAAAAAGGTCAGAGCCGGTTTTGCTCGATGCGAGCTTTTTAACTGATAAGAAAAATATATAAACAGTGCTATCTATACAAAATGAAATTGAAATAAAAAGTGTAAACAACAATTGACAATGAAAATAATTTACAAATTACAGTATAAGTGACTATAATTACACAAAATTAAATTTTTTAACACCTATAAGGTATAATTAAAAAATCATCAAAGATTAATAAATTTAACTGATGGTAATTATAAACACAATTAAAATTTGGGAAATGTTTAACAAAGTGAAATTCTACATTACTAAAGTAAAAAACTTTAATGATAAGTTTGTGTTTTTCCCGCTTCCAAGTATGTGTACTTTGACAAAATCGACAGCCATAAAGATTCTGAAAAAGATATTTTTAAAAACCATTCTTACAAAAGAAATACAATTTTAAAATATATATAATATAAAAGCGCAGTTAACATAGGTTAATGTAAAAGATAAAGTAAAGGGGAACTTGCAAAAATAATTTGATCATTCAACAGATCTGAATTAGGTAGGAATTTAAATTCATTTTAAAATATTAACACAGTAATAAGCTTGTATCGAATCTAATATTACAGATTTGAACAAATAAACTGAGGTTTGGTAGACTTAATTTTGATACAACTAAATATTATTATTTAAGGAATCGTGTTTATTTATTTCTTAATATTTTGTTTACTTACGACTATTTCTGCGTGTTATTGATAAGTTTGGGATATTTTATAAAGCCAGCTGTCGACAGTTAAGTAAAATAAAAGAATTCAAATTACTTGAGGCATCTGGAATCATCGCCCACATAGTAGATTGATTGGCAAGGTGTCTGTGCAATATAATTTCACGTGCCAATTGCTTATCACAATAGATACTTTATAAATAAACAATTTACAAAACTGTATGCTTAAAAATAACAAAAACTTTTTATTTGCTTTGCTTACGTCGGAACGGAACAGTGGTTTTTTGTTTCAGCCACAATTTGTTTCTTTATTTTATTTCCTTTGAAACACAGAAACTTCATTGTATTTGAACTTGTTATTCAAATCTTGTTATGCGTTAAATATTTGTTATTTAACAAAGGGTCGTAATTTTCCGGTCAGAATTGACATTAAAAGGTCATAATATATCGGTCAGTGTAAATAGTCATAATTTTAATGAAATTTAAAAAAAACTTAACCTTACCTTACCTTACCAAAATAATTATTAAATATTGTGACCGTGTAATATTTGTATTCTGACCAAAAGTTAATTTAAATTTTGACCATTAAATTTGTTCCTTTTCACAGTTTTTTTATTTAGATTGAAAATTATTTTTAAAAATGTTACCGCTTAATGACGATACTTACACCTTACCCGCCGAATACATTCGACAGTTTGTGAAATAATATTAGTATTTCGAAAATAAAGGACCTTTTTGTACCTAATTTTACATTTAACAAATAAATATCAAGAACGATTTCGCTTAACACGAACATTATCAAGACTAATATATAAATAGTCCGCCAGTTCCAAGGGCCCTTAGACTAATCAACTCATTGCCTAGAGAAGTTGACATTTTTAGTAACAGTATTTGTGAACTGTTTGTTAAGTTTTACTTTTTTATTTCATAATTTTGTATGTTGATTTTGCTGTAGTATTTATTATGTAGTATTTTTTTATTTGTTCTCATTATATTTGTCAATCGCATGGTAATGTAATGTCATGTACTGTACTTTTAATTTTTAAATAAATAAATGAATCAAATGTGGCAAGATACATTTAAACATCGTGTTGAGATGTCACTCTCACAATAATTTCTGTATTTCTCTTACCGTTAAGTATAAAAGGTAAAATAAGCAAGCTTTTCAAATACAGAGTCAATATTATAACAATTTTAAGTACATAAGTTTTGTTTGAAAGAAGAAACTTTCTCAGTTCCTTAATACAAAAAAGGTATTTTTAGAAAAACTAAAAGTGATGAGGTCATGAGAATTTTCATGTTTTTTTTTACTTCAATCTTTGGGAACCGTTAAGGGAAGCATCACTTCTTTTTATATGGAAGACGATTTCTCGTTTTATTCTAAAGCCTAGGCGAGCGTCTTCTCATTACAGTAAAGGTAAATTTTGCAAATAACTTCAGATGGGGAAGACGCACGTGATGTTGGCGTATACATAATGATGCGGCCGTGTTTTCCTGCCATTCCCCCATGGACGCCATCTTGAAAGCTATCTCAATTAACGAGTTCGCCATTAATTCAACCCCGCAATGATTTCGGCAGACATTTTCGCACCCATTGTTCTAAATAATTAAGGGAAACACTCAACTGTTATTTGAAATCTCAACAAAAAACCTTTTTTTTATTGCATGATTGAAGGCAATACTAAATACTTACTTAATCGACTTTGTAGTTTGATCACTATAGATTTTGCTCAGTGACGAATGACGATGCCTTCTTAGCGGATTTTCTCTTAGCTAAATATTTTTTTCTCGCTCCCGAAAATAAATAATAATTTCTCACTGTCATTTCTCGAAGAGCCATAGTTTATTTCTCAATTTTCATTGGTATAGTTATATTTCGAATATTTGCTGTCATGAATCGATTTTTTCATTAGATCTTTACAAATCTTCGCCTCAATGGCAGAAATTGGAAAGTAACAAAAATTAATACAAAATGCGGTTCTTGAGTATCAGTTATTTGTCAGGAATAACTGCATTGGCGTATTTATTGTACAAGTTTAACATATACAATATTTTTTCATAGGAAATCATGATTAAATTTATTATTTCCTAACTATACTTATGTCTTATCGGCACAAATAATTAAAAGTTTTAATATGAATATAACTCATTTTTTTTAATTGCTGTTTACACTCAATACTAACAATTAGTTATTTGTTAACCAGCCAGCTCAGTGAAGAAAAATCTTTTTAACCAAGACACGGTCAGATACTTTCTGACAAGAGTTAAACTAGACAGTCTTTAAAAAATAAAACACTCATTTGTACTAATTCCACTGTTATATTATATGATCTGGAACGGTTTTTCTCTTGACGATCATTATTAATTATACCTTTCCACCAAATATTGGCAGTGAACACCTTAAAAGTGACTTAATAGTATTAAAATTTTACTAACTGCTGTCTAACTATCTTTCTCTCTTGAGTATTCAAACGATTGGCTTGATTACGTCAAATTAAACACCTTTTTTAGGCGTTCGGGATTCCAACGAAGTATTTTAGATTTTGTTGTTGTTTCATATGATTTTGTACAAGTCTCGAAATCATATTTCATACTAGTATTATTTTTAAGCATTAATAATTTAATCAATATATTTTCAAAATCGTGACAAGTTGTGTTCGTAAATATATCTAATTTATACTTACAAAAACGTCGAAAAACGCCATTACCTCGATGAAAAGAAGTGATAAAGATGTTGGCCGATATAACTAAGGAAGATTTCTTCCGCTAACATTTCATAGAAATCGTATTTCAAACTGTCTTCGCGGAAAGAATTGATGTACATATGAATGACTCGAATGAAGATTGAACCAAATTCACAACATGTTAGTGACAGAATCTATAACCGTTTTGATTTTCAGTTGACAATCTAGAAAATCCGAAAATACGTTTCACAAATAATCTTTAATATCAGTATCACCATATCTGTCAAAATAAAAATGCTGTGAGGAAAATTTTAGGTAAAGTTATTTTGAGTTAAAAATATAAATAAACATCATTGAACTTATTTGCCAGAATAAAACCAACGAGACTCGTTTTGTGCGCTACAGCATCTCTCATCATTTGTGGCAATAACATAGAAAAAGCAATAATAAAAAGAATTGAACTCTTTCTACAAACAAAGGTTGATTCAGTCACACGTAATTACAAGTTACGAGACAATGTACTCGCATTCGAATTGCATCTGACACTATACACAAAAGTGCGAGAAACCTAGTACACTTTGTGTTGTGCACATTTGAGCAGTAGCGACCGGTCAATGTGGCATTGCATCAATGCACCACTTGTATATGCAGGGGCGGTTATATTTCATGAAATTATATTCAAACATAACTTTTAGACCATTCACTCATCTTAAATTCTTCATTTTTTATTGTTATTTAAGTATTGAAAAATATTTGTCTTTGTATTCAATAGTCTCACCACACTAAATTTACCTGACTTCGATGACAAAATTATCTTACTATGATGATTTAATTGTGTTTGGCAATACAAATGTATTTAAAGAGATGACATGTAAAAGAATGTCTATTCTGACTCGTACGAGATGAATAAATAGTGTCAATTTAGGTCTACAGATGTTAATATAATTGCATAGAAAAAAAATAAGTATTATGCATTTTACAGGGCTGTGGAGTCGTGTAAAAAAAGACGACTCCGACTCCGACCCCGATTCCAGCTTTACAATAATTAACGACTCCGACTTTGAAGAATTTTTTCATTTTACCTGTATACCATCAGATTATCTTTCGTCAGCCAAGCATGTAATGTCAACACTGAACTATTTTGTTTGAATACGCATAATTAAATATATTTTTCAAAAAAAAATCGAGCCGCTCATTTTTCACGACTCCGACTTCGGTCAAAATACCGCGACTCCAACTCCAACTCCGACTCCACAGCCCTAGTATTTTATGAACATAAAAAGATGCCAAACGTTTCCAAAGAAAATCATCATAATATCTTGTCAACTATTTGATTGTTAATTAAATAGGTATTATTTATTCAATAAGTTGCTATTGCGTGTTATTTTATATATTTTCAATTGTATAATAAATAAAAATAAAAAATAGGTAAATGAAAACGTGCGATGTTATCTGAGAGCATTGTTTAAAAAAAAAACACTGAAATATAACTAAACCTAATCTAACGTAGAATATAAAGTAGATAACGGTGGCCGGAAAATTTTAAATGCGTCCAAAACTGACCCAAATGCTTTCGGAGGCTAAGGGTGACAGAGATGAAACTACGAAAAAAATATTTATATACCTTATATTTTATCATTAACGATTTTTTTTATTTGGTATTCTTTACAACAATATGAAGTATATTTTCTCACAAGAGCATTATTATGAAGACAAAACATTTATTTCTCAGCTGTATTTTTTCACTTTTAGGGTTTTCACTGCTTAGTGGAAACGCATTATATTAAGGGAAAACACAATATTCTTTTGTACTTAATTTCCACTTTATTTATCAAGATCGTTTCGCTCATGGTGAGCACTGTCAACTGATTTTTATTTGTATTTTTTCAAACGATTTATCTATTTCTGTTCGAAGGCATAGACGTTTGTGATGCCTAAAAAATAGCCCACCTACCTCCATATCAATCCTTATATAACGGGTGTAACGAGCCTGAAAAGCCAACCACTAGTCTAACAATATCCTTTCTATCTCTCCTCTCTTCAAAAGAAAGAGAGGTAGAGTAACTGAGTAACAATCAGTTCTCGTAGAAAAAAATATATTGAGATACTTCCATTAAGAATCCAAATGCTCCACATTGGGAGAGGATATGGATAAAAATTTAACAATTGAATTGATACTATTTTTTTAAATTAAAAAATAGTTTAGACCGACAGTAATAGGAAAATACCGTAATATGTCATAAAATGGACAAAATATGTTTATTGTGGACCTTTGTCGTAATAAATAACACGTAAGAATAATATTCTTTTTACATTAGTTATTTTTTAATCATTTCGACTCTCGTATCAAATTCGTAAAATATTTGATTTAATAATTGTAAATCGTTTGCCATTTGTTGTGTGTTTTACGCTATCTTGATGTCGATTCGCTTTGTCAAACAATCCATCGGCCAACTCGAAACATATTTGACTCATCCAATTGAATCAAATACATCATGCCATAAACGAGTATATTTTATTTGCCAGATTGAAACAGCTTATAATGATTTTGTTATATTTATAAACGACCAGTAGTTTGTAATCTTCAAAATACAATGTTTTTTATTGTTATTATACATTTTAAAACAGCAATGACATTATGTTTAAAAATGCTATGAAAAAACTGCCAAAGATTGTAATTATAACACTAAAAATGGTAGCTGTGCACAATAAAGTTTATTCGCTTAATCAAACCCATTTACTATGACCCATACGTAAAGTGTTTGCTTGAAAACGACAGAAAATGTATGCAAACGAAGCGTGTTAAGAGTTTTTCTCATTTTAAAGCACATTGAATAGTGTTTGTTCTGTAAAACAAGAAAGAGCTCTTTAAAGCATATGCAACCACTTAATTGCAAGTGATATTGCCTCTGTGTAATGTCCGCTATTCGCTTAAAAATGCGTATATTTCGACGAAAAACGAAATACATCTATATTTATGTTTTTCAAGTTGGTACGAATAACCAAGAGTGATTTTATTTCAAGTTGATTACTTATTATTTACAAAATTAACGTGTTGGAAACAATTCATCGTTCAACAATGCATGAGAATAATTGCTTTGAGAAATGATTGCTTTTACCCTGTAATTCAAATAAAAACGAGTCTGTAAACTAATTCATAAATTACTTTGAGAAGATATATTCACACTTAAGAATGCTGGGTAGTATAATCAGTGTTTAGATCAATTTTAAATAAAATTGAATGAGTTGGGTATGAAAAATGGCTCGTGACGATGAAAGCATAATGTAATAAAATACAAATTCTTCCTTTTTTTATTGTAAACCGGTTTCTTTCATGACCAACATTATCAACTGATAAGACTCGTATGAATAAATAACACTGTAATGTTGTGTTATATTATTAGTAAAGATTCTGAAGTCTCGTGGTTTTCAAAGTCCTGGGACTCGAGGCGTGATACATAAAGTCAAAGTCCCGGGATATCCCGGGACTCGACACTTTTATTTCCCTTTCAATATAATTATAATTGTATTCAAATGAAATATTTGCATTTATGTATGTATGTAATACATACATACATAATTTTCACAAACTCTAATATCTTACTAGCTACGTCGTCATTTTATGATTGGATAAATGGGATAGAATTTCTAGAAATTACAAACACTCGTGTCTTCAAATAGAAAAATACTGCTCTTACTGGGACTTGAACCCGAGAGATCCGTCTCAAAATTCAACGATGTTGACCACTGCACCACGGACCTCACAATTGCTATTTATATAACACAGATATAATAATAACTATATATTAATTGTTCTTAAATACTTCGACAACAAAATTTTCAATTCCAGAGTAATGTTAAAAAAGCAGCGCAACCGGTTTTCGTTTTGTTTACGGTCATTTTTTTATTATTATTTATCTCTGCCTCATTTATACATTGAAAGTCACCTCTCATATTACCATTTTATGAATATTGCTTCCTTTTTGTACGGCTAAGTATTTTTTGGTAAGGAATATGAGTCTTTTTATACACGGGCAAACATATTTATGTGAGTGCTTATTTTTGTTTGTATGTAACACGTAGCTATTATGTACTACTGAAATGAATGAAGTCGTCATTCTTCAAAACAATGCAATGTAAATACAATTTGTTTTCCATTAAAATAATGAAATCTACATTGGTTTTGATTTTGATGATTGATTAAAAGTACTTTACCTTTTACTCTCAGAATATACTTTTTTTAACGTGAATAAATAAAACATTTTCAAAGTTTTCACTGTCAATACATGGTGATAAGGCATTATATTAAAAAACACTCTTTTTACCTATTTTATAATTAATATTCATTAGCATAAGGGCTGTTTTCGCTCGTAGCGCAAGCTTAAGCATCGGTTGAAAATACTCGTGCTTGAATCGAGGACTGGCTTGAGTTTATTAAATAAATGTAGAATTACAATAGTAAAAAAACCTTTCCTTTTTAATGGATAGTATAAATAAAAATATTCATTTAGTCATTGCTAAGCAAAGAGAAAATAAGCTTTAGCTTAATAATTACTGCCAGGTCCGTGGCCAAGTGATCTATCCTTGGCTTTAGTCTCAGAGCTCACGATCTTTAATCTCAGTACAAACAGATTTTTTTAGTCGATTTATATATTTCTGTTCAAAGACATGAATATCTCTAACGCTTAAAATCTCCCCCACCACTTTTCCAACATTAAACATGGGTATTTATAAAAATAGTCAGTTAAACACAAGTCCTGTCCTAGCTCTATCCTAACATCCGTACCCTCGTCGAAAAAAAGAGATTAAGGACTAAGTAAGGAGCAGTTCTCGTTTAAATATAACTGTTGAGAAAAACTCCTTTTAGGACTTGGGAGTCCGTTAACTCCACATTGGAATCGGAAATGATTAAAAAAAAGATCATTTAGTTATTCTAAAATTTTGCAGCTATTTGAGACACCAACAAATAATTTTAAGATTGTATATTAACATCCTCAAAGTTCTCACCCAATTATTTGAAACTATTGTCTTTATATATCTTTGGAATTCATCGCACAAAAACATGAGGTCATGTTGAAACTAGACGCCCGAAATCCATTTTTTTTACAAGACATCCATTGATTTTCGCCAATGTCGCGTTGAATGGCCTGAATCAGTATTTTTATCTTCCGTTTGGTCTGGCTTTTTTAGATATTCAGATAGATTTAAGTATGTTTGGTCAATCTTTTCGATTTAATCAATAACATAATAAAATAATTCCCGACCTGAATATGTATTTTATTCGATACATTTGAAATGGTTCAAGTGAATTCCGTAAAATGAAAGCATTGATTGTTCTCCCGCTGTAGCAATAATCCGCTAGACAAATATTTTAAGCGCGTTATTGGATTTTAGCGACGAAATAATCATTTCAATTTTATTTTCTCTTCCTCTTTGTTTAAATTATATTTTTAATTTTCAACAAAAATACTTTTTCCTTAAAAATCACAATTCGTATAACTAAATACACTATCTGTCAAAAAGATTAAGCCTGAAATGCCGAATTAGTATCTAAATTTAACTTTTAACTTTGAAAAAAGAAGGCCCTATCAAAATTGCAACCAGAAACAAAGAACCTCTACAAAGAGTTGAAAATAAAAATAATATTAATTTGACATTGCATTGAGTTATCAAAACACCAGTTATTAAGTCTTTGAAATGCTTCAATGTTGCGTTTATTTAAAATTTTGACTTTGACCCAAAATCGTTAAAAAACGTTTTCATCCCTCTTGTAAATTAGTTTGGTGTGGGTTGATATTTTTAACTTCAACGCAGTACATATATGTAATTATGATCACGACGGTTCTACTAATAACAATGATTATGAATTGATTATAGTTGATAGTTCTCGTAATTATTTTTTTAATGAAAATATTTGTCATTACAGCTAATTCCAATGCGCCAAATATTATTGAAAGATCATATGAGATAAACTGGATTAGATTTTTTTGTAAGTCACTTGAGATCAATGCGAGAAAAATTGACATTGGAATCAATTGAACCCAGACGCACCTGATCAGTAGAACCAAGCTCTTGCCAACTAGACCACAGCGGATGAGAACTGGAATCAGTGGTGGAATTATATCAAAAAACTGTTTTTAATATACCTAGGTATTGCTTTTCCACAAAGAGCCTCAAAAGACTTCATATAATATTTCAACAAATTTGTAATTATTCTTATTCCCTTGGTTGTGTTAATAGAGGTGACACTTATTGCGCTTATTGGAGTTAATAACCTGCTGCGTAGCCACTGCGTAGATTCATAAGCACAAAATGGTAAAATATTCATTACAAAATATATTTTTTAATAATGAAATCAAGAATTAATGCAACAAATAAAGGGGTCAAACAATCTTGAAAAAAAAAATCAAAAATCAAATAGCTAAAACAATTAAACTTTTGAATTGAAATCAGCAGAAAATCTGTTTTCATTCCACAAAAAAACATTTGTTTTCAAATTCGTTTTAGAAAAATTTCTCAAAATGGCTTCCGTGCTACAATGCTGTCTTTGCTTTTGACCCCCTCAAAAAGCATGTTATCAAATTTATGTAATAATTTTATTTGAGTCGTCTAAGTATCGTTTCATTTTCTAAAATAATACGATTTGTATTTTGAATTGATCCTTCGACGCCAATGGATCACACCTCAACAAATTGTTTCCGCAAAAATTATTGAAGCCTAAATCAGAATATATGTTTCATATTCTTTCAAGCTTATTTGAAAAATTGGTGTCCATAATAAAACATCTATCAATTTTTGTCACGCGTGAAAATATTTTACGATTCAGTTTTTTCACATGTAAATATTTTCATAAAATATTTCGCCATACAAGTTCTATCATCTAGTAAAATCCTTTGAGAATATATAGAGAAAGTAATATTCTCAAAGTCTTAAACATTTTTACTTCTAGCTTATATTTTCCAAGCTTAAAAGCATGTTATACGTCTCAGCTTAGTTCTCCAAGAACCCGGTACTTTCTTTCATTGGTAAATTAGCATTTGCTTAGTAAATCTTTTTTGTACCAAAGTGAAACAGTTAAACTATTTAAATTTGATTTTTTTAAATTTTGTATATTTCCACTTGTGTTGTCACTAACAGCTTGGGTTTCACCTTTCAACATTTCCAGGAATCAATTTCACGGAAGAAGTCGAGCTGATGCTTAATAAATAGTTTTGTAGAAATATGTATGTAGAAAAATAAAAATAAATATGCAATAAATAAAATTACTATGTTGACGGCAACTCAAAATCAATCCTCAAACATCTTGCCTGAGGATTTCGAAAGGCGAAACCCGGTCATTAGTTGCAAAACACATGGAAATTTACAAAATTTAAACGATTCAAATTTATCACTTTTAGGGTGTTCACTGTCAATACTTGGTGGAAAGGCATTATATTAATAAAAACACAATAATCCTTTGTACTTCATTCCACTTTATTGATATGGTCTTTGAAAAATTTCTTTTTCAGAATCTTCCTGGCTGTCGATTTTGTTTAAGTATGTACACTTACCAACTACTTGGAAGAGGGGAAATTTTCTTAACTATCATTAAGCCTATTCACTATATTATTGTCATTATTAATGTCATTATTTTTATTGTATCACTTTGTCAAAGAATTCCCAAATTTTAATTATGTTTGTAATTACTTTCAATTCCCATTCTAAATTTATTAATCTGAGATGACTTTTTAATTATATGTTAGATGTGTTAAACATTTTAATTTTGTGCTATTTTAGAATCACTTTTAATGTAATTGGTATTTTCTTTTCAATGCCAATTGTTGTTTATAACTGTTTATTTTTGTATAAATAGCACTGTTAAATTATATTTCTTATCAGTTGACGATGCTCGTAATGAGCGAAACCGGTCCTGACATATTAAATAAAGTGGAATGAAGTACAAAGGATTATTGTGTTTTTATTAATGATTCAAATTTTATATTAAAATTCTATCAAGCATCTTTAGTTGAAATCCTGACCAATAGTAAACTATTGCTCACTTTTAGGGTGTTCACTGCCAATACTTGGTGGAAAGGCATTATATTAATAAAAACAATATTCCTTTAATGAGCGAAACCGGTCCTGACCTAATTAATAAAGTGGAATGAAGTACAAAGGCATTTTTTTTTTATTAAGTAAACTATTGCGTTCACCATTAATTATAAAATATACTTTAAATCTATTTCGACACTACGACATCATTTAGATCTGACGGTGGCGTAATGCCGAAATAGATTTCAGATTTATATTAAGTAATGTAGTTGAATTTCAACAAGAGTTGAACTCTGCTACTTTTTTCATCTTTCCGTTGAATTTTTTTTTTTACGAAATTTTCTAAACTTCTTCGAAGTCTTATGACAATATTTCAATGCGTCTTGTACGATGTTATCTTAAAATTCTGAACGTAATATTTTATTTATTATATTCCCAGACAGTGGGTTTTATTCCTGTGGAAGGTGGGATGATAATTAATTTCATTAATAAAGAATAATACTAAGAAAATGTAAGGAATGAACAATTATATTATTAAAAACAGAACAGAAGAAATTTTATTCGTAATTAAGTGGATTTTTTGTATTGTTAAAAATACTATCTCATTAATAGCTATTAAAAATATTTTAAGAATACTGAATGAAAATGAAAAAAAAACATTCATTTAAATTATTAAGTAAAATAAACATATGGTCGTGGTACTGATTGTTTCATAGAATTAGAATTAATTTATGGAATTATACGTTCTAATTAAAATTCAAGTAACATAATACACGTGTACTACATCATAATGAGATAAAATTAAATTTAAAATTATGAAAAAATATAAATATATTAAAGTAATAATTTGTTCTTCAAATTTATGTAAAATACGGAAACAATATTTTTTGTGTTAATATAGCATTTTTAAATGCTTTTTTAATTTTATAGATATTATAGTTAAATGAATATCACACAGTGCTTAAACATTTTTTCAGCGAATCATTTTCATATGATTAATACGGTTTAAGGAGATACACAGATTATGTTGTTTTAATCAGAAAAACGATTGTTGGCATTTACTTTCAAGCCTGTTTTAAACTACAAATTGCAAGGTTAATCAAAGATGTTTTTTTATTTTAAAAAAAAGCAGGTGACTTCGTTTGATTTGTTGGCCTCTTTAGTATAGTAGTTAGAACTTCACACTATAGATTAAATAATTCTGGCTTTAATCCAGACAGGAATCAATATTAAATTATAATTTTGCGATTAGGCATTTGAGATCTTGGTTGATAAAAAATCCTTATACAATAGTTGATACCTAGGCAATTACTAAATATTGGACAGTAAATATATTAAAGCGAATCTTGATTTATCAATGACTCATCACCAATTCCCAATCTAATAACATTTAAAACGTCAACTTTTTCGTCTTGGCGTTCTCATTAATTCAAAAAATAGCATTGATGGAACATTTTGGATTAAAAATGCTCTAATACAGTCGAGCTATTACTCGTTTAACTCGTTTTAATGAATAGTTGAATCGCAAACATGTTTACAAATTTTTACACCTTACATCAATGAATGCATTAAAGATAACATATAAAGTAAAACTTTGAAAATATGTTTTGTGCATTTTGACTGGGATACAGTTTACAAGTAAATAAAACTAAAAAACACTGAAGATTAAATATTTAATAAACGAGCATAAATACAAATTTGGATCTTCTAATAGATTTTTATACGAAAATTATACGATCTATTTCATTACGCAGCAAAATAGAATTTTCTATTTCAGGAAATTTCGTTAGCAAAATTTGGTTACTATGTAATTAATCAGTAGACGTACTCACAGAAAAAAATGCTATTTTAATAATCTTAGAAAACCGGAAATTAGTAAATATTGGATTTCGTTCAAAAATTCAGTTTTTGCATAAGCCCTAATCACTTGTCTATCAAAGTGGATTGCAAGGAAGAATATTTTTATTCAAAATATTTAATATTCGACTACAGTGGAATATCAAAGAAATAAATTAAACAGTCAGAGTTTAAATCAACTTTCGGTCAGAACTCAAATAAACTTTTGGTCAGAATAAAATTCAATTTTTAGTCAGAATTAAAATCCTATAATCTCAGATTTTTATAACCATTTTGGTTAGGTTAGGTAAGGATTTTTTTCAACTTCATTTAAATTATGACTAATTATAAAAATTATGACCGAAACTGTATAAAAATTCAGACCGGAATAATATGAGCCGAATATTATATAATATGTTATACACCTCAAATAATTTTGTATGCCAACTAAAATTACAAAAGTCATTTAAACACATCATAACTTTGAAACACAATTATGCCGCTATGGAAAACAAAATAACTTTGATTGAATTCAAAATCATCTGTTACTTTAGAACGAAAGGAAAATACGATTTGTCATATTTGTACTCAGGGATTCGAAATTTCTCATTACCGGATAAAACGCGTTGAGTTCACAAAATTAGTTTTGTCCTTAGGCTTAGGGAACAGTTTTCTCTAACATGTGGTGTTGTTATTCTGTGACATATTACTTTTCCTTTGCAGAATTGCACGTATACTGGCAACATGCGTAATGGAATTTAGCAGATGATATGCTGTGGGAATTTGAAGGCGTCGGTGTATTAAAATTTACATATTAAACTAAAGTACATCTCGAGTTTAAAAAACTAGATTAAAGAATTACATGTAAACAGACACATGTCCATAATTGTTATATTATAAAGTATATTTTTCAACGACTTTCTATGATAAAAAATGATTCTTATAAGTTTCGTTTCCGTTGATTCAATATTTTTTTCATCGAATAATAAATTTATTTAAAATGAAAAACTCATCTGTTATGTTATAACATAACGTTCCACCACTGTTAAACTGTTCACAGTAAATTCACAGTAAGTTCACAGTAAATTTTGATAAAAATGCATTATATTCAAAGAATAAAACACTTATTTGTACTTATTATATATTTAACTAACCAGTACCCGGCATGCGTTGCAATATCATCATAGCACTCCTTGTCGAAGTCAAAGCGTGAAATCTTATCAATGTGTAAATAAACTAGCAGATTTATTTTTTTCTTTTGTTAATGTTTTTGTTGAAAAACATAATATATGTACATACAAACATCTACATATAAATACAATAAAAAAACAATTCCTAATGACAATTTATTTTAATATGTCAAAATAGAAACTTATCCCGCAGCCCCGAAAATGGTCTCTCGCACCATCGAAAGGTGCGCATACCCCAGATTAAGAGCCGCTGATCTAGCTGGATGCTTTATAAATCGTTTCGGAAGCACTGACTCAAGCTGTCGACGTTCAGTTGATTTAATATCAACAATTTTCAGTCATAATAAGCTCGAATGGTTATTCAAGTTTTTGTGGAAAACTATATTTCCCGAACGATATCTTATACATACAAAGTTTCAATGAGGATCAATATTTATATGAAATCTCTGCACAATATTTACGAAAGACCCTGAAGCGACTATTCCAATCAGTCAACATTTTCCCCGAGAGTAAATAACTATGAAATTTTGAAGGTAATTTTCCTTGAGCAAAGTGCATTTCAGTTTATCTTACTACTGATATTAATAAACATAGAAAATCCGTAAATCATTTATCGTTCATAGTTGTTTGGTGAAGGGTGAAAGGTGAAAGATGCAATATTTATTTTCTTTCCAGTTTTTATATTGTGTTTATGAACATAAATTTTACGGACGGATCGATCTGAAACACAGTTATCAATGTTTACTGACTTTTTTAAATGAAAAAGATTTATGGTTTAGATAAATATATTCAATTTGAATTAACACCGATTTGTATTTCATTTATTATATATATAAACGAAGCCACAAGGTTCTAACTACGACTATATAAATATTGACGGTATGGTTTTATGCTGCAAAAATGAGAAATTTTGAGATACGACTGACAAAAATTTGGATGCATATATATATACTGAGTTATAAAAAAGTGATCATTATTATTTCTCTCATCTTTTTAATGAAACATCTGGTCATTTATTTAAATTCAATTAAAAATGATTACAACGTTGACAAAACCGGAAAAAATATTTAGAGTTGAATTTATATGAAACTGGGAGAAGATTGTGAATATTCTTTTATTTTCATTTCCAAACATCTGCCTACCGAGTGAAATTTAGTGATTTTTTACTTTTGTGGAGCTCTCGAAGACAGGTTTTCGAATATAATGATTATTATATTGTAACTCAAAACGTAAATGTCTTGACATATCGTTCTATAGAGCTAGGCAAAGCCCGCTTTAGTAACTTAAGACTGCTATGAGATAGGTCATCGATGTGTAGAGTGTAGGGTAAAAACATACTAGAAAAAACACAATATTCCTTTGTACTTCATTCCACTTTATTTAATATGTCAGGACCGGTTTCGCTCATTACGAGCATCGTCAACTGATAAGAAATATAATTTTATTTTTGTATAAATAGCACTGTTAAATTATATTTCTTATCAGTTGACGATGCTCGTAATGAGCGAAACCGGTCCTGACATATTAAATAAAGTGGAATGAAGTACAAAGGAATATTGTGTTTTTTCTAATTTTTAATGCCTTTCCACCAAGTATTGACAGTGAACACCCTAAAATGTAAAAACATACATTATTTAAAATCTGTTTTGCATATTTAACTGTCTTCGACCATCCATACATTATATACAATACAATAAAATACTTGTGTCTGTCGGACAAAAACACGTCTAAAACGGTAAACACGATCCGTGTTTGGGGCGTAGCATACAGTAGTGGTTTCCAATCGTTATTGACTGACGTTCCGTGACTGATTTCATAGGTTTGACTCCCAGTAGGAACAGTAAATTTATCTATTATATTTGTAGAACGCAAACTTTTTATTTATTCAACGAATATAGACTGGCATATTCCCGAATAAATTAACATGTTTGTGATTTGGTAGAGCGAGCTTGGTAATGGCCTTTATTTTTTTTTTTGTAAAATTTGCCTGAATCTATCCCAGGCGAAGCCTGGTAATAAAATGGCTATGAATCAACTTACTATTAGGGCTCATAAAAAAACCGACTTTTGAAAAAACCGGTTGTCGAATGTCAATATTGTTCGAAAGCCGGTTTTATCGAATTAAAATAGTGAGAAAATGTTCATTTTTTTATGTTGTTTATTTATGTACATAATAATGCACAACAAAAAATTCTTTGGTGCTACTTTTCAGAAAATATGATTTAAGAAAACACAAAGCGTCCACTGATTGTTTGGTAACAAAATTTCCTGATATTGAAAATACCCTTTCGCTGGGTAATGATGTGGGGCATATGGTCTTTAAGTCATCAAATAAAAGATCCAAATTTTCTGTCCTTATGTTTAAAGACTAGTTTATGGAAAAATTCGGCACAACCGGTTACGAAGTTGAAAAACCGGTTTTCGAATGTCAAATTTTTACCAAAAACCCGGTTTTGAAAACCGACAAGCCCTACTAAATATATATATATTTTAAATGTTAATGATACCCTAATTACTAAATAAATACTGTACTTTTTGACACGACAAAAGAACAAAATCTTCATCAACAGGTCTTTAAAACTATTTAGTTCTAGTCTAAAAAAATTAACCAATTGTATTGACGTCAGTAAAATTATCATATGTATTGCCTTAGCTATTTTATACTCAACAAATAAATCAAAGTTCATTGATATTATAAAAGAAATCCTACGTATTTTATTCAGTATGATATCTGCCAATAATAATTTACGTTAAATTCTGATTATATAAAACCAATCATAATTTTGTATTGATATTGCAAACAATAGAGCTATTAAAAGTGCCAGCCAGGCAAACAAGAAGCATACGAAATGGGTCAAAATCATAAGAATCGTTTTACGTTAATCGAATGCAAATCACTTGGCCAGCTGTATTTTTTCCTCTTGTTAAGCCCATCTCACAGCCTGTAAAATTATTCATTATTCATAAATTGTTTTCGGCATATTTTTTTCATGATACCAAAAATATACCGACTAAGTAACGTTTTATTATGAATAGTATCACATTGACCCGAATACATCAATCGTCTAGAGCACGGTTTCTCAACGGTGGGCCATAGCGTGTTCCAAGGGGGCCACAGAGATTTATTCTTGTTTTGGGGAGCCACAACACAGTTCAGGGGGGCCACGGGCAAATTGAGGATTTCAAATTCCTCGGTGAGCTAAAAAAAAAAAAGGTATGGGGGCCACAGAAAAATAAAGACACTCAAAGGGGGCCACGCTCCCAAAAAGGTTGAGAAACACTGGTCTAGAGCATAGTTTCTCAACCTTTTTAAGCCCGTGGCCCCCTTTTGAGTCTCAAAATTTTCCGTGGCCCCCCTATCCATAGTATTTAATAAATTCTATTTTATTTTATTTGTCCATAATTTAAGAGCATTATTTTTAATTTACATATTACATTGAAAAGGGTAATTAATTTATTATTTTTTTCAAATAAATAAATAAAGCTACTGTCCATCCGTGTGAATCAACGTCCATCGTTGTAAACGTTAGTGCTTCTTTCAGTCTTTGAACTGCACACAGTGATCACGTCACAACGTGATTATCATTTGCAGACAATTGTTAACAAGCAGTGAGCTTAGATTAAGACAGGATATTCTGATAAGAAGGATATAATGATCGTTATGTTGACGTATATTGATATTTCAACTAATAGTTATTTAACGCGTTTCTATCTTAGTGTTATATGTGATTCGTATATTTTGAAAGCATATTCACTCATCAACGATTTGTTATTATCTTACACTATATGTAATTATCTATTGCTTTTCGTTTGTGAATAGCCAATTGATGTTAAAATATAATATTTGTATTTTCACCGACGCAGTACATTTATGAAATGAATTTTATCGCGTTGAACGTGCTCAATGTATATTGAAAATCGAGTATTTCAGAGATGCAAATATCGAGACACGCTTTGATATCCAGATAAATACCGATAAGCGTTTGAAATTTCGTTAAGCTGGCGCGATCTTATCGTTTTTTGATTCGAACAACATTTACATGCGGAATTTCGGAATATACGCAATACACGACAAGTGGATTTTTATCTGGAATTTTTGTCAATACTATAGATTCTTTTTAAGTAACAGCTTTTTTATGTAAAATTTGAAAAATAAAACAAATAAACGTGTATTACGGTAATAGACGCCGCATTCAATTCTATTAGAATCAGTTAGAATATTCTTTTAAGGGCAAACAAACTTATAAATTCTTTCTGAATGATAAAATAACGGATTGAGATTTTAAAAATTTTGCTCTTGATTTCTGAACAAGCCATTTTATAACTAATCATGGTCACTTCACTGCTTAGATCAGGGATGGCGAACCTTTTTGGGTCCGCGTGCCAAAAATCCTCAAATATTATTTCTTGATTGAGTGGCGTACCCAAGCAGTAAAAAAATAACAAAATAGAAAAAATAAAAAATGTTTTTTTTTTCTGAATTTTATTTACAAGCTTAAAAATTACAATTACAACATTTGAAAATTAATAAAACACAATAAATTTATAATTCAAAGATTATTTATTATTATAAATTTGATTTTTTTAAACTTAAAAAATATTTTTTTTGAACATGGAAATCGTTCGCGTGCCATTAAAATTCTCAAACGTGCCACCTCGGGCACGCGTGTCATAGGTTCGCCATCCCTGGCTTAGATGTCGCAGCTTGGTCGGATAGTAATGTATGTACAGCAATATGATTCAGAATGCTGATCACATTCTTTGGAAATGTCCAGATGACAAATGGAAAAAAAACTCTAAAGACGATAAAAATATCAGTATTTGCAGTGCTTTTTTTAAACAATAGTGCCGGAACTCACTTTTTGACAATATTTTTTTTCTAATTCGGGATAGTTCTCAATGTGAAGCATAAAGGTATCTCAACGAAAGATTTTTTTACGAGAACTGCATATTATTCAGTTCCTCGACCCATTTTTTAAGGAGAGTAAGGATGGAAGTATAGGGTTAAGACATAACTAGTGATTAACTTATCACTTTCGTTTTGCTTCAAACTGAGATTTGAACGACGTTAACCACTACGCTATGGACTTGACTGTTAGGAAAAGGTTTTTGTAAATAAGATAATTTTGCAAAACAAAACAGTTAGCTTTAAGCCCTTGGTTCAGGTCACAGAGTAGTCTATGGACCTGGTATTGTTTTGCACATTGAGAAGGGACCTCAAATGGGAAAATGCAATCAATGGTTTCCATGAAAAAAAATCAACAGTTTTTAAAGTAAAATAAAATTATATTATACAATGCGTACACAATTGATTTTAAAATTAAAAAGTCTCGCTAGTACCGACTTTTGTTAACGCGTATAAAGCCCGAATGGCCATATTCCAATATACATCGACTCCAAGGCGATATTGTAATGTTTGTAAATAAGTGTGACAGTTATAAGCCGTTATCGTCCCTTTGTTGTTTTCACCCCAACGTCCGTTTTTTTAAACACGCTCAATACATTTTAAAGGAAACTTTATATTTATTGCAAGCAAACAAAACCACACATATTTTTTTATTTTGAACAAAAATAATCACATTTTTGGGGTCTGCGTATCGAGACGCGTATATAAAATAATACTTATGTTGATATAATTTAAGATTTCGACTGAAGGTTCTTGGTGGAATTTCAATATTAAATTTGAATCGTTCAAATTATGTACATTCTCACAGATTAAATTATATCAATATTGCTAGTACAGCAAGATTGGCTGAACTCTATAGTACGGGTCGTTAGTGACAAAATCTGTGAGAATATACATAATTTGAACGATTCAAATTTAATACTTATTTTATTTTATAATTTAACAATTTTGACAAACTAGAGCTAGGATAAATACGCAATAGTTTTTTAACGCTAATTGCTATAATTCACTTTTATTGAAGAAGAAAAAACAGCTCGTTGTCTATACTATTTATTGTTCCAGAATAATTCAGAGTTTTATGGATCCTGGACTTAGCGAAAATTGAAAAATACTGCTAGACATTTATCGCACATGAAACGATTTCAAAAGCCAAATTATATTGTGGCGTGGTTTTACAATAGATAACAATCAGATCCGGCACAATAACTACACTAATAAATTAAAAAATGTGAAATTAATACAAATTACTTGAAATGAATAATAAAGAGTATTTTTATAATGGATTTTGTCAATATTTGTTATTCAGATAAGACTAAAAAGCCGTTAAAATTTATTTTATATATAAGAAAAAGTAATTACTAATCTGGCATTAATAACGACAAAATTTAGTGATGAAGAAAAGTTCAGTATATTACAAAGTGATTAATATTTATTACCTAATAATGTAAATACTTTGCAATAAACGTGTATTACGGTAATAGACGCCGCATTATTATTAGAATCAGTTAGAATATTCTTTTAAGGGCAAACAAACTTATAAATTCTTTCTGAATGATAAAATAACGGATTGATAATTTTGCTCTTGATTTCTGAACAAGCCATTTTATATCACTGCTTAGATCAGGAATGGCGAACCTTTTTGGGACCGCGTGCCAAAAATCCTCAAATATTATTTCTTGATTGAGTGGCGTACCCAAGCAGTAAAAAAATAACAAAATAGAAAAAATAAAAAATGTTTTTTTTTTCTGAATTTTATTTACAAGCTTAAAAATTACAATTACAACATTTGAAAATTAATAAAACACAATAAATTTATAATTCAAAGATTATTTATTATTATAAATTTGATTTTTTTAAACTTAAAAAATATTTTTTTTGAACATGGAAATCGTGCGCGTGCCATTAAAATTCTCAAACGTAACTGTAACTACAAAATGTAAAAATTATCTACTGCGGCATTGTTCTGCCGAAAACGTGCTCAAAATATTATTCTTATTATATCTTATTCTATCTGAAATTTCTATGTTTTTAGTGAGAAAACAATAAAGGAAGGATTATAATGAAATATAAATAAAAATCAAATGCACTGCAACCAATTGGAATCAGTTGTCTGATGGATTTAATAGCTACGAGATTAGCTTAGCATGTGAAAATATGTACAATTGCATTGTTTTTCACACATAATAAATGCAAAATTAATCGCTACACATTTCATGTACGTTTTATTTTGCGTCAAACAAAACCTTAACTAATTTAAACATATAATTGCAGGGATTGGCAACCCAGTATAGCTCAGCTTATAATTTATTTATTTTTGATTTGTGCTTGTCTTGTGTCAATGTCCTGGTTACAAAAGCAATAAACTAATAATGTATTCTTTGTTTAAATTAATAATTTGATTTGTATTCCAGTTATCAATTATTTTTTTATTTCAAAATTATCCAATGCTAATATCACTAAAAGTTTATAGAATGGAAATCATTGTTGGTACAATTGTATAAAAACAGGAATTTGAAGATTAAAAACTTCAAACAACAATCAATATTTTCGACTGGCAACTTAAAAAAAAATATACAATATTTCAATTCATCAAATTGAAGCATTTGATGAATACGTCAAACAACCAACAAAATTACTTTAGAACAATTCTTTTACAATGAAAGAAACATTATTTTTTGAGAATGTATAAACAAAATCTATATTATCATTTTTTTATATTTGAAGTCGTAAATCACGAACTATTTTTTAATAATAGTGTATATTATATTTAAAAAATCAGGTCTAATTCAAATTAGGCAATATGTTAAAAAGGCCTCATTTAATAATATTTAACAAACGGTTTTATTTCAAGACTTTTAAATAGTATTATTTTGATTCTTAGATTTAGTTTTTTAATCGATAAGTATTTTTTTACATAGTTTGTTAATAACTAAGTTGAAATAAAATTATTTTAGCTTTCGCATACTCATCGCATGGTTTTATCGAATTTTGCAATTTTTAAATCACATCATATGTATTCTGTGATATATATATTTTGTATACTTTCGTATTTTTCGATTGATTTTAACAATATACAGACATCGGTTTTTTGCTTTGAATTGATTTGTGTAAAATCACTATCAACAACGTATAGTTGTGTAGATTGAGGTGGTTGTGCCATTTCCAGCATTTTTTGATTGCCGCACGTTGCTTAAAGTAACGCCATGTACGTTCAAAGATCACACAACCATGATGAACGACATAAACATCGCGTCATTACCTGGTTAATCGTTGAATGCAATAACAGTTTTGATTAAGATACATATACAATTAAAAATATTGTACATGTACGGATTAGGCTTTCCGATCCCGGGATCCCGTCTAATTTTGTGATCCCGAAAGTCAGGGGTTGGTATGGTCGCGATCCCGGGATTTCGGGATGTAGAAATCGGCAAATACCTGGGTTTTTTAAATTGGAAATGAAATAATAAAAATTCCGGCACCAAAACTTTTCTCAAATTATGCATAGTCCCGGGATTCCGGGATCACGAAAAGGCTCCGTGATTGGATACTCTAGTACAGATCTAGTATTGGATACCCACTATAGTACCCATGTTTATTATTTTTCAATTATGTTATTAATTGCGACATCTGTGAACAATATTTGACAGCAGAATGCATCCATAAGGATGAAATATACCGTGGAAATTAATTGTTTTTTTATAAGATAGCTCATTTACAGACTGCACGTAGCTCAATGTCCATTCAAGTGTACATTAACATATTCATTGTGAAAAACATACGGTTATGAATAATTTTCCGTCTCTTTTATCTGCTTTCAGTTTATGTCTTATGAATTAATAAAAAGACTGTCATAAACAACTTCATCAAATCAAGAAAAAAAAACAACAAAAACAATATACCGGACGTGTATATGTATTGAGACTAAATATTATTTGCCTCCTTTGCCAACCGGATGGATCCACCGTCGTGGAAGGTCACTGATGACCATCGATAGGATGCTGGGATGACTTGAGAGTCAAAGAAGCCGGCGAAGGGCAGAGGATCTTAAAGAAACAATGTTGTGGGCATATATTCCAAATAAGGAGCAGATAAATAAAAAAAAAAAAAAAATCTTAGGTTCTGCATGTAATTTAGAATAAGATTTTAACATTGTATCTTGTTCTAGCTTTCGTTACTGTCTTGTTAAAGGTATACATAAAATAACGGCCAATCAATTATATTAAATACCCTTTTAATATTATCGTTTACATATCGGCCCGAACCCACCAATCTCTAATCTTCACAACTATGACGAGACACTGCCTGAGAATCGTTTTAGACCCAGAGCAGTTCTGCTCGACGACACACCATAGATCTTATGTTTGGTCTAAAATTAACAATTTAAAAACGCACTTAGCATCATGAAAATGACTCTCTTTGGTTGACTTCTTTGTGTACTGTATGTGTGTATGTATGTGCATGTGTGTTTAAATGTACGGATGTAGTATGGGGGGAAGCAAATATAATGTAATTTGGAGAATAATACATATGAAGTTCCCGTGAAATTCCTATTTATTTATTGTTAAAAATTAAAATTATAGTACATGACATAACAGCTGACGAGAATTTGCCAAATATAATGAAACAAAATATAAAATAAAACTACATAATACATCAAAATCAAGAAATAAAATAGTAAAATTTAACAAACAGTTCACAAATACTATCACTAAAAATGTCCACTTCTCTAGGAAATGAGTTGATCAATCGAACGGCCCTAGAAACTGGTGACTCATACCTCGTAAGCAAGGTATAAGTTTTTAGAAATAAAAGTTTTTGCTCATAGTTTCGCCCACGTAAGAATAAATTGGGAGCATGTAAATTAATAGTCATGAAAGGATTATTAACTCGGCCCCGAAGGAGAAGAGAAAAATGTTTTAAGCTTGAAAACGATCTTCAAGCTTTAAGAGAGTGAAATGATAACATTCCTAAAATAGATTTGGTGTGGTAGTTTCTTATCTATGTAGCGATCATACCTTTCCGTCTGCAACGATGTTAAGAGAATACAATTTTTAAAAACATTAGCAATGAAGGAGACTAGAAGAACCTTGACGCTAACACTGTTACTTAAAGCTCTTTAAATTTGATATCCAAAAAATAAAATCAGCCCGTAATCGGTAGAAAAACGTAAGTGACAATACATAAACTTTACAGAAATGGTCAGGGTCTAACCATACAAAAGGTTTTATTAACTTTCTCTCGTAATAAGTTTGCAAAAATAATTTCTTGAATGCGGTTAGTAATATTTGGTAAATTAAAGTTTATTTTTGCGAGCTTATTACGAGAGGAAGTTAAAAAATCAAAATTTTTCTGTAAAAAATATGAATTGTCGCTTAAAATTTTCTGCCGATTACGGGTCAATATTTCCGAATTAAGATAAAAACTTTAAATAAATATTCTACTTAACAAAATGAATTGTGTGCCTTCACTGAAATCTAAGCCGAGTATATTATAATATATGTCGTTTAAATTGATAATCGACATATTTATAATTGGCATTATTGATAACCTTTCAAATAAATTCGAGTTGCAAATTTTATGAGCCAGTCGAATATTGATGTGAATCAAGCTGATAATTTTATTTTTGTCATTTTTTACTGTTCATTTAAATTTGTGTATGCTAAGTTTGCGGTCTATTGCAGTCATCATATTTTATATTATGCAGCGTAATAAGAAACATCGATTAAATTATGATTTTTTTAAGATGTCTATTCTGAGATATTACATGATGCACATTTAGTGTTAAGCTCTTTAAAAAAATGCCGATGTAGAAAAATATGTGCTGTTTCCATAGTCATCATTGGCAGTTTATAGCCGTCACACATAAAGGAAAAAAATATCAACCAAAATAAACTTTCCAGTATCAAAATGGCTTTATTTCAAGACACTTTATATACTGCAACGGTGACCAACCTTTTAGTTATCACTGATGACTAAATCTCGATGACCACTTAAGAACGATACGTACAAAACTTATTAATTACAAAATAGTTATGAATATATTAATAAGTCTGACAGTTTCGAAAATTCAAAACACTAAAAGTACTAATTACAAATTAATTACTTGTATAAAGTAAGGTTTATCTCAAAGGAATGAAATTTAACAAAGGTGAACCACTTGTCTATCAACAATGTTTTTAATATTTTTGTTTGTCAATGTATGTAGACGATTTTGAAATATAAGTAAATGACATTTTTACTAAAACTGTCAGGTAGTGTCGGTTTATTATCTCTTCATGTGTCCAGTAGAAAGGAAAACCCTTCAACTTTCATTTTTTTTAATTTATAAGCTTAGAGTATTTTTTTTTATTTGTACAACATACGACGTTTTTCAAAGAAGCGAAACACGTGTCATAATATTTTAAAAAACCTTTTCATTTCGCAGGTTGTATAAAAAATTGCTTTTTATATTAAGAAATTAAACAATGATTGCGTTTGACGATAATTTTTAGTTAGACAAATAAGCTATTTTTTAAAATAATTCAATTAAACTTCAGTGGTACATAGCACATTAAAATTGAATCTTGTTTTGAGTAAGTGACGAAAAACTTCTGCGCATACATATTACATACATACTTAAAATTAATGTATAATTTTATTGGCATTGTTGTCACATGTCTTATTATATGTGTATGTCCTTTGCGGTTAAAGTACATCAACATTTTGAATGTTTTTTGAAACTCAGTTCTCAAAAGGAGTGGTTTTTGGCGGAATTATCGAATTAATTTCTTCGCCAGTCAGGATAGAAAATATGGCGTTCACGAGTAATTTTCATAAAAAAATCGTTCAGAATGGTTTTTGCATCTCGTCAATCAAAGATTTTACCGTAATTTTCATTTATGCAGATATTCAAAAGTCTGACATTTTTTATGCCTTAACTGTTAATGCATGGAAAAGTAAATTGTCTTTATGTTTGGTTTCATTTACGTCTATCATTATGTAAGGATTTTTTTACGAAGCGTTACGTCGATAACACGGCATCTTCATAATAAACGCTTTTCATTTAAGTTTTTATTTTACTACCTTGGTCGAAAAATATATTGTATCTAGTTCCTGGTGTTTATTTTCCTGTCAAAAACGTTGAAGAAGGAAGTATATATTTAAATTTATTTATTAAGTTTTGATGAATAAAAAAGCATACTTTATTTTTTAACTCTATATTTGATTTTTCTATAATTTAGTATTTTATATAGATATATATCCATCAAGTATAAATCTGTTACGAAGCAATATTTTTAGTGAAATTGGGCCATTAAGTTCTGTTTTATTGCATCGAATATTTTATTTATCTGGCACTTAACGTCACTCTAGGAGAAAAAACCCTTAATCACTGTATTGAAATTGGACATTTCATTCACTGCTGCCAAAAAAGTATTGTATTCAATATATATTTCTTGGAAAAATTCTAGCAACAAAAATAAACCGGTTAAAAAGCTATACGGAAATTAATGAGTTAGAAATAATATTTCTCTTTCAAATATTTAAATTTAAACAACTATTTGGCATTATGTAAAGCCAATAAAAAACTAAACAACTTGAAGAGAAGGGACATCAAAAACACCCATGTATAATTTCCACTCCCAATGTGAAGCATATAGCCTTCTAATCGAACTATATGAGAACTGTTTGTTACTCATTTACTCAATATATCTCTTTCCAAAAGAGTGCGGATAAAAGAATAGGACCAGGACATCCTTAGTGGTTAAGTAATCGCTCTAGCTATCTATGTCTTGTTATTTATTTTAGAATTGAAAATCTGAGACAGAATTTTGAGTAGACACAAACACCCAGATCTTCAAACAGAAATTGATAAATCGATTGAAAAATGCTGTTCGTACTGAGAATTAAGCCAGTGATATCAGTCACGAGAGTCAACGACGTGAATAACTACGCCACGGGCCTGACAAAATGTCTTAGATCTCATATTTAAATGCAAAATAATCTAAATTTTATATTGACCTTTCTGGGATTTGATCCTAGATCAAACCCCTTAATCTGATCGTTAAGGTCATTTTTTAACAACTAGATCACACAAGATGAAAACATTCATGTAGAAGAAGTTATAAAAAGGTTTAAATCATTTTTTTGGTCAGAATTCAGATAAAATTTCGATCTGAATAAAATTCAATTTTTGGTCAGAATAAAAATATTATACGGTCAGATTTTATAACCATTTTGGTTAAGTAAGATTAGGTTAGGCTAGGTTTTTTTAATAACATTTAAATTATGACTATTTTATATAAATTCTTACCAATGTCATATAAATTTAGACCAATGTGATAAAAATTATGACCGAAACTGTATTGTCAGACCGGTTAAATACGAGCCTTATAAATACTCATTTATTTACAATTGTCAATCATATATATTTTTTAATTTAATGACCAGAGATTATTCCTTGCAATATATTTTTACTTTATTTTACAATTTCAGCTGCACTAGCAGCAAGTAAGAACCGCACTTCAATATTTGCACTACAGCTTTTAACCTCTTCTTAGAACAAGCTTTCAAAGGTCACGTTGAATATAATGACTCTACTGTAGACCAAGCACCGGATTCAGTGGAGTACTGTACATGATTTGTAGCATTAATATGTTAATATTAATATTATTCATTTATTTTTTTGCTTCGAATTGATGTTTTGTGCTTTATTTTTAATACATCTTTCTTCTTGGAGCGAAAACGATTACGCCATCAATAGATTTCAATTTAGAGATTATGTATTTTTGGATATATATATATATTTTTAACCATGTCCACTCCCAATATGGAACATATGGACTCCTTATGGAGTTTATCTCAACAGAAATGTTTCTACGATAACTGCTTATTACTTAGTTGCTCAACCTCTCTTTTTCCAAAGAGAGTAGGAATAGAAGGAAAGGGCAAGGACAGGACTAGTGGTTAGCTGGTCGCTCTCGATACGCCCCGTTCATAAGATAGGATGGGTGGGAGGGGGGAATTCAAGACATCACATACATCCATGCCTTTGAACAGAAATTCATAAATCGATTGAAAAATCAATTTATAAAACTGCCCGTACTGGGATTCGAACCCGTGACCTCCGTAGCGGTAGCCAACGATGTTGACCACTCGACCACATAGGCGGCAATTAATTTTGTATAATACACGATATAAAAATTTACCAAACGTCAGCTCAAATTCATCCTGCTTGAAGGTGCCTAAAGACAAAACTCTGGTCGTTAGTGAAAAATCGTGTACGATTCAAATTTTCCCATTCATAAACTAATGCAGTATTTTTGGAATCGCTAATGTTAAATAAACGAATAAAAGATATTAAATATCATGTAAACAATTGTTTCATTATGTCGAATTTTACCACACAAAGTATGATTGTGTAAACATCCTTTCGCGAACCTGTCATTTAGGTACTGAAAAATAAAAAGCTTCACTCACTTCACTGTCATAACTCTTCGCTACGTGCTCTGCGTGTTATTGTGAATTATTACAAGCTTTTTGTGTATTTCTGACAAGCCCAACAAAAATATTTTACACTTTAAGAATTTAAAAAATTTGTTTTACTGATCAAATTTCGACAATGTCTGAAAAATGTGACTTACAAATTTAGATAGAAATAAATAATAAACTTTAATAAGCTCTTCTTTAATGATGAAAAACTAAGTGTTTTGTTAATAACAAAATATAGATAACAAAATCTCTCGACTATTCGCTAGGGCAGGAACATTTTTTTTTTCAGTGTTCAAGAGGCCTTAAAAAAGTTAAATGTTGAATTATAATGGAAGAATAATCCATATTAGTAGTTGATACGGCTGAATTTGAACAAAGAGTAGATAAAGAGATTCTTTTTTTCTCTCAATCGTGTGTTTATTACTTCAATTTAAAAAAGCTTACTTCGAAACTCGTTCATTATTATCTAGTATAAGATAAAAAAAAATATATGATTTTCGCTGTATTTCTTTTATAAAATAATGTTTTTTACTTTTCCACGCACCATACTCTCGGGACGTCAAGCTGCGGCTCGCGAGTGGCTTACAACCATTTGAGTCAACAATATTGCATATGAAAATACAACTTGCTTATTTTGATATCGTATCACCGCAAATATTCAAACCTTAAATTGTATTAATTTTGAATCGTTCAAATTATGTACACTCCCACAGATTTTGTCACTAACGACCCGGGTTTCACCTTTCGGCATCTTCAGGCGTTCAAGCGCACGGATGAACTTGAACTGACATAAGTGTACATAATTTGAACGATTCAAATTTAATATTGAAATTCCACCAAGCACCTTCAGTCGAAATTTTAAATTACTTAAATTGTATGCATAAATTTTACACACAAAGTAAATTCAGAAGTCAAATTACCAATGCGTAGATGAAATTACGGACTAAAACTTACAAACAAAACATATTGAAGCTTATCAAGTAAATTCCACAAGGAAAAGATAAAGGCTCTATGACGTGTTGTTAATTGACTTTAAAAAGCAATGCTAAATAAAATGCATTTATGGGTTTCTAAATGTATGTGTTTCTTATAATTTGTTTGTAGGTTGACGACCACTTGACCAACTAACCAACGAGCGTAGATACTAAGCTAGCCCGCATCACCCCTTTTCACCATTAGCGTAAAAGGCTTGATTGCAAAAATAAATAGATATTCAAATAAAAAAAATGTATTTGATCCTTCTCATACTGAATTTCTTCATCATGAGGGTAGTGATTTTCCACATTTACAATTTCAACCAAAAATAGGGAAAGCATCTTTACTAAGTGTGCGTAAATTTCCATAATAGTTCTGACCTTAACGCCCAGGTGTATTCATCTTGACGTGGGGCAATAAGAAATATCGTTCGCAGAAGCGAGCTGCCTTATAAGCGCGTTTGGCTTAGGGCCTTAGAATTGAACTAAAAACATAAGCCGTATAAAATTTGAGTCGTTCAAATTATACTTTTCCGTGCATTTTGTCCCTGTCGACCTGGGTTTTGCCTTTCGGCATCTTTAGTCGATTAAGTATGTGCATGAACTTTAACTGAGTGATCTGTGCACTTAAATGCTTAAATATACCTAATAGCGAAACCGTATATAAATTGACATAATTTGAACGATTCAAATTAGATAATAAAATCGTGTTGATTGCAGCTGCTGTTTCACGGCCACATTCCACAACGCAATAACGATTCCCAAAAAAAAAAACTAATTTACTCTTTTTGCATCAAATCGTGTCACTGGAAATGAGAAATGGATGGTTTTTGAAGAATGAAATACTGCTTCAATCCCAACAAGCCAGGAATGACACTTCGAAAAGTTTTTTTAAGTATACATATGATGAAATGTTTCCGTTATAATTCATTTTGAATTATTAAGGCCGTTTGAAACAATTACTGCAGAGGTGTTTTGTCAACATTAAGAAAGACTGAACTTATTACTTTCCGGTTCTCCTATTTTACGTACGTTTATGTAATCATATTGAGGAGAAACCCAGTTGGACCTTGCTTTGTGTGATAAAAGACTTTTTGTCGTTGTGCATTCGAATTTGGCTATAGGAATATATTTTCACAAAATCGTATTTTTGCACCAAAAATTTTACAATATTTTTTTTAATTTAAATCACTGCACTGATCTAACAACCAGATACAAGTTGGTTGTTGATTTTCTCACCGCCACCCGTTATGTGCATGCATTCCCTGTTTCGTGACCAATTTCCATAACGAAATAACGATCGAGTTGATAATAGAATTTACTTCTAATATTTTTTGACCCAATACATAGTTGCAAGGAATCTTTTTACTTTATTAATTTACCAAATTATTACTTATAAAACATTTATATAAACTTTACACGAAATTTTGCGATGATAATACATTATCTGAAAAAAAGTAACTTAATTTTGTATCGCGCCTGAAACCTCCCAGAAACTTAATCCATCAGTGAGTGGCAGACAACAGCCGGGATCTAAAAATGACATATTTATTCATAATGACGTTTTTAATGTGTGAACTGTAAATTCTCGCTGGAAAGACATTGCATTTATAAAAATTAAAACAAATTTTATTTTTTACTGTTTTCACATCTTGTGTAATTAATTATCGAGACCGGTTTCATTTAGTTGAGAACGCTTGCGATTAATTAGCAGAATTATCAGCTGATAGTGCTCGTCATGAACAATCTTATTAAATACAAGTGAAATTAGTACAAATGAGTATGTAATTCCGGTTAGTGAAAACCTTAAAATAAAAGTAAATCCTATTTTATTTGAATGTACAAATCCTTAATTGGTAGACAATCTATAATAGATATAGAGGTGTTGGTTCCAGAACATTACTCTTTATCAAACAGGTTGTACAATCAGGTGCCAAGAATAACACGTACGACGACATCTTATTAGTGCTGAATTGCAATAACAATGCGCAATGCATCGCCTTTTAGCCGAGTTTACAAAACAAAATCACGTTTATAATCGTAAAAACGTATCGGCAATCGCTTTGCAATGGTTGTGCGTCATTTTAATGACACTAAATTAATTAATGACATTTGAAAGGCCTCGTAATTATTTTTCTGCTGGAATATTACTTGCTACTGAAATATTACTTCATTCATTAACAGATTTTTTCTGTTTCCTTGACATTCAATTAAATTGTTTCTTGCTGTACCCAAGTCATAACACTCCACTTGATTTTTTTTATTATAGAATACAATGGGTACACGGAGTGTAAAATTTTATACCGTCAGTATACTGGCAGAAGACGATAAATCAAAAAAACTTTGTTTGAAATAATCGTCATTTTCAATAATCATAAATTTTGATCAATTCTTTTTATGCACTGTAACTAATACTTAACGTTCTAAAATTTGCTATATTCAAAAGTTACTAAATTTGCATCGTTCAAATTATGTACACTCCCAAAGATTTTGTCACTAACGACCCGGGTTTCGCCTTTCGGCATCTTCAGGCGTTCAAGTGCATGGATGAATTTGAACTGACGCTTAGTAAATGAGTGTTTCGTGTTTATATAATAAATAAATGTATCACTAAGTCTAAAGCCATTGCTGGCGAAAAGGATAAGCACATGGGAATTCCCAAAGATTTGAGTAGTGAGTGGTTTTAAGAATTATATTTATTTGTTTGTCGGAAAAGTTTTTATGACTATATTTATATAGGGTACAGAAGTGGCGACCCCGGCATATGCAATATTTTATTTAAAATCGGAAGGAGATGTAGCTGTGCTCTGTTTATTTCTAAAATTTCCTGGTTAAAGAGCTTATCATATCAAAAGTTATTCATAGCTTTTTTTGTTGCCGAATACAACTTTAATCGGAATTGACTTTGTATATATTATAATGTTCAAATTATGTAAAAGCACAAAAGCTTCATTGTAGCTTTACTTTATAAATACGATCAAATCCGTTCTTGTAAAAAAAACGTTTTTGGTGCGATTACTATAACATAATACAACAAATCAAAAACAATGTGACAGTGAAGATCTTATCCAACATTGTGCGAAGGTTATCTCGTTCAATCATTGGCACGTAGTATTATTTACTCGACCCCAAATTATATGCCAATTTTATTACATCACTTATTGGACTTACTTTTACGACCCAGACAAGCGTCAAATAATTTATAGCGTCACCTCTATATTTAGTCAGTTGGCCGAATAGGTAACTAAACTTTTATTTATATTAGGGTTGCCAATATTAGAATAAAACTATTTTATCAGTACTTCCGATAATACCAAAGTTTATTTTTTTGCGCAGTCAACTATATAGTTGAACCTATGTTTCATTTTTTTTTAATTTATTAAATACTAGACAGTTCCTAGGGATTTACTATGGTACGATACACGCCCCACCTACTGTAAGTTAATTGTACTATAACCTTCGCGCAAGTGCCAGCATGCGTTGTCAAAATGAAATGTATGGCAGACATACAAAAATTGATTTTTATATATATAATACCTACTGTAAGTTAATTTTACTATGCCTATAACCTTCACTCCTGAAGTGCAAGAAAAAAGTTTGTCATAGATTTATTGCAATCGGGTGAATGGTGAAATACGATCAAACAAACATTCATTTTTATATATTAGATTATTTTGTTAGGGAAAATGTTTGAAAAAATATAAATATAAAATGTTCTACTGTTGTTAGTTCGTTTAATATATTGGTTTGATTTATCAAATTTTAATATGTTTATAGTTACCAATATTATTTGAAAACGTTTTATTTTCAATGGAAATTTAATACGTAAATAACGTTAAATTATCTATCCATTTTTCAAAAACTATTAATACTTCGTTGAGAAATGTGCCGATATATTTTTTTGAAATTATGTATGTAAACGTGATCACAAAATGAATTGTATGTGCATTGTAATTGCTTGTACGTGAAAAAATCTGTGTGATATTAAAATTTTGTACCTTTATCAAATCTATCGATGTTTTTTTTTTTTTTTTTTTGATCCATGTCCGCTCCCAATGTGGAGCATATGGCCTCCTAATGGAGGTATCTTAACAGATTTTTTTTTCTACGAGAACTGTTTGTTACTCAGTCGCTCAACCTCACTTCTTTCAAAGTGAGTAGGGAAAGAAGGATAAGGCTAGAACAGGACTAGTGGTTGGCTAATCGCTATTCTACGCCCAGTTATTAAAGGATCAGAAGGATTGGAGGAGAGGAAATGATGTGAATTGACATCACAAACACCCAGTCTTCGATCACAACTTTGAATTGAATAATTCTCAAATTCACTGTGATCTGACCGGGAATCGAACCCAGACCTGCGTGATCAGAAGAGCAAGCTCTTACCAACTGGGCCACAGCAGGCGACAATCTTGACGTTTTGACGCTTGAGGCGAAAACTCGATGTTTTATATGTTTGTTATTAGACTACTATAGCGGTTTTAAAAGTGAATTGTTTTTTTTTTATTAATTCGATTCTATTCTATTAATCCAGCTCATCTAATCTCTTTTCAATTCTATTAATTCAGCTTATTAATCTGCCAACCATAGTTTTTTAATGGTCTTGTTTTTAATCGGCCTTTACGTTGATCGATTTGGATGGTGACAATGAGACTGTCACATTTTACTTCCTATGTTGTTTGCATAATTACTCGTCAATAAATTGATATGAACTTGTCATATAATCTAGAATTTACTTTTTTACTAACACAATAACCAGTGCTTATGAAGTAACTTTTTAGAGAAGAGTTTATGAGATTTTATTTGTTTATTTTCTTTACAAAAAAATGCCTTGAAAACGTGAAATTATATGTTGCGTTATTTTAATGTATTTTTCAACGATATTTATCCTAACTATTTTCTATTACTTTTGATTTTTGATAGTTTATCATTATGAGTTAATCAAATATAAGCAAATTGATTTTACCAAACCTTTGACACCAAATTTTAGCACTGACTAATTAATTCCTTAATGGAAACAAGTAGCTTTAGTGACAAGCTTTTTATTTTTATTTTAGAGAGATGGTAGGTGAATACAACAATAACTGTATTTCATATTGACTTGGTACCTACGGTGTTAATTTACATTGCGTTTCAAAAATTATGATAGCATAAAAAAGACGGGTTTCACAGATTTTTTATTTGAAAAAAGTATTGATTTTTTTACATTCTAGTTTACGTCAACTTTTATTTCTCCTATAGTTTAAAAGTTTTCAACAAAGCTAAGTGTCACAATACTCTATTTAAAAAAGTGTACCTACAGCTGATAAAAGACGGTGCAATTTAAAGAATTTAGGTGATAGATATTCCGTTGAATGTTTCGATATTGCAACTAAAGTAACCCCAACTATTTTCTTAAAAAATCGTCACCTAATAATGGGCGTATTGCATATTGATAATAGTGTAACGTAAGCTATGGCGTTAGTTTAATATAAAAACATTATTTTCCCAGCTAGGCACTTTAAATTTCGACGCCAATTACTTGATTTAATAAAACAATTTTGTGTGTAGGTTGTACTTACGTAGCATCTGGAAAATAAGTTTATCCTTTCGTCTGAAGAAACTTGGCAAAAACAATTTTAATGAACGCAACTGCCAGTAAGTACAGTCATTAAATCTAATTATATTTTTGATTTATTCGAATTACACTATAAATAATTGATTATTCAAATAATGTAATATATAGTTTAGTTATAATGAGCATGCAGCATTTAATTATAATATTATTAGACTTAGTATTTTTTCACAAAAATATAAAAAAGAAATTTCTATATTTTTTTGAGATGGTATTTTTAAAATGAGACTCTCAAATATAATAGAACATTTTCAACCCAATATAGCTATATCTGTAAAACCAAAAACAAAAAACCTTATTTTACTTCGTAAATAGTTAATTTATAAGAATCTTTTGACTTTTTGTATTAATATTTACTTAAGATGAAACAAAGATTTCATTATTGCACATCAATTATAGTAGTTTATTTCCAGCAAAATTGTTTTAAAACTTCATGATCATAGTAAAAATTAGTCAGTTCAAGTTCGTCCGTGCACTTAAACGCCTGAAGATGCCGAAAGGCGAAACCCGGGACGTGAGTGACAAAATCTGTGAGTGTACATAATTTGAACGATTCAAATTTAGTATAAATTATTGCTTCTACATATGATAATTATAGACAACCAACTGGTATCCCTTATATTTTTATTTTTTATTACATTAAAGTACAAACCACCAAACATTGTTAATTTGAATTTTTCCTTATCTACTCTTCTTTGAAAAACAATTTCCAAATTGCAATTTGTATAGCTGCACGCTATGGTTATTAAAAAACATGAATCATTTTTCTTTGGCACAAGATTTTTAAAAATTGAATATACGAGTGTATTTTTCGATTTGTGGTTAAAAAGAAAAACAATATCTAGAAAAATATTACCAGCATAATTATCTATCAATTTATTCTTTTTATCTTTTGATATGTGTCAAACTATTTATAACATGTTTTTACAAAATAAATATTTTCTTGAGCCAGTTTATACTACATGGATTGGATTTTTAAAGAGGAGTCCACGATTTTTCTTTTTAAAGGTTTTACAATGTTATTACGTAATACCAATCTGCTATTCCGAGTGCTTCGCTTTTCTTCGTTGATATAAGTACATATATTTAAAGATTTTTCCAAACAGATTGAATCAATCAATTGAGTTGATTGATTCGTAAATATCTACGAAAATTAAATTACATTAAGGAAATAACATACATTCACTCACATCGCATCACGGCTTTGCTTTCTGTGAATTATTTTACGTTTCCCTTATACCTCACAATCGTTCAATGAATACACGATAAAAAATATATATCATTTCAATCGGAGTACGGGCAGACTTGTTTGCAAAACAAATCACTTTTTATTTTGTTTATGTTGGTAAATCCGATTAGAATCGCTTTTTAATGGCTTTAATCGTTTTTAAGTACATTCAACAGTTTTGTCAAATAAACAAGCGTATTTGGCTTACTCAAGTATTGATTGAATCAATTGAATAAAATGTTTATTCTTATCAATTGGTATAATTGGTTTTTGGAGAGTAAATTCAAAGACTTTTATAAAAAAAATTAAGCTACGATGCATCTGCATCTAGAACCGGTTAAGACTCAAACCGACTCTTTTGTAGCTGTCATGGAGAGATTTCATGTTACATACTAAATAAAAAATATATATATTTTTAGTTTGAATATTACTTTCATTCATGTCATTTGAGAGAGTTTAATGAAATGAATTCATAGAATCGTTTATTAAATCCGTACAGTAATTTTGTTTTTTTTTCATGAAAATACAATCCATAAAAATACTCAATGAAAACGTGAATCTACTTAAAAGTGCACAAGAAAAGTTTCACCATTTTGATACTAAACTTACTTAATTTTCATAGACTTGTATAGTCAAATCATCAATGCACTTTGGCTCTTGTCTTCTTCACGGCTTGAGTGTCTTAAAAGAATCAAATAGAAACTTTCTATTGTATTAAAAAAATGGTTTTATGGCTTTTTTCAATATTCAATAAATTCTCTCACAAATTTCAGCATTTTGGAGTCGACAAAACGATTTCTCGTTTGACGTACTCTAAATAATCACGTGATTGCTTTACAGAAAGCTTTACGAATATTGAATTTTATCTTTTGTAGCCTGATCTTTTTAGGAGTAAATATTTTAATTCTATTTTATTATTCTTTTATTACAAGTGGGATAGAGGGTGGTTTGACTGTTAGGGCTCAGTAGAGTCTTAAGTAAAGTTTTATGGTAGACAGGGTTCAAAATAAATCTTTGAGCATTCTCTATGTAAAGATGTGTAAATAAAATTAGCAGCTTTATCAACATGTAGGCAGCTAGATTATAAATGGTATATATTTTTAAAATTATCTTTTGTTTTCTATAGTTACGTTGTGAAATAAAAATAAAAACAGTTGATTGACTATATTAATAATGTTAAGGCCTGTTAATAAAGTTGTACCATATTTAATAACTTTATTATATAATTTAAAAAACCAAGAATATGGATTATAAATCACAGTTGAATTACTCACCAATTTTAAAGAAGTTAGAAAAAAACCAAACACAATTTGTGTAATATTTTTGTATGCACAGGAAAATATTTTGGAAGAATAAAAATGGTTCTGATCGTTCAAATCAGTGCTTCCCAAACTGGGGTCCGTAGGTTTTTCATGGGAGTCCGAAAAAAATTTCATTCTTTGTGATAAAATATGAACACGTGAAATAAAAAAAAAATGGGAGTCCGCAGATTACTGTTTTCAGATTTAAGGGTCCGTGGCATGAAAAAGTTTGAGACGCACTGGTCTAAATGACGTTATTTTCATTTTTTTTTTAAATATTTAATATCATTGCCTTATGAGAACTCATTGTATGAGCTGTTTATATATTATTTCAAAGTGCTTAAAAAAATCTTTGCTATTCTCCTGGATTTTTTATCACCAGAAGACTGAATGAAAATACATATCGTCAAATACAAATTCAGAATTCATTAAAATATACAAACATTACATTTAAGACCATGATCGCGAAATTTCACGGTACAAAAGAAAAATAAATATTTCGTTATCTATCGACCAAAGCGATGAACATTAAATAATACTTTAATACAGATTTTATACGCTTTATGAGTGTATTAGCTAAATTTTACATTTTATTTGTTGACTGTCAGCTTATATTAATATTTTTATAACCATTAAGACTATTTTTAAAATGTTCATTTATTAAAAAAAAATGAACGTTCACCTCACGTAATACTCTATGGAATCCTATAATTCAAGGCAGGTTGTAATAACCAATGTCCAGAGACCTTTGATTAACTTTGAAAAAGATTTAAAATTGCCCGACGTTATAAAAGTGACATTTCACCCCGATCGACGTAAAAGTTCACAATTTTTCATAATCTAATTGGATCTCGTTCGCTTACTTGCGAACTGACGCACAAATTGCTGAAACATTTGCGTCAAACAAGAATTCCACTTAAATTTATCTTCACATATATATTTTTTAATGAGTTCTTATTTTTCTCCGTCAAGCACTAGTTGACTTTGTTTATTTTCGTAACGGGTTATAAATTTTGTGCAAAAAAAGCTTTTTTAGTGCTTACTTTATAATTGAGTCCAGAATAATTGATCATCTAAATTTTATATTCAACTGCAATATAAACAATTTTAAACAGCATACTTTTTGTTGAATTTGGCGGTAACTTTGTGGAATTTTATTTTTAATATAAACTCCATTTGTTGTGTGCCAAATTGGGAAATATGTTTCATCTCTTTAAGAAGTACCATCAGATAGAACATAATTTTTAAGGTGTTTACTGTCAATACTTCATGTTTAATACAATCATGATCGGTTTCGCTCATGACGATATTACAGTGCTATTTACACAAAACAAAATAATACTAATAGGATGTAACAAATAATTGGTATTGAAAGGAATTTACAAATAAAGGTACAAAATTTGAATAAGTGGAACTAAATTGACTTAAATAAAAATATGTATTACCTCTAATACATAATTACAAAACTTATCTTTAGCATAATTAAGCTAAAGTGGAAACTAAAGATAAATTCGGACGTAATTCAATTAAATAATGTTATATTAATGACTTTGTCAAGTAGTATGTAAACTTTTTCCAAGCCATCATCTATAAAGATTCTGAAAAAAAATAAACAAACCATATTAATTCTTACAGACAAAAAATATATACAAAAAAGAGAGGTAAACATTAGTTAATAGTGCAACGGATAAAATAAAGGAAAAGACGCAAAGATAATTTTCTTATTCAATAGATTTGAATCAGAGAAAAATTTATGTCTATTAATTTCGATATACATATAATAATTTTCAATGAAACAAATATAACAAAAAAAAAATCTTAATAAGATACCTAAAATCATCATTAAGAACTTTTTATCAATAAATTATTATATAATACCATGATGCGTTAACATGTATTAATTTAACAATTGCCTAGTCTGTCGTTTACAAAAAAATATCATTCACTAATGATGACACGATAGAAAAAAGGTAATTATCGGTAATTAATGATTTATTAACTATGAAAAATGAAAAATGAAAAATGGGCGTCGAGTTCTGGGAAAGCGTTCAAAGTTTTGACTTAAACGTAATGACCTTTTTTTGTTTCCGCCTTCTAAATGTTTTCCAAGAATTATAGCAATCCATTAGAAGAATATCAAAAATAAGGAAGACAAAGATAAGTCAGAAAGAAAACATGTGTCATGAATCCATTTGAAAAGTACTTCAATAATATGTAAATCCCAACTGTGAAAGGATTTGTCTTTCTCACAAAATAGAATACGTCATTTATTAGTTACTTTAACACTTTGCTTTACAAAAAATATTAAATATGAGCCTACTTTAAAACGTTTATTACGGCAATGTTAAGCTAGAAATATTCATCATATTTCAGGAATAAAGAGTTTTTAAAATGTGCCAGAACATGTCGAAAGCTAAGAAGCTTAAGTAAGCTATTTTTATATATATGTTATCCTGTATTTGTTTAAAAAAAAACTGACACCAAAAATTGGATACTTTAACACTCATTATTAAGCAGAAGAAAATATTTTAACGAAGATCGTCAATCGCCTAACCGCTTTGAGAAACAATTGGTTAAAAAAGATACTCAAAAAGCAATCGTTTAAAAATCAATTTATTACTGATTTTTAATCTCAAACACCGACAAAATTACATTTTATCCGGAGCTAAGTCTTGAGTATCTAAGAAGATTTTTGAATATATTGCATTTTTCAATTAATTAAATAATTATATTATTAAGATAATAGTAGGGATTTAATGATAAGGCCAAGATATGACTTGTGGTTAACAAATCACGCTCGCTACGCTCAGCTATTGAAAGTTTGGAAGGGTGGAAGGTAATTTTAAGACATCACAAACACCCATGCTTTCGAACAGAAATCTGATTGAAAAAATCTTGTTCTTACTAAGACTCGAACCCGTAATATCCGGCACGAAAACCAACAACGCTAACCGTTGCGCCATAGGACCCGACATATATTGACATGACTTGTAATTTATTTTTGAGCGAGTTTCATTTATTGTGAGAATTTTTTAATTAACAAGTGATGTTAAATCTACCGTCGGGAATCAATCCCGGCAGCTGGCACGTCGCCATACGTCATGTCTTGATGACTTCCTACAAATCAAGAACGAACCAAACGAAGCTTGATTCATATAAAGAAAAAAAAAACAGTGTTGTCATTTAAGGTCATAAACAATCAAACAATCGATATTACTTGTTACATGATGAAAACAATTAAACACAATTAATTTAACTTAAAATTTTAAATGTCTGCCAGTTGTCATCACAAAGGGGTTAGTAGGAGCTTATGCCTATAAATCATTTGTTTCCATGTTCGCTCCCAATGTGGAGCATATGGACTTCTAATGGAGTTTATCTCAACAGAAGTGTTTCTACGAGAACTGCTTGTTACTCAGTTGCTCAACCTCTCTTTTTTCAAAGAGAGTAGGAATAGAAGGAAAAGGCTAGGAAAGAACTAGTAGTCAGCTAATCGCTCTCGATACGCCCCGTTCATAGGATAAGATGGGTGGGAGGGGGGAATTCAAGACATCACATACATCCATGCCTATAAACAGAAATTCATAAATCGATTGAAAAATCAATTTATAAGACTGTCCGTACTGGGATTCGAGCCCGTGACCTCCGTAGCGGTAGACAACGACGTTGACCACTAGACCACACAGGCGGCAAATATAATACCGTATCAATATATATTCGAATGCTGTAAATATCTATGTTTAATTAAAATTTAAAATGTCAAATTAAATTTGAATCTTTCAAATTATGTACATTTATACAAGTGTTCATTCATTCTGTGTGAATGTACATAATTTGAACGATTCAAATTTAATATTGAAATTCCACCAAGCACCTTCAGTCGAAATCTTAAATTAAAAATGTCAACAATTGGATTTACTCTAACATACGACTAAGTGGCATGATAACTTTGTAAGTAATTTTCTTTTCACTATAACTTTTTTTTAAAGTATACATAAAAACGTATTTTTCACGCTTAGCAAATGATGCAATATTTAAACTTTCCCACGTTAGAAAAAGAATCATCGATCAGGATCAACTAAAAATGCTTCATCATGATTTCATGTGCTTAGCGATAACATGGATGTCGACATATTCGTAAAGTATTTATAATATAATCACAGTATAAATTTAATACTACCATATTCGAAAAAATGCAATAAAGAGTTACCAATCTCAAATAATCGTAGTTTTTCGCGCACAGTTGTAAATCTTAGATGGAAAATTCTTGATGAAAATAAAGCGAAAGAAGAATTGTTGAAATGTAAAAATGCTGACGCATAAGAACATGGAAATTTTGTCGAGATTTTTTTTATCCGGAACGTTGCTTGCTTTTAGATGATAAAATACATTGAAATTATATTAGGCTTACTATGTGGGCTTTTCTTGACGTACGTTTGTAATAATTTATATCCCATGTAAGAACATTGCCGTATTATATAGATTACAGTTCTAATACCATATGTATAGTTGTAATATAACTGTTATACTAAATTACTACGAAAAAACCCTGCACTGTACCCAGTATCTTGCGATGTGTAGTTGGCAGGGCTGTTAAGTTGGAGTCGTTGAGACTGGCTGTTTTTAATAGTCATGCTCAAAAAAAACTTATAAATTCGAGTATTAAAAAATTCAGTCCAGTTGGTTAGAGCTTGCTCTACCGATCACGCAGGTTTGGGTTCGATTCCTTGTCAGGTCACATTGAATTTGAAAATTATTCAATTCAAAGTTTTGATCAAAGACTGGGTATTTGTGATGTCAATTCACATTATTTCCTCTCCTCCGATCCTTCTGATCCGTAAATAACTGGGTGTAGCGGTAGCGATTAGTCAATCACTAGTCCTGTTCTAGCCTTATCTTTCCTTCCCCACTTTGAAAAAATGAGGTTGAGTGACTGAGTAACAAACAATCCACGTAGAAAAAACTTCTGTTGAGATACCTCCATGAGGAGGCCATATGCTCCACATTGGAAGCGGACATGGATTTTTTTAAAAGCGTGATTTCAAATTGCTTGGGTCAAGAGTGACACCACTACATGCTACTAAGCTAAAAAAATCAAAGTCTTGTTTGTTCAACGTCACAGTTCCGGTAAATACATGGCTTTTAATATCCATACAACTACACATATTATTAAAAACCATGTAACTACTTTTTCATTGTGATGCATATGAGTTAATAGTAGGTCATTTCAATTCAAATCATTATAATTTAGTTATTACCTCTATGTACAATTTGGTAAAGAAATGATAAATATTACTTTAATTATCAAATTTTGACAGACAATTTGTCAGAATCAAAATACAAGAGACATCCGCGTTTTGATAAAAAAAAAATCCATTGCTACCTTAAAATGTTAATACCGACGTAAAGATGATATTTGGGAAACTTTGTTTCGTAACCTTGCGAGATGAAAGCCCAAAAACTGTTGCCATACTGCTAAAGAAATTGAGAGCTTTTAAAATAGACAAAAAAGTTGTTTTTTAATTTATTTTATAAACTGTAAATAATCAAACAATGAACAGCAAAGGACTACTGCATCTCAATGATATTTCACGTAAACAATCTGCTCAAACTAAATCTGTGTTGTGTTTTGTTGTTGTTTTCTAAAACTACGCCTGAATAATATTGACTAAATTTAAATACTGATCAATAACAGGGGCTTATTCTATGTCAGCCACTAAATTATTCCTACAAATGAAGGTTTATGGCTGGTGTTAATTAATGTGGTTGTAAATCTGATCACGACCCAACAGAACGTGATTCTTGTCAGATATACTATTCGCCTAAATTCAAGGGCTATTGTACTTAATCATAGTAGTAAATCGATGTAGAACATAGATCAATGGTGCAATCTATCTTTCAGTCATCTCAACTTGGATTAATCAAATATTCAAAACAAATTTACATGTATATATATTATATCGATGACTTTCCATCAATTTACAAGTATTATTATGTTAACTTACTAAATTGATATTGAATATAATAAATTATGTAAATCATGTTAAATGTGAACGTGTGAATTTAGTAATTTGTTTTGAATCACTTAAATTGACAATTTGTTTTAATAAGCGCTTTTTAACGGAATTTCAATTTCAACGAATTTGTACATTTCACGGTAGATGAAATATAAAAAAAAGAAACGGAAGAATGCCATGCGTGACTAAAGCGACTTCGTTGCGATTTATAAATTATCGTACTTATTTGCAAAAGCCTTTTAAACATTTTTCCATTTTCTAAATTTTTATTGAACATTGATTTATACTAAGAAGAGTTTTAATCATGAACTTACGTTTCAATTTTATTTTATAAAATTACTATAAACTTATATTCTTTAAAAAATACTTTAATACTTAACTTTTTTACCATATCTGCTCTTAATGTGAAGCATATTTATGTCAATTTATAGATTATCTCAACATGACACGATAACAGTACAGTCTCTGAACCACTATTTTTTGAGAGGGATTAAAATGTAAGACTAGGTCTGGTCTATGATTACAAGCTGGTACATCTATGTGCATGTTTCATTTTGTCAGTTGGAGACAGTTAAAATTTCATAAAATAAGCCATCTATCTAATAATTTATAGACGTTAATAATACGACATTTAATAATACCCACCTTTTTCATTTTGAACTTTCGAATTGTGTATTGTTTATATTTCTAAGACCTACATAAAATGTTATGGTTTATGAGATTACTTTCCCAATTGATTGAATATCATTAAAATCAAACTATTACTTAAATATTATAATACGTTTCGCCGTCAATAGTTTTTAACTTAGTGAAAATATAGTTTACTTCAAATTGTACTTGATACAACTACTTACCAAACATCAGTTCCATTTCATCTGTACACTTGAATGCTTGAAAATACCGAAAGGTGAAAACTAGATCGTTATCGACAAAACGTATAGAAATCAAAATAGTTTAAGCCGTTAAATTAAATATCGAAATTTCATCAAGCACCTTAAGAACGAAATCTTTTTTTTTATATAAAATACGAAAGGACTTCAAAACAAAATTTGAGGTTTTTATGTAAAATATTCTTTGCGATTTTACTTATTATTTTAAGAGTACAAAGTTTCTGTGTATACAACAAAAAATCTGCATAGTGAGTATTATTTGTTGTAAACTTTTTTCTGTGATTATTGCCGTAGTATAAAATTATTCACATTAAAGTTAACGTCTTATTGTTGTTTTGAAATAATAAAACGTTTTTTAGTTTGATTTTTTTTGTGTAAGATACAATCTTTGTATAAAAACTTATGTCATTAATAATTCATGTGTTAACCTACTATTTTTATTGTAAAAAAACACTGTATTCAATATCAAATCAACTAATAAAAAATTTACCATTTGAATATAATATTTGAATATATCTAATAAAGCTCGTTGACTCATATAAATACACAGTGAATATGCATCTGCTGATAATACGTTTTTTTACCTTTACATTCACACGCTAGATTCTCGTTTTGCACGGTATTCCAAAATGTTTTTAAGTACTAACCATTTTCATAGATTATTAACATAAATTTAATTTAACACAAAATAAAATTTGTCAACTTTGTCAATATTGTGTCACGTGTTTCACCTATTTTTAAAGCACTTGACTGATAGGCGAGGCGAAACACGTGTCATATCTCAAATCAGTGAATTAAAAAGTTGTAAAATTGTAGTTTATAATATTACAAAATTTCCCATCAAAAATTTGACACATATTTCGGTTCTTTGAGAAGCATAATCAGACAAAACTTCGCAAGGCTTAGAAATAAACTAAAAATTGATTCTAATTCTTTATAAAAAAAGCTTTACACTATAAAAAATAATGTGGAAGTTTTGTCCTTTTCTAGTAGACGCAGGAAGGTGGTTAGATTCACAAACGATTGTAGTAATAATAACAAATTAAGTACGGTAAATTCCAATGGAAATAAATTCAACCATAGTGATCCGCCAATCCTATTTAAAATGTTTTTAACTAATGTTTCCTTCAAATTATTAGAAAAATTAAAAGAAATTAATATAAAATATCCAAGTTATTCACTCATAACCGTTAATTATTAACGAAATAGAATATATTTGTTTTTAAATTTGAATCGTTCAAATTATGTACATTACCACAGATTTTGTCACTAACGACCCGGGTTTCGCCTTTCGGCATCTTCAGGCGTTCAAGTGCACGTCAGTTCAAGTTCATCCATGCACTTGAACGCCTGAAGATGCCGAAAGGCGAAACCCGGGTCGTTAGTGACAAAATCTGTGGGAGTGTACATAATTTGAACGATTCAAATTTAATATTGAAATTCCACCAAGCACCTTCAGTCGAAATCTTAAAATATTTGTTTTTGTTTTTTATGCGTTGCTATGCATGATGATACTTCCTAAAAAAATGAAACCAGTTTCACATTTTGTAACACAAGTGAAATAACAAAGTTATAAAATTTTATTTTTAATAATGAACTTGGACATACAAAGACTTTAAAACAAAAAAAATAAGACTTAATTATAAATAATACTCTCTATTTTATAAAATATACGTTTCCATTGTATGAGGACCTATCACGACTGCTTATTGCTTTCAAAAAAATAACAACATATAAACAAGAAAATCTCAATTATTATTTCAAAATAATAGGTTCTTGACTTAAGAAAAAAATAAACGACAAAATGTTAAATTATTCTCATGTTAAACTGCAAAAAGTATGCTTTGATTAATGCGCCGAAAGTTTTTTACTGATAAACAGTTTTTTTTATTGAAAACAAAAGTCAAATAACGCAACATTCAATTAATATTGTTTTTTTAATCAAAATCGCGACCCTAGTACTACAAGGTTCTATGTGAAAAAATTGACGAAGCAGAAGTAATAATGCGGCAGTCTAAATACCATTGTTGGTATACATTGTTATTTTTGTTTCGTCATTTTTTTTCACATAGAGCCTTGTAGTAAAATGTTGTAAAATAACGATGGTGGCTACTAAATTATATGTTTTCACTAAAGATTAAAGTTTAAAGACGACATTATTTTTTATTGAAATCATTGAGCTGCCTTGAATTTTCTTTTTGTTTTTACGAATAGTACTGACGTAAGATAATCCGATTAAAACTTATTGCAGAAAGTTAAAATTAAAAAACAAGAATAAATTAACCTTGACTTACCACATCGTTTCCGTTGCCTGCATACTAATGAGAGCGTCTGTGGAAAACCAACAACAAGCTCATAGTATATTTATATTATAATGTAGTACTATATTTTGAGCTTTTTACACTCTAAAGAAAAGCATTTAGATTTATTCAACAATCTTTTTATTAAAAATAAATATAATAACAAAACAAATTTTATGTTGCTCTCAAAAGAGTTGTAATAAAATTTTGCGCCATTGCTTCGAACATCTGCATATTCCGCGGTAAGGCAGTGGTCGGAAAACTGCGGCTCGCGAGCTACATGCGGCTCTTTGGCCTCTTGAGTGTGGCTTTTCCACAAAATACCACATGCAGTGCGATTTAAACTTCGTGTCCCACGCGCATAAGTCGGTTTTCGGTCTTAAAACTTAGACCCCTAGTGTAAAATAATAATAATACCCGTTTAATTGAAACTAATTTACCTTAAATAATCACATTCTTTTTATCGTTCTTAGAACACTTTTTTTATTTTTTTTTATTCGATAAACTTTTTTTTCGTTTCGAAGTAAAAATAACTTCTGGTATTTTCATGAAAAAAAAATTGTACATGACTTTTTTTGAGTTTCAATGTTATATATTATACTTATAATTTTAATAAAAAATAATTAATGCCTAAGAAATACCATCTTGGAGCATATAGCCTCCTATTAGTTGTACCTCAACAGTTTTTTCTACGAGAACTGCCTGTTACTCAGTTTCTCAACCTCTTTTTTCAAGGAGAGTGGGGATAGAAGGATATAACTAGAACATGACTTGTGCTCAGTTAATCACTCTTGCTATACCCGTTTTAGGATAAGATAAGTGGGAGGGAACTCAAGACATCACATATATCCATACCTTTGGACAGAAATCCATTAATCGATTTAAAAATAAATCTTTAAAAACTGTTCGTACTGGGGTTCAAACCCGTGACTTCTATGTTCTAAGTCAACGACGTTGACGCTTGACCACGGAGCTGGTTATGCATAGTCTTAACTTACAAAAAAAATATTATGTCAATTTATGTCATCAATTAGCAACGAAATTATCGTAGGAATAAATAAATCTGTTGTTATATTATAACATAAAGCTTATCAAAGCTCAATATTTTTTGTTTTCATTTCGCAAAATTCCGAGTTCTTTTTATTACATTTGGCAACAATAATTATAAAAGCAATCTCGTTTTGATTATTTGTCGGTTTTCTTTCTGAATGCTTTTCTCTGTAAATCAGGCTTTGCCAAAAATTTTGTTATTTTACAATAAGTCACCGCTAATTTATGATATTTTCATGGTAATGTTCAAAGCCTATCGACGTCCTTCTAAAAACCAAAATATTTTACGTAATATAAAAAACGTTTTTTACGATGGATTCGTCGACAACTTCGTTAAAAATCATTTAATTTCTAAAATCAAATTTATTATATAACAATTTTTTCTGTATTATTCATTTTTCTTTAACGTTATGTTTGCATAACGGTTAAAATATTTTCCGTAGTTTTCAAATCGAAACTTTTTTATTCTGTGTAGTTTAGACTGTGCTTTTTCGAGTATTGTGACTAATTTAACATTTCTTTGTGTGGCGTATTAAAAATTATAAGCCTTTTAATTTAAATAGGTTTTTTTATTGTTAAATGCAACCTTTTTGTTGCCGTTACTTCATTATTACTCCAATACCACCCTATTCTGCCTATTATGTTAACCCTTTTACATCGCGCTGCAAAAACCATATTCCACTCAAGTGTCCCTTAAGTTGTTTTAACACATGCATTATTAAACTTTTATCCTAATAATCTTCTACCAAAGATGTGGGACTAGTGGTAATTAGTTGCAGCATTTTATTTCACGCTGACAAACAAACCTGTGATATTATGTGTCACGCAAACAACCGATTGTAGGAAACGGTAGAGACTTTTTTTTAGTTTGGTTGATTTTAAAAATACATATTAAATATCAAAACTTTTTAGTGCTTACACTGATAGACAATAGTTTTAAGATATATTCTGCAATAAATAAATGTGAAATAACTCAGAATATAATAACATTTTTTTGAACCTTTTGTTAACTTCATGTTTGTGTATTTTTTAGGTTGTTCCAGAAAATTAAATTATTGTTTTATGTGATTGTATTATCTAAAGTATCATAAAACAAATGTAAAATAAAAAAAACAGAAATATTACTTTAAAAACTATAAAATTTATGACAGTTTTTGTAAAACACCCAAAAAACCTCAAAAATTACTTGGATGTTTTAGCAAGTCCTCCAAAAAAAGCTGGATTTAAAAGGGTTAAGGGATGTAAGGGATGTTGAACGTCCAACAAAAAAATATTATTTAAAATAATATGTTTCATTTAAGGAAAAAAAATGTCAATCTTGCCTTTTATCTATTCAACATAATATATTATAATATTACTATCTAACCTAACCTTACCTAAGCCGCAATATTGTCATTTTTACTGTCTACTGCATATCGGTAAGTTTATTTATTGACTAGTTAAAGGGAAGTGGATTGTAATGATTTCAGCTTGAACTAAGACTGCTAGATAATGGTCACATTATAGATGTTTAATAGCTGTGCTAAATAAAAATGTCATATATACATTAATACAAAATCTGAGGTTACTATAAAAGAAATGATTTTAGATTCTTCTTTCTTTTTTCTGTATAAAATATTTTAATATATTTACTGAAGCTTCATAAAAATATAAAAAAATAGGATATCCGTCGCATGTACAACGCCAATGCGCATTTCAATAAAAATATTTCTTCGCAATATACCAATTGTAAGATTTTATTCATAGATTGTATCCAGATCACGGAATCAAAGGAATATTTTATTGAGAACAGAATAAATTTTACATTTACGGTAAAAGCTTTAAAGCTGGTATCCCAAAGCAAACTATTCCCGTAAGTACTTTATATCCTCGTAGGTAGCAAGCTCATTTTTATCCAATTTTATTTTTATCAATTAATATTAACGTTAAAATCATCTTAGCTGAACGATGTTGCTAAAGAAAATATTTTGTTACAATAAATCTTTGTTATAGTGCCAGAAAACGCTAAGTGAAAAATTGTGTGTTATGAGTAATGAATGCAAATCGATAAACGTAAGCACGCTCTATCATATAAAAAACAAGCTTACTAACATTAATACTTTCGATGGATTCAGCGGTTACTTTGTGGAAGTTAATTTTAATATAAAATTTAAAATAACGTAGATTATTCCACGTATTGTGCTACTAACTTTGACACGTGTTACGCCTCTTTCAGAGGCATCCTCAGACTATATTACTAATATTGTGGGCAAAAAATTGTCGGCACCAAGGATGTTATTTTGTTATATGTTAAACTGCGCGCACTTTAATGTAATTTTTAAACGTAATGATGCATTTCGATTTTTTTTAAATATACATTTTGTTTACCTTTGAATCGATGTATTGTATTAGGTTGTTTGCTATATTTTTTCCAAAATCTTCATTGAATAAATCATTATTTTTTTCTATTATTTTCAGGTGAAACTGACAATGTCGTGGCAGGTTGAAGATAATAAAAACTGCAATCTGAATACGAAGTGCCCAGCAGTTTAATGAAGCCATTCCTACGCTATCTCTTACATGGCGCGAGGAGATTGGATTATTATGTGGCGGGATATATATGAAAGCATAAAAATAACTTTTATAGACAAGACAATTCGCAGATCTAGTCGGTTAGATAGCCGCGAATGCGTTCGGTGAAATTGTTCACAAAAGAACACGACTCTGTCCAATAGACAATACGGGCAACAGAGTAACACCAAGCCCTAATTGACACATATCATTGACGTGAAAATCTATTGGTGACTTTAATTCGCATACGCGCTCGACTCGACTGCGAATTATGGCCAAAAGCAAAGAAAAAACTTTTAACAATACTGCGGGAGTAAATCAATACTGACATGACTTGATCTACTGACGTTCAATACGCATGTATTTCCATTAAAATGACAGCCACAGGCCGAAAGACCGAGATAAAGGTAACGTCGTCCAATACTTGAGCGAACCGTAATAGTCATTGGACAGGATTGGTAATGAGGAGTGTTTATTTTATGACTACGGTCTCAAAGATTGATTAAGATGTTTTACTCGGCTGCCTTGTGTATAATGAGATCTGATGCAAGTTGACTTGATCAGTGTAAAATCAAGAATTCCACGCCATTTTGATTATGTTTACTTGAATGATTTTAAGCACAGTTATACACTGACTATCGATATGCAATTATTTGCTATATAAAAACAATACACGTACGTTGGTTATTATTTAACTGCGAAATGTCAAAATAATATAATTTTCGAATATATTGTGTTTACTATAGTGGCCTAATCATGAGCGATTTTGCGTCAATGTACTTCGGAAACATAGAACAATTAAACTACACAATAGATTTCGATTATGACTTCTATCATAAAAACGGTACACCTTTACCGTTTGATATCTCTGATCTTATGACATTAAACGATACCGATTTAGAAAACAGAGATTCGCTTTACTTGTTAATACCAATAACAGTTCTGTATGCTCTTATTTTACTTGCGGGAGTGATTGGCAACGTAAGTACGTGTATTGTGATCGTCAGAAACAAATGTATGCATACGGCTACCAATTATTATTTGTTCAGTTTGGCTGTGTCTGATTTATTACTCCTGCTAAGTGGTCTACCCCCAGACGTATACCGTATGTGGTATCCTGACGTGTACATATTTGGTGAAGTATCATGTGTATTCTTGGGCCTATCATCAGAAATGTCAGCAAACGCTACGGTATTGACAATCACTGCGTTTACCGTTGAACGATACATCGCTATATGCCATCCGTTTCTGTCACATACCATGTCAAAGCTGTCAAGAGTCGTCAAGTTTATAATAGCTATATGGATATTAGCTCTATGCCTAGCGATTCCACAGGCCATTCAGTTCGGAGTCGTTTATTCAATGGAAGAAGAAAGAATCGCAAGTTCTTGTACTGTGAAGTGGGTGATGGTTGAACACGCCTTTGAGATATCAGGGTTTGTGTTTTTTGTGGGACCTATGACAGTGATTACTGTGCTCTATGTGCTCATCGGTATCAAATTAAGAACATCTCGGCTACTGAGACCTGCGAAGAACTCTTCGCTGAATAGTCACGCTGAACCAAATGGAAGTGCGAGGAGTTATAAGAATGGAGTGTCACAAAGTCGAGCAATCAAAATGCTGGGTAAGTCTATATTACTTTTAAAACAACTATAATAATAAATTAAAATCGTCCGAATTTTTCACATTTCTATACGTTTTCTCGCTAACGATACCAACAACAATTAAATACGGTCAATTGAATTAACTGGAATAAATGTATTTTTATTAGTTTCACATGATATTGGGCTAGGCTTAAAAAATACTATTTAAAACTTAATTTGTTTGAAGCATTTATATTGTTTAATTAGAACTTATCAACGTGATAAAAAAAAAATAAGAACACTTTAAATTAAATATATAATGATTGAAGAATTGACTATTAATCATGAATTTACACGTGTGGAAAAAACACTTACATACACTGTTGAGCTTAAAAACACGTTTATTTAGAATCAGGTGTAATTATTACAAGTTGCTATATTCGTAGATAGTAAATAAATAAACAAATTATTCCGTTTTGATTATTTTGCTTCAACAAAATATTTAAATATTTCATATCAAAATAAACATAAGTGCATCATGCGTAATAAACAAACTGGATTATAAACTACTTATTAACATAGTTTATTTGTCAAAATAAACATGCACATCGGGTTAATAACTGTTCAAATTAACATGATCGTAATATTTTAGGGTAATTGATAACTTAGAACAAACATTGTATTATGATAATTTTTTGTTTGTAATGTACAAATTTTGGTAGAAAAGAATACAAAATTTATTTACATTGGTTATAGTTACTTTAATTGCCGATTAATCACGTGTTAGTCATCACTTGTTAATTGTATTGAGCATCACAAAAAAAATTCCCGTTGAGTAGAAAGGAAATGCTTTAAATAAAACAAAAACTTAGCTAAAATTCAGCTTGTTTTCTTTATTAAATTGAAGTTTGTTATATATTCTTACTAGTTCCCATTCATAACTTGAAATACCTAAAAACATCAGATGATTTCTATTTGATTAACCGGACCAAAAATACTTGAATTTTTTTTTTTCATTTTTCCTTATTCGATTATTTATCAAAACTTCAAGCTTATAATAAGCAATGATAATTCTTTCAAAATAAATTTTGTCCATAATATCAAGTCATTATATGCCCGCTCTCTCTGTGAAGGATATGGGCTTTTTATGGATTTTATATCAAATTAAGTGTTTCTACGATAACAGCTTGTTACTCAGTTGCTCAGCCTTTATTTTTTCCAAAGAAATTAGGAATATAAGGATAGGGCTAAGACAGGAGTATTGATTAGCTGACCGTTTTTAGGATAGAATGGGTAGGTGAGGGAATCCAAGACATCAGATACACCCAGGAAAAAATCATAAACCGATTGAAAAATCAATTTATAAAACTGTTCGTACTTAGATTTGAACCCGCGACCTCCGTAAACGAAGGCAACGGCTTTGATCACTTGACCACGTAGAATGCTCATTTTAAATAAAGATTTATTTTATATATTTTTTAAAATAAATATATTTTATTTTGCTTAAGTAGAAATACTACATAGTGTAACTATTTTTTAATGTATTGTGTGATTTTTAACGAGACGATATTGATTAATTTGGTGATGAAATTAAACTAATAAGCTAGTAAAATATGTTAACCTCAGTTACATAACACGTTAAAAAAAAAAAATATTAACATATACTGCTGCTCGAGGTTAATGAATCACCCTACAGTGTCAACCACCCAACCAACCAACGCCAACAATACACACAAGATCCCACACACAACTTCATATATTTTTATAATTTTATATACCATTGTTTCACCTTACCATTGTTATTTATTGTATATTATTATTGTTATTTACTTATTCTTGTTTGTTAATTTTTTTTATATTATCATTGTTATTACTTGTTTGTTAAAAATTAAAAAAGGGGGGGGGAAAAAAAAAAAAAAAATATATATATATATATATGTTTATATATATATACATACATGTCCATCCTGTCTCAACAAAAAAAAAAAAAAAATATATGTATCATACAAAGCAGGATCGAACACTATAAAGGGAAAAAAAAATAGAAATCCCAACATGAGACGAAAGGGCAATTGGAGTAATCCATAAGGCCCCACACCCAAGTGTAAGACAATAGTAGTAGTAGTATCAGTTTAAAAAAATTATACACACTGTGAAAAATAATTTATGACTTTTTGCATAATTAAATAAAAGGTCTTGTAGTTTCATACGGTTTATTAAATCATGTTGCTCCGGCGAAATATTGCTGTCTGAGCGATGTTGTCTTTTTAAATATGTTATATTCATAACGTTTTACGAAACAGAAAAGATACTTTATTAAAAGAGTACATGACAACACGCTTGTTGACGCTTGACGCTTTTTAATCGTTACCAAAACAGTTTTCTGGATAAAGGATTGTTTATAAAATTTCCGCGTTTGTTTTTATTGCTATGCTTTTTTATTTTAACTACTCAAAAATATACAATCATGACAATGTATGTAAGTAGCTGAATTAACAAACATTTAAAAACAATAAATGTTGCAGCTTGGCCTCGATCTTCATATTCCTGAGTTATAAAACAGCAATCGAAAATAATAGTGTTTTGTTTATCAAGAGAAATTTGTTTCGTATGAAATTTTCAATGACGAATAAATAATAACTATGGAGCAAAAGTTTTGCTCAGTTTCCAATCAAACATGAAATAATTATTATTTGTCTTTCGGAAACTATCCACTGAACATCAGTGTAAAGTTTTTGAAACGAAACTAGAGCTGCGATTGTAAAACTATTGTAAATTTACCTTATCATGTAACATCAAGTTGTAAAAAATATTTTTTTTATGTTGAGCGACTTAAGTTGTTTATGTTTAAACATAAATAATAGGTCGAGTATTATAAAATGCTTATCTTCAAGTTGAGCTGATCTATGCAAGCATATGCCTGAAGATGCCTATCTTATACACGAAAACGGGGTCGCTCGATTTTTAAACCGAAAACCAGCTCAAAGCCAGTTCTTCAACAAACATCATATACAGATTATCTATATATATAAAACAAAGTGGGGTTATTTACACCACGTATATCTCGAGAAATACAGAACGGATTTCAATGATCTTTGATTTATTAAATTTGTTTTTGCCTAGAATAGCAGAATAAGCATTAAAACATCGGAAAAATATCACGGGAAAGAAATTATGAATAAAATAAATGTTCCCATATATGTACATATTTTTTTTTGAATTTGTCTAATCGAACGCCGAAACAAACATGACGTTCTATACTGTTTCCAATAAATCCACTAGGTGGCATTAGTTGCATTCGCATTTGACATTTGTGCCCCGCAATTTATCATGACTTTTTTTGAGTTTTTATCAATTTTCACTCAATTTTCTTTCCGATTAATCATTCTGGTGTAGTATTCTATATGTATCCTTATGATCCATCCCGAGATTCATGTATAATGGCAGGAACAGTGTATTTTGATTGGTTTATAGTGTGGCGCTATTTCTGTGAAATAATATTTAAACGATATTGTGCTTAGTCTTCGCGACACTGTACAACTGTAACGAATATACGAAACACACTGCTCATATGATGCATTGCAATACCCGGTGATGTTTTGGAAAGAAGACGATGGATATCACTTCGATATCAAGATGATAAATCCATTGATCGGTGGGTATCGAAATCATAAATTTCATTTCAACATGACAATAATTTCACTCAGCAAGAAGGTTAGCTCGATGAATTATGACGCATAAAGTTTTTAATATTATTATTTCATTGATTTGAATAGAATACACCTACTTAGCTCGCGATTTAAATTGACTGAACTCCCTTTTTATACGATTTCGAAATAAAACGGTGCAAACAAAGAGAAAAAAATCGATTCGTTTAAAAATTTTGACAGAAATATTACACAGGTACTGAATATCTCAAGAGATAAAAAGCGATGTCGTACAAAATGTGCGTAAACGGTTTCGTCTATTGTCTCATAGTGATGGTGAATGATTTTTGTTATCTTTGATTTTTTAACTATTTTTTAAATAAAATTAAGATACAATAAGCAATAATGAATCTATATATATAAAACAAAGTCGGGTTATTTACACCACGTATATCTCGAGAATTACTCCAAGGATTTCAATGATCTTTGCTTTATAAAATTCCTTTTTGCCTAGAATAGCAGAATAAGCATTAAAACATCGGAAAAATATCACGGAAAAGAAATTATAAAGAAAATAAATATCTTCATACAGAATAAAATTTTCAAATGACGAATACGTCAAACGATAAAATGTCGTAAGCTGGTTTCAGAAAAATCCACCAGATCGCACTGTTTTCTATATTTGTTTGTTTTTGCATATTTTGCGTACGTCTGACTTATAAAAAATTTTAAATTTAGAATATGGATTAGAATAAAAGAAATCGATGATATGAAATTAAAACGAAAGAAAATCGGACAATATTGAAATAAGGTTACGTTTATAATTAGGTATATAAATTTTTGACAACAATATTTTGCACGAACGTTGTTTTACTCTGAGATGACACGTTATTACACTTGGAACGCTATATCGAAGAAATTTTAACGTCAAAAGCAAAGCGTTGCGGTTCCTGATCACCCGAATGCTCTTGGTCGCATTTACACAGTTCATCCGAAAAATGACGAATGTTTCTACTTGCATGTCAAGAGCTCAATTTGCTTGAAAATTATACTTATTGGGACATGCCAATCACTGAAGAAATTGTTTCTGAATCTCCATGTCAGATACGCACATTATTTTCTATCATTATTTTGACATGCTTCACATCGAATCCATGTGAGCTCTGGAACAAGTTTAAGGATGACATTTTACATCGAATTCGTGTCAGTTCAAGGAATCCCGATCTCGAGGTGAATGAAGAGATAAATAACCAGGCTTTGATTTAGATCGAAGACATGTGTTACCTCATGTGAGGCATTTTGTTAATCAAGTTAGGAATGCCAACTTTAAACTAAATCGAAACTAAATCTTCAATATCCATTTAAAAAAAAAACTTTTAGGAATTTATGTCTCATGTTCATCACCGTCGCTAAAATATATACTGAAATGTGAAAAGACGAATGAAAGTACATAAAATCAGAAGGTATGTAAAAAAAAATCAGTATACTTTTCATGTATTGTTATAGAATACTATCAAATCATTATTTTATTTTTGATCCCCATATACAGTCAATCCTGTTTTTATGTGGTTTTTTATGCGATTTCGAAGTAATGCGGTTTTTTAGAAATGCATTTTTTTAGATGTACCATATTTTACGATATATAAAAATGTTAAATATTACATCGAGACCATATATCGTTGTATTTTGGATAGAGAGAATCATAAACACAACCGACATTTGAAAAAAAAATACGATTTCGGACTGTTTAAATCATGTTGCATCTGCTATCGCTGAATTATGTCCACCTACTTAGGTGTGTTACAGTCGATGAAACCATTGAAACATCGGTAATATCAGCTGAAATGATTACTTTAGCACATGAACTTGGCGAAGAAAGGTTTGATACCTTTAGCGAAAATTATATCATAATCATATATCATATAAGTGACGAAGATGTCAATAATTTAAATTTAATTATTGACAAAAAACCAGAAAACAATGACGAACTAAAAGAAATTCCAGTTCCTTCACTGCGAAAATAATTGAAGAAGGTATCCAACTTTTCAGTAAATTAGAAGATCATTTCTTTCTAAATGATTCAAATTCTGATCGCGCATTCAAGTTTCAACGATAACTTTAAAATATATATGGGTATAACAAACTGCATAACCAATTAATTATCGAAAAAGAAAATCTGAACAAACTCTGATCACTAATTTCATTGTTAGAAAACAGCCATAGTTTTATGAAATTGATGCGCATACTATTTCTTCCGAAAAAGAGTGATTTAGAACCACATGCTTTAAAACACACATAGAATTTTCATACAGTGATTATTTTTTAATATTTTTACGCCGTGGTTTTCCCCTTATTTTCATATACTTTGCGATTTAGTGTATATTTTAACTCGCTGTTTCAAAGTTATGCGGATTTTACAATTTAAGTAACGCACCCCAATTTTTGTATGGAAGTCAAGTTTTTTTATGCGATTTTTTTTTTGCGATATTTCGTGGAACGCATCTACCGCATAAAAAGACCTGGTAAAAATTCTCAACTCATTCATGACAGGCAGATGTTTCAACGTTAAAATGGATGGAATTAGATCCTCATCAAGGTCAACTCGGGCGGGAGTTCCGCAAGGCTCTGTTTTGGGACCCATACTATACAATATATACACCTATGACATTCCTTCCGGCGGAGAAAGCGACGCAATTATAGCACAATATGCAGATGATACGGCTATTTTAGCTAAATCTCGAAATCGACAAGGCGCTGTCACGCAGGTTCAATCAGCTGCCGATACAATAGCAGACTGGTGCGACAAATGGCGAATCAAAATTAATACCGAAAAAAGCGCGGCAGTAATGTTTTCAAAGGGTTTTATTAGAAAACCTAATTTTGCTTGCATACGCATGCACAACGCAGAGATCAAGTGGTCCAATTCGGTTAAGTATCTTGGACTCACGCTAGATAGTCGACTTAAATTTAATGAACACGTCGCGATTAAAAAACGTCAAGCTAATGCTACAAAGGCAAGGTTGTACTTTATGCTTAACGCGAGAAGCAAACTTACTCTCAAAAGCAAGATGCTCCTTTACACAGCAATTACTCGACCAATCATGGTGTACGCTGCTCCAATATGGACGTATGCTCACCGTAAACATATGAAGACTCTCCAGATTGTCCAAAATAAATCACTGAGACAGATATGTAACGCCCCGTGGTACGTGCGTAACTCGCTGCTTCACAGAGACTTGAAAATACCTACCATCCGCGAGTTCGTTCGTGAAATATCACAAAAGTTTCACAGCGAGGTAGGAAAACATTCTAACCCAACGATCTCTGATCTTCACAACTATGACGAGACACTGCCTGAGAATCGTTTTAGACCCAGAGCAGTCCTGCTCGACGACCCTCCATAGATCTTATATCGTATAAAATTGTCAATTTTAGAACGAACTTAGCATCACGAAAATGACTCTCTTTGTTTAAAAACAATTTGTATACTGTATGTGTGTATGTATGTATCCGCATGTGTGTGTACATGTACGGATATAGTATGGAGGAAGCATATGGAATGTGATTTGCAAAATAATGCATATGGAGTTCCCGTGAACTTCTTATCTCTGTAGTGATCGCGCCCTTCCGTCTGCGAACGACGGTAAGGGGATGCAATTTACAATTTTTCAAAATCTTTATCGATGAAGGAGACTGGAAGAACCTTGACGCTGGCGCGTCCTGGTACTTGAAGCTCCATAAATTTGATATCCAAAAAAAAAAAAAAACCGCATAAAAACAGGATTGACTGTATAGTTGTTTGTATGTGTGGAACATTAAACAAAAATATATATTTTTTTCTAATGAAAGATAATCTCATAAATATAATATTGAAGATTTGGAAAATGTTGCGTTCTTTGTTATAATGAGAATTTATGTCATTTCGTAATATAAAAAATATGAAAATTTAGAATGAACTTTCGTAAAATTATAAAAAAGTATTATTTGAATAATTTTGAAAAGATCCCTGTCATTATGTTGGTGATAAGCATTGAGAACAAATTTATCCTAGACCAACACATTTCTTAGCAACAGTCTTTGTTTGACAGTTACTGTCAAACAAAAGTAGTCGTTTGTCAACATTGTGAAGATGTAATTTTATTATTTAAAATACAGTGAAATATAGAGGTATTAGCTATGCCAAGTACTTCTAAACCAATCAGTAAGAGTGCTCGGAATGGTTTTCTAAGAATCTTTCAGTTCTGTGAACATGAAAAATCTGAAAAAAACCAATAATTCCCTTCGGGTCGATATTTCGAATCATTTCGAACTGTCAATGGCGAAGTATGACCAACATTTCGTGCCGTATGTCAATCGCTCAATTTGCTTCAAAACTACACTCAATGGGACATGACAATCACTGAATAAATTGTTTCTGAATCTCCACGTCAGATACGCACATTATTTGCTATCATTTTTTTGACATGCTTCCCATCGAATCCACGTGAATTGTGGAAAAAGTACAAGGATGACATGTCCGAAGACACTTTACACCGAATTCGCGTCAGTTCAGGGAATCCCGATCTCGAGGTGAATGAGGAGATACATAACCAAGCGTTGCTTTTGATCGAAGATATGTGTTACCTCATGCGCTGCATGATGCGTCGCCAGATCGAGGAATGAACGACGCTTTCAATCGAGAATCGGAACGTAAACGTGAATATGATCGAGATGCATTGAACCAATCACTTCGAACGAATGTACCACTGTTGAAACCCCCAACAGAAAGTGTACGATACTTTAATGAAGGCAATTGATGAGGGAAATGGTGGCTTATTTTTCATCCGCATTGGAAGCACTCAACCGAACTATGAAAGATCAGCGCAATGACTCAAAATGTTTTGGAGGCGCAATGATTCTACTATCTGGCGATTTTCGCCAAACACTACCAGTTATTCCAAGATCGACCGCTGCCGATGAAATAAACGCTTGACTTAAAACATCGACTCTGTGGCGCTATGTTAAGAAACTTCAGCTAACGACAAACATGCGAGTTGCATTTCTAAACGACCATCTGCCGCAGATTTCTCCAAGCATTTGCTGACTATCTGTAACGGCCGTGTTCCTGTCGACGAATCGAATGGATTGATTTCGTTTTTGCCGAATTTTTGAAATTTCGTCTCATCGAAGGACAATCAACAAAGTGTTCCTGAATATCATTGCTAATCACAAACATCATAATTGGTTGAGTGAACGAGCAATTCTTGCAGCAAATAACAAAGATGTGGATCATTTCAACTTCACAATTCAAAATCAAATCGTTGGTCCACTGCATTCCTTTAAATCTATCGACTGTGCCACGTGAATAACATCATTTCAATGTAATTAAAATACTTTTCATTTTTAATTTTGCACATTTATTGAACTTAATTCATTTTGAGTATTCATTCAAACTGAATTTAACTCATCCAATAAATTAACACAACATTTATTGATTCTGAGGCGGTACGAAGTTCGTCGGGCCAGCTAGTATTATATAATAAGATTGTGAAATGATATGATGATGGTTGGTCTTTCTCTCAAAAAAGCCATATTTTAAGACTGCGCAGGACACATTGTAACAAAAACATTATCTTCAATTATGCCGTTAAATATATTTTTTAATATGTCCAAAAACAAATGAACCTCCCAAAACTTTTTGATAAGGCAACGATGATAATAAAATACAGACAAAGCTTTTTGATAATTAAAGAAATTTTGAAGATATTTTTTTCGCCGTTAACGTTATATTAGATAATATTTCCCAAATATTTTTCATATAATTAACCCCACCACTAATGTAATAAATCATAACTCAGCTTTTCTATTGTAATTTATAGCACTCGACTATTTTATTGAGAGAAAACTATCCCGACCTTCGATGCATTGTTTAGAAATGAACCGACCAGCTGTAATTATGCAGATTCCAATAGAAACTTTCAAGTAAACAGTAATTGATGAAATATTACTCATATTGGAAATTGTAGGATAAAAGCTTACAGAGCTTTCATAACTTGACCCAACAGATTATACAATAACTTTGTAATTATATACGCTTTTAATATGTTAGTAGCTAAAAAGATACAAAGCGCTGGTAATTCATATTCAATATAATAAAAAAGCAATTTTATTTGTTTTCTCTACATCCAAGGGCATCTTACATTTGAAATGTCAAGTTTGCTTTATTTTATCCATCTCCAAAATGTTTTTATTTATATTTTAAGAACTTGTTTTAACGTTCAGAAAGAAACAGTTGAAATACGGAAATCGAACATAGGTTATACCGTTATTGCAATTTCTACGCATACCCATTTTATTATATTAAAGGTTTAGCAATGCCAACAATATTGAAGCGCAGGTTGAACCAGATTTTTGCTCACCAGGAATTTATGTCGAACAAGAATCCACGGTTATAAATATTTAACAATATCATAGTATTTTCAACTTTAAAATACACAAATTATCAATAATCAGTTATGTGCACTAAATAGGTTTAAGTTATAAAGGTAATTATTTAACAACACGCCAAACCACAGTAATCGTTCACATACAGTACAGGTTGGCTCCTACAAGCTCAAATAACACATAAAACAAGTAATCACAGCTTTAAAAATATTTTTTTTATTTATTTTTTGGCTAAACTTCTTAATATGTTATTTATTAACATGCTCAAACTCAAGTTATTACAAAAAAGTGTTTTTTGATACGAGGCTTTATTTCTTATAATATTAATTTTATAGGCTAAAAGCGTATGTTTAATTTTGGCAATCTTTTAATATTCTTTCTACTCTGGAGTTGCTTGCCAATTCTTGTTTAATTTGGTAGCCAAAAATTTGGAATCAATACTGTTGAAATGGTCGAGTACTTGGTACTTCATAATTTGGAACGCTTTTCATCTTTCTATTAATTTACTTTTGCGATCAAAGATTTGGTTACTTACAGGCTTGCACTTGAATTATGTCGTTCATATTTATCACCAATTAATATTTTTTGTACAAAAGGCAAGCTTTAAATTGTAAACTTTGAAGCAATTCTGTGAATTAATAAATAATCATTTTAATCAAAAGTCATGTTTAAACACAAAGCCGGGCATATCCCTTTAATTTTTTTTCGTTGCTTTGTGAGTATTCTGTATTTTCTTTCTAACTTTGTTGATTCTCGCCAAGAAAGGGCTACTAGCCGAGTTGTCTAAAGCGTTGGAATCAGAAAAGATGCTCGCTGAATCGAATCCCAGAACAGACTGTTTTATAAATTGAGTTTTTCAATCAAATTAACGCTTGTATGTATGTTGCTCTTAATTAATTATTTATCAATTTTTAACAGTTTTAAATATACGTTATAAGTAATAAGACTTCTTCTTTTTTTGAGTAAAGAAGTAAAAAAAATGTAAAGTTTTTTTGCAGTTTATTACTCGCTTTCAACAAAGCATTAAAAAACCATTTAAAAGGGAACTTTCTTAATTACTTTCTTAGCACAAAGCTTTCAGTAGAAATTTGCCGTTTTAATTACGTATGTAAACTGCATTCACGAATTAAAATACTTGTTCAGTGGTCGGTGCTCGGTACCCAATCTTTGAATTAATTAGCTGGTAATATTGGTTAATAATTTTTGTTTCTTTTAGATTATGTTTTTATTTTACTTTGATAAATAAATACTGTTTTTTTTATGCAGCCTTACAAGACCAGCGCAACACTTGACTAGAATGAAGTATTTTATTTTAAACATAAAATTTTTAAACAAATTAAGCACGAGAACTATTTTTTAATCAATTGATCGTGCTTTCTTTTTCAAAGTAGTAGGGATAGAAAGATAGAGCACGGATAGGACTAGTAGTTAACAAATCGTTCTCTCTAAGCTCAGTTTTTTTAGGCTTGGAAGGGTAGAACGGAGTTTTTAAGTATCACACATGCATTGGCGGATCCAAGGGGGGGGGGCTATGGGGGCCATGCCCCCCCTGAGAAGATTTTTTTTACCATTTTTCTATTTTATCAAAACGTTATTGTGAAATGGGCTCTTTAATTGTTTAGTTAACTATGTTTTATAGAATACATACTTAATTATTTATGTATTGTCTATTTTTATGTAGATATATTATTTTAAAATCATCTATTTTTTAATGTATTATTTATGTATCATGTTTATTTTCAACTTGAATGGCCCTCTCCTGGGACAATTTCTGGGTCCGCCAATGCACACATGCCTACGAAGAGAAATCAACAAACTGAAAAGTAAACAAAGATTTACGTTTACACGATTGGTGACTGTTCTAATTGAGAAAAAAAAACAAATATGACATTAAATTTGAATTGTTTAAATTATGTACATTCACACAAGTGTTATCACTAAAGGGTTTCGTCTTTCGGCATCTTCAGGCGTTCAAGGGCACGCGTCGTTAGTGACAAAACTTGTGTAGATGTACATAATTTGTACGATTCAAATTTAATATAGAAATTCAACCAAGCACCTTCAGTCGAAATCTTGAAATATGATATTTTTTAAAACATCTTAAATGCATACGTTCTTCATAAAAAAAATATTTATCGTACAATACCACTGATAAATTACCTTAATACACCTATCCCTCGATTTACACGGTACTTTTTTTACACTTTTCGCTTTTACACGTTAAAAATAAAAACTTTTTTTTAAAATAACTGATCTCGCCGACTTGAAATGAACGTCACGTGCAGCGAAGCAAAATTGTTTTGGATCTGTACGGTATCGGCCGCTGTACGGATAATGCACGCAACGCCGCGCCGACCGTCTAGATGTTTGCCTGTGTGAGTCCTTGTCCGAGACCACCAATCGTCTGCACTGAAGAATGGCGTGAGATCAACCTGTCCGTCATTGACACGGCCTATCCCACAACGGGCAAAGAATGGTCACGTGGGTAGGCGGGACGTGTTTGGCCGCCTGGCGCTTGCCCGGCTCTTCCCTGGGGTGGCAGTGAGTTCAAACACCTGAAGGAAAGAACGTCACGCTTTTTCGCCTTTGTGTGCACGCGCAGCCGATTGCCGCTGCTATCACCCTGCGCTGGACCTACGAATATAATCTAACGGATCATACCTCTGCCGTTTTTATTATCACCACTCATTGAGGACGAATTTACTGCACACACAACAACATCGGCGAGAGCGGAACTCTCGCCCACACAGAGTCTTTACTTAAAATTAAATTCTTCAATTCCGTAGTAAAATCGAGTACATACATAATATTCAATTGCGTTGCTTTATATCTTGAATAATATTGGTAGCCTTATTATGCCGAAAGAAGTAAAAAGAAAAGTTATTTCGTTAGCAACCAAAATAAAATTTGGGATCGTTTACAAAACGGAGAAAGGAGTCATAGATTTGCTGGATTATATAGTATGAATGAAGCTACAATATAGAACCATTAGAAAAAATGAAAACCAATTAGAAAGAGTGTACAGCTGGCACTACGAAAACGAGCACAACTTCATCATCAGAGATATTGCAATGGAAAAAATGGAGAAGCTTTAATGATTTTGGATAAGGACCAAACACCAAAACGAATCGCCAATTGAATACAAATGCTAGTACAAATAAAGCATTGCGAGTATGAAAAAATTAAAGAAAATACCACCTTCTTCTTCATCTGAAAAGAACATACTTTCACAGCAAGTCAGGTTTGGTTCGAAAGATTTAAATCAAGAAACTCTCTACATACTTTATATTAAAAGAGAAACTGGCATCTGCATGTAGATTCAGCACAAGAAGATCCAACAAAAGTGCTGAACTTTTCCATCCAATTCATATACTCCGGATCAGGTTTTCATGCGGATGAATCCAGGGTTATGTTGGAAAAAAATCCAGAGAGAACCTATGTGTCTAAAGTTCATAAATCATCTAGCGGTCATAAGCTGCAAAAGATCGCATACCAATGCCTTTTCTTAGCAACGCTTCAGAGAATCACATATGAAACCATTGGTTATCAACAAATTTCATAAAATCCCCGAGATTTAAAGAATAAAATTATCAACCATCTTCCAGTTTATTTGAGGGCTAATAAGAAAGCTGGTTTTACTGCCTAATTTTAATGAATGGTTTTATGATTGTTGTATGACCCAGATGCCAAAAATATTTATAAGATAAGAACGGCCTTTCAAAGGCTTTTTATTAATGACATGTCCGGTCAATCCACAAGATCTGTCACATGAGAATATCCAGGTTACAATTTTACCAAAAATCACTTCATTATTACAGCCATTAATCAAGGAATAATTTCGACTGTTAAAGCTCTTTACATAAAACGAGCTTTTACGCACATTTAGAACAAATGGAAATTAACGAACGTTTACATATTAATCTTGGAAAAAAGTTACAATCCTAGACGTGGTTAAGCATATTGCTATATCATAACCGCGAGTAAGAAATCATCCCTCAATGGCTTGTTTGAAGAAATTGTGGCCAAAATAAGTAAATGTAGAAGCTCTACTGTAGTATTAAATGAGGAATAGTCTCAGATATACAATTGGCAAATCATTTGGTGGAGAAGTTTTGACGATTTCACTGAAGAGATATTTAGAACGGGTGGCTGATAAAGAACGGAATGATGATGATCTAATTAACTAATAGATGAAACTGGTGATTGTGGCTATGAGTCTGAGGAAGAAGAACTGAACCATTACATTAACAGCTAAAATCATCCACGCGAAAGGAACCTCGCATTGGAAGAAAATAGTAATCATTTTGTACAATATGAGTCAAAGGTGAACGGGCCCGTCGATTTCCAACGTGATATTAAGCATGCTTGGCCAATATATGAATCCAAAAGATCTAACAAGAAATTCGAACAAATGTTAATACGGATTTTATAACAAATCACCTAGATAATAAATGTTTTCTACGTCAAACATCGAATCGCACCAAATTAATTTCGAGTGATGAAATACTTTGAACCAGCAGGAAGAAAGATTGGCATGATTGTGATAGTGACATTGATAAAAAACCCACCAACCGTTTTAATATTTTTTTTAATGAATCTTTTGGATTTAATTTTTGTCCCTCTATATATAACTTTAATATGTAGTTTAAATAATAAAAGAATAGTAATTTAAACTTTTAAAATTTCGTTTTTTAATGTATTCTAGAAAAACAACATAATTATGCTTTTTTTTTTGGTACTTTTCGATTTACACGGTTTTTTACAAAAGATATACAATTACGATTTTACACTTTTCTCAGGAACCTATCTTCCGTGTAAATCGATGGACAGGTGTATATGATACCAACGGGTATGAACATTAAGCGAAATTTTACGTTGAATAGTTTTCCTCTCATTTTTCCTTTATGGATATTTCGCTGCACCTTTATTAAGTAGACATCAAAATACTTTATCGACACCTTAATAAATAAGCCTACACACATAGTATGACGCATGAATAAAACATTAGCAGTGTGTTTGTTTCAGATTTCTCGGTATACGATAACGTTTTATGCCTACTGGTAATATGCGCATACCAAATTGTATTTACGAAATAATAATTCTGAATTATGCGGTGGAAAGTCAAACTTCTTATAAAATATACAATATATGGGAAAGTTATGCATTTTGTGAAGACACAGTGTGTGTGAGAGAATAATATTGTGTTTTGTAATACGATTACTCAATACAGGAGAACGGTCGACATCATTTGCCATTTTTTTTAAAATATTTTAAATTTCGTTATTCTTATCTTGAATCTGACCGATTGAATCAATCAATATATTTATGTAATGTCATCAAGGGCTTACACAAAAATCAAATTTTGAAAAAACCCGGTTTTCGGATAACAAGTGTTACGATTTTGAAGTTTTACAAGAAAATAATAACTCAATTAAAATAACGAAAAAACCGTTTCAATTTTTATCAACTAAATTTATTTCTTATACACACCGAAACAAAAAAAATAAAATATGTTTACAGGTAATAAGTGAAAAACGTTTTATTTAATTATTAAATAAAATTATTATTGTTTTTTATCCATGTCCGCTCTCGATGTGAAGCATACGGCCTCTTAATGAAGTTATCTTAACAGATTTTTTTTTATTGATTGAATTGGCATTTACTTGGTAGAACTCCATTGTTTTTACGAAAACTGTTTGTTACTAAGTTGTTCAACCTCTGTTGGTTCAAGACCCATGTTTTCGAACATTTTTTTTTTAAATTTATTTTCAATTGATTTATGGATTTTTGTACAAAGTCATGTGTGCATATCTTGAATGTCTTCCCGCTCATTACATCCTAAAAAACAAGCGTATCGAAAGCGATAATCTAACCACTAGTTTTCTTCTGGTCTAATCCTTCTATCCCTACTCTTTTTTTAAAAAAGGGAGGTTAGGTAACTAAAGGCGGAATGATGGATGAGATCATAGCTACATATTTGCCATTGTATTGTATGGAACAGGAACGCACTGCCGTCGCGTCGCGTTGGATGTTGGCAGTGCGTTCCTTGTCCATACAATACAATGGAAAATATGTAGCTGTGATCTCATCCAACACGCTTACGTGCTGTCAGAAGTCGGCAGTATGTTTCCACCTTAAGCAACGTATAAACATTTGTGTTGAGATAAACTCTATTATGAGTACTAATATGTATTAATGTATTCTTTTCGTTTCTCAAAACGGTTTATAGCAGATCAATATAATCACAAATCGATATTCTAAAATGAAAGGTTGTTCAATTGTATAGTTGTAGTAAAATAACTTATTTTCAGATCCTTTACTATTGATTATTATTATACATCATTTTCCAATCAGACATGGCTTAAATAACTGAAAGTTCTACAGTGACTAGTACATTGCCAAGAAAGTAAAATATAAAAACCAGTTTTCTCTGATTTTTAATATATTTTCCAAAGTTTTAATATACATAATATCATTGCTCGTGAAATATTTTTAAATTATAATATTTCTTTGTTTCATTTTAGTACTCATTGTTCACTTTGCTTGGGTAAATACTTTTCAAAATTTCCTTGCATTTACAATGTTTCACTATTTACATAATTCTAAAAGTATTTAACATTACGTTTTTTTTGTGCAAAATTATTACTTTTTCAGTTGCGCATTTGATGAATTGAATAATATGCATACAGTTTTCATTCAGCGAGTCCTAAAATTAAAAAGACTTAATCATATTTATTTTTTCAGCATTTCGATAGTTAAGTGGTTAGTATTTTGCTTATAAAAATGGTCAGCATAAATTAAATATTCTCTTAGTATAAACATAAAAAGGTACGTACTTCTTAACCGTGACTATAAAAATATGATAACGTTAAGTTTGAATAAGTTTTTTTGTCAGCATAAAACTCACTTTGAGGTTAAAATACATATTAATAATATTTTAATTACTGACTTTTCTTTATAAATACCTAATATTGTAATTTGAAAAAATATTCAAACTTTGATTAGCTAAATATGTACAAAATAGAAATTACTATCACAAATATAAAATATCAAAGACAACGAATAAAAATCTTACTGCACCATTGGCAAACTAAAAATTGTTTAACATACTCTATTAAGCTTGCTTAGTTATTATATAACTACTTATCTTTTTATAATATGTTGATATCTTAAAATGTATAAAACATAAATTTAGTTGGGTTAAAATTTCAATTTCCACTAAATCAAATGATCGTTACAAATGACGAATATTAAATTAAAATATCCATTTTTTACCATGCCCGTTCCCAATGTGGAGCATGTGGACTCCTTATGGAGTTTATCTCAACAGAAGCGTTTCTACGAGAACTGCTTGTTACTCAATTGCTCAACTTCTCTTTTTCCAAAGAGAGTAGGAATAGAAGGAAAGGACAGGACTAGCGGTTAGTTAATCGCTCTCGATACGCTCCGTTCATTGGATAGGATGGATGGGAGGGGGGAATTCAAGACATTACATACATCCATGCCTTTGAACAAAAATTCATAAATCGATTGATAAATCAATTTATAAAACTCTCCGTACTGGGATTCGAACCACACAGGCGGCAAAATTTCCATAAGCATTTAAAAATAATTGGAATATTTGCACATTTCGTTTCAATAAGCTTTTACAAACAAAGTAGTTAGTTATATTGTTTTTAAGCACGATGTACACTTATGCATTCAGAATAAAAACTTTGTAGTTTTATATATTATTTAGTATAACATACTTCTCGTTTCTCTTCCTTTTATTTATTTTACATAATTAAATCTTAGTTGTGCTTTTTTTCTTCTTATATTGTTTGCCTATTTTATATTAAGGTTGATTGAAAATTTCGTAGAACCTTATTTTGTAAATTTCCAACATTATAAATATATTTTTTAGAAAAAAAAAAATAATCAAGGATCAGAGAGCAAAATTGTATTAAATTATGATGATGTAATTGGCCATATTTAATTAATTTTCAACTCAGTATCTTTTAAATACCTGCATTATGATATGCTGCGACGATTTTAAAATCGAAACATTTTTTTTGCTATTTTAAAATTAGGTTTCATGATTACGCCCTAATTTTCTCAACGACACGTGATTATCAACTGATCAAACTTACCTTAAAAATGTTCATAAAAATCCTCACTCGCTAAAGAAGCGTTCCATATTATCCATTATAATAAAATTAATTTGAATAGGTACCTTATCTTATTACAGCAATGTTTAAAATGTACTAAAAACGATACACATGTTTCTCAGGTAGCATTTTCAAACATGAATAATCACTCTACTGAAATTTAAGTTTATAATAAAGTAATAAAAATATTCATTTAGGTTTACATCACTGTCTGTTCCGTTCTCATGCAAAAAAAATAATATTTAAAATTGCTGAATTGTATTTTTAATTTTATGCTGTTGTAAATACTGTCAGAAACATTTTTCAAGTAACATTCAGTCTCACAGTGCATAAAGCTTTATCTCTTGATTGTAAAAGAGCTTATAACCAGAAAGGCTTTTAAAGCACTGCAATGCATTAAGAATGTATTTAAATTACATTTATCATTAATTAAGTAAGATTTTAACGCAAAACAAAAATACACTATTAACCTACAGATTAATTTGAAATACTAGAAAATTAATGTTATATTTTACAATAAGGTTAAGGGTGCTTTTTAAAATATACAGAAATAATATATAAACCATTTTTTTATATTGTTGTGTTAAAACAAAGATTAAGTTTCTTTAATTAAACACTTGAGCACCCATACTCATGTTTTTCACAAAATATTTTCAGTTGATCTATCTGTGTTGTCTAATTGATAAAAGCTTTACTCTAGTGACCAGGTGGGTCTAGGTTCTGGGACGCATTGGAATAACCTATATTTTTTCAAAATTTAAATTCAAATTAAATGAATATTTATAAATACATAAGACCTAAGTAGATTACATACTATTTCACTTTTAAAGTTTTCACTGTCAACTTGGTGAAAAGGCATTATATTAAAAAAAATGTACGGATTCTATGTTTTTTTAATATAATCAGGAAATCAACAAATAAATACTGATCATAATGAGTAAATATGAAATTAGTACAAAAGAGGGTTTTTTTTAATACATTCTACAATAACTATATATAATATAATAATTAAACAGTTGAACTATTTTTTAGACCAAACCACTGCACATGGTCAATAAAAAAGTTATCAAATTTAATTTTATATTAAAAATAAACTTCCACAAAGCTACCGCCGAATCTATCAAAGATAGTAAAAAAATCATTCGATTTCGAAAAGTTTTGAAAAAAAACCAGATAGTTGAAAAAGCATCAGTAGTAGTAACACGTGAAAGCACAACAAGTCACAGGATGAGTGTGACTGAATATTTCAAATGAATAATAAAAATCAAGAGTCAATTATTAGAATTACAATTAAGTTGTATATACAAATAAATAATGTCATCAACAACGGTTAGCCTTAATATTATATTATGCAAAATAGTTTTACAAAAATTAATTTCAGTAAAACCACTTTATTAAAAGTTATAGTCTAGTTTATTTTGACACCAGGAAATTAGAAATCTCTTTCCCTCGTCAGTTCCCAAGTTTCTTTTCAAACCGCGCAAGCGTTGTATAGCTCTGCCAAACACACACTATACACAGAAGAAAACTCAAGGTACAGTTGCTCAAAGAGGAGAGAGAAAATGTTTTACCTTATCTAGATATTCATAGGACTTATCAAAGGAAGGCTCAACGTTGTCTCTACACAGGTTGTTATAGTCACAGGTCAATTCTAGTTTTATTATCACGTTCACCTACTTTATAACTGTCTTTTTTAATAGTCACCATACAGTTATTTTAAGTTTCAGTTTGGGGGCAACCTTAAATACCCAAACTATAAACACAACATTTTATTTATTGTGTTTGGCCATCATGGAAGAATTTTCATATCATGGTAATTAAATAAATTTTAATAAAGCCTCACGCAGTTTAATTAATTTATACTACAGCGGAACTTGATAAAATGGCCCGGAGCAGTTTTAAATGAACCCATTTATTTCCGAAAATGACCTTTTCTGTTACCCGCTCCCATTATGGGCTCATCGTTTTATTTGTCCCAGCAGATGTGTTTTTATGAGAACTGATTATTTATCAATCAATAGAGGACGGATAGTTTTTTTAGTAGTAAAATAATTAATCTAGAAACAACCATTTTTTTAGAATTGAATAAGTGGGTGGAAATAAAGTCATTACGGACAGCTATGCTTTCGAACACAACGCCGTAAGTCGTTTTGTAAAACAATTTATAAAAGTGTTGGCACTCGTCAATTGGAGGCGGTATACAAACAAATTTAAGTCAAAGATGATTGACCACTCAGTCAAAAAATCCTGTATAAAATATACTAGATCAGATTTCTTATATAAAGGCCTCTTTCATTTTTCTGATTTAACATAATTCCGCAGTAAACATTGGCTAGGGAATCTTTGGCCGGAAACAATTTCATGCCAATTTGTAAAGTTTAGAAATTCGAATCCAAAATCTCAGAAATTTACAAAAATTTGGAGATTTGGTCCATCAGGTCAACAGTCCGCACCAGAGTAGCTGAAAGGCCGCAGGTTCCTCACGCCTGTACTAGATCAATGCTTTTTAAGAATTATAAAAAGCTCACAAAATTTTTCTAAATTATGATACGTCAAATACCATTGTTTTCAAGTGTAAAACTTTTTCTTCTATTGTACAATTTTTACTTGAGTTTTCACATTTAAGTTTTGGTTTTAAAATATATTAAAGAGCTAGTATGTTAATATATATTTCTCACTCAATAACATAGAGCGTATTTTCACTATTGCAGATATAAGATATTGTAATTTTATTAAAATGTACATCTTTGGAGACAATAATTGTTGAACATAAAGTAGAAATATGCAAAATATTTACATTATATTTTACCATGCTTTTACATAAATTTTAGTAAACAACGATATTTCAAATCTGCAAAAATCTAGATACGTCCGTTTTTTTGCTAAGCGTGTGATATATAAGTGAACAAAAAACTATTTAATCAAATATCTTAAAATTATGTGATATCAAAATAACTTTCAAAAATATTGAACCCATATTTTTTTTACTCCTCTATTAAAGTAAAACACCCTTTGGTGACTATTTATATATTTTTTCAAATTTTCTGAAGTAAACAATCTTTTTAATCAATAACAAGAAACCAACAATTTTATTTCTTATGTATTTATCAACTGACTTATTGCTTTAGCTTAACGGTATTTATTTTTTGTGATTTAAATGTTCTGGCTTGCTTTATTTACAACAAAAGTTTTTCTCTCAATCTTTTTAAGTAAAAAGTCAGCCACACTGTCCATTTAAGAATTATATATGTGTTTTTGTAAACTACTTATTTTTGGCAGAAAACGAATGACCATCGTTTTATCTTCAACTACAAAAACAAAAATAAATTTGTTACAATAAAAACGACACACGCAAACATTTTTATAGTTTTTCTTTGTCTACCATAATGGATAAAATAAATAACATTTATTTGGTCACTTCACCATCACTTTTTTATTAACAAACCATTCAAACTAATCACATCAATACCATATCAGAATCAAGTTCACTCTCCTTGTTAACGATAGTTTAACTACAACTATAACCATTAACTTAAGATGGTGAATAAGGATACGTCTTGGTTATAAATAAGTTAAATGTTATCTTCTGCTGTCAAACATTTAATATTGTACATTAAATAAAAACATAATATCCATACTATCAGCCAGATAATTTTATTTAAAATTCCATTATATATTTCACAAATTGTATTGTAATGCGATACGCATAATCCAGACGAAGCAGTAACACAACAGCATTAAAAGAAAATGTTCGACCATAAAATGGTAATAACTGAATGCCAATTTGCGCATTTCTCTGGAACCTGATACTCAAAAGATAATTTCAAATTTATTTCCCGGTTTTTTGATATTTTTGCCACAAACATTATTGACCTGTGCCTAGATGTGTTCTGTAGGAAAATTAATGCCTTTTTAACCTGTTGCTTTGACTGCTAATAACATTAATATTTTTACTGCATTATTTATAAAAATAATAGACTGTACAAGAATGTAACGTTTACTTTTGTAACAACGTAGACCTGTTATTCAAGATAAGGATTCTTACATTAAACTGAGGGATTTTTTTATGGGTGAGTGTAATAGTCTACAGCGACACCTATTGAACAGCATTACGACCGCGGACGTGTATTTGAGTATTTGAAAAACAAAGGTTACTGGCCGGCGGACTCATTTATAAGTATAGGCAAAGTATCTGGAATCTAATAAAATTAAATTTTGTAAAGATATCTCAATTGGTTTACAAACTATAGTGAATTTAGTAAAAATTACAATTTTTGCGAATTTTTCGCAAAATTTCCCGACCGCCAGGTGAAATTATATAAAAAGTGCGGTCGTTAAGCTGTTAAGATAAATTATCAAATGACTTCAGATATTTGTCTAATTGATAAAATCTAGCTAGATTGAATTTCCAAACAGATAATGTTTATATATTAAAGTGTATTTGATTTTGTTATTTTTTTAATAAATAAATAGTGCGTTTTGGCGAAGAAAACAAAATAGAAAGTTACTGCTTAAGCATAACACTGGCTCCTTGATAATTTTTGTACAGAACAAATATTTTAATAGAATAACAAGGAACGCTGAACTCAACTGGGATATTTTGAAAATCCTGTTTAGCTAGATGTTATCAATTACACGGACGATTGTAAATTAATCATTTAATAAGTTGTCTTAGTTGTAGCGGGTCGCAGTAAACCGCTATACTCATCTTTGTACGAGATTTCTTGAAGAAGCTTAGAACTCTGTAAAACAAATCTTATGCATACAGCTTAATTATTTACATAAATAAAAATAACTATTGCTGTTATTATAACTGGTAAATGTTCTTTTGCTTTTATTATACTTGGTTGCGTGATAAAATTTTTAAACGATCAATAGAAACTTTCATAAACTAATTAATAAATTTTAATATCGTGTTTTTATATTATTTATTTTAAGTCGAGGTTTTTCTAATCAACGGGTTGATATTTTTGTTCTGAAACCTCAAAGGTGTTGATATCACGGTCACAAATTATTAACCAATTGAAAAATTAATATTTAAGGCATCCATACAAATAGCAAATTAATTGGATATTTATTGTTAAGTTATTCGCGGAAAAATAAATTTCACCAACATTGAAATAAAAATATGGACGTATTTAAAACAATAAACATTTATTTTTATTATTTATTTATCATGTCCTCTCCTAGTGTAGAGCATGGTTTCCCAACCTGAGGGTCGCGAGGGTTTCCTGGGGGGTCGCCAACCTTTTCGATTTTGGAGATTTGAACAATATAGCAAACCGAGGATTTCGAATTTCTGACTACTTTCAGTTATCTAGATCAGCGTTTCTCAACCAGAGTCCACGTAGAACAAACAATAACAAGTCAACACGCTAAAATCCTCAGGCCCTAAAAAATATCAGGCGAATGAGATATCGTTCTAAATTTTTTGTCACTAACGCCTTAATCGATATTGAACAATTATTGACTTAAAACGCAATTTAACTAGTTGTGTCGTTTAAGATCTTTTGCCGATTATGGGTCATAGACTCCTAACGGAGATTTATGGATTGGATGGTTGTAACACATCACAGCAACCATGGCATAGAACATAAATCCATAAATTTATCAAAAATCAATCAGTTAACAAAACTGTCCGTACCGGTATATGAACCCGTGAACTCTAAAACCTGTGCCAATGACATTGATCATTCGACTACGGATTTATTATATAATATAATTTATAGGCATAAACTGAACTCAATACAACATTTCGATGGCGTTTTATAATATTTAAAAAAACTCAGAAATAATTTCAAATAATTCAATATTCATGTTATGTTATCAATTTCAATTAACGCTTCAATTGCGATACATAAATCATTTAAAAACAGTATTTTTTCGTGATACTACTGAATTTAATAAATCTCATTGCAAGTCGTAAATTTTGGTTAGGGAAATTCAATTGTTTTCCACGTCAAATATTACGCTCTGTCAAAAAGTGTTGTTTTCGTGATTTTTCAACTCTACCAATGTGCAATTGGTTTTTTTTATTATTTATAATTATTGTATTAGTTTGAAAATGTTTTATCAATTTTTTTTCATGACAATAATAAGTCACCTTCAATCAACCTTAATTGAGGAATGAATATATCACAAAAAAAATACGCAAAATTGTCTTTTCAGATAAATATTGTAAAAATAAGTGAGAATCATTACGTTCTCAGTGTGTCTCATCGTATTATCTTTTCATCAAGAATGAGCAGTTAACATTGTTGTACAAACGAGTTATTTGCTTGGAGAATGGTTGTGCTGGCGACTTGGTCATTCCTACAACTAAATGATCACTAGTAATATTATATACCAAGTAACAGTGTCACCTGTCAACATTAGCTCTCTAGTATCTCTTTCTCTCTCTCTATCTGTCAAATCCACAGTCACACAAGTTTTCTACACATTGTAGTTTGTGCGTACAGTTGAATGCTTCTTTTTAGTAATAGAAAAGCTGAACAATTAAGTAAAACATGTAAAGGGTCATCGTTCTAGCAAAAGTTGGACAGTAACATAATTAACAAAAATCATGTAAGTACACGATGAGGTTTTATATCAAACCTTATTCTGGAATAACTCAGTTGGTGCATTTATAGTTGGATGTCAAAATAAAACTTTTTTAATTTTATTTTACTGTAGGTATTATACACATTTACTGTTATCGGAATCGGAATAATCTTACTACTACGATCAATTTTTTAAAAAATTATGAATATATTCATCATATTGATTAGTTTAATTAATGATTTTTACTAGAATAATTCTAGTAAATAGAAAAATCTGATGGAATACCTACGTATGTAAGTCAAGCGGAAATGATTGAAAAAATCAATTCGTAGTCGGAGTCGTTTTTTTACCTGATTCTACAGCCCTGCGCTCCACAAGGACAACAAACAAAAAATAAATAATGCAAATTCCAAAAAATACAAACGTATCTAAAATATTTATTCGTTCACATCAATTTTTGAAAACAATATCAGATCTTTGAAAGGTAACTAGTGACTATGATTGTTAAGTGCCGCACATAAAAGATGAATAAGCCGCATGTGTCCTGTAGGGTGCGAGTTGAGTATGACTGTGCAGAGGCTTTACCCTAATGGCCAACCTTTCGCAACCCATGCGCCAATTTTTTGTAGATAAGTTCATATGCTTCACATAACTCAAGCACGTTTTCCGTCATTATACGTTAGTTCAAAAAAATATGTTGACTCAAGAATGCAATGCGCCACAGATTGGCCACCTCTGCTTTACCCTAAAAATCATATTTTTTTATTTGCAACTTACTCGGTTCTATCGATTTTTTACTTACCATCTTTTGCCAGTAAGGTGACAAATATATTGTTTTAATTAAAGATGTCAAATACGAACCACCAATATTGAAATGCAATTTCTGTTATAATATTTGCATTTAATAATATGCTAGTTTTATGTTTGTATTGTATACGCAAAAAATAATATTGTTTGATTATTTTTTAAGAGATGTAGGTACCTGTTAAATATTTCAGTGACGTACATGCTTATAATGTATGATAATATTGTCAAGAAAATATTGTTACTTAGTGAAGCTAAATACTGAAAGCACAAATAAATTTACATATGTAATGTAAACGACTTCTGTCTGTGACAATACTGTACAAGTCAAAAACATACCTTTTCAATAGCTCAAACAACTTTATTATACCAAGTAACTGCAAATAAAATGCTTGTTTATCGTTAAAAAATATTTACGACCTTTCAAAGACATGCCGATAACTCTCAAACGCATATCTAAGGAAAATAAACACAATAATATAAAAAAGAAACTAACAAGAAAATCGTGTACTGTTTGTACTGAGGACTGTTTTTTTACAGTCACAAGTGTTGGCCATTACTACATAATACAGTGATGGTGAATCAAAAATTTATGTCTCCTAAATTTCTTTTTTATTTTATAAAATTAAAATTTAATACACTAATGATTGTGTTTATATTACAATATGATGTACAAACTATGTATACTTTATTGAGTAAAATCTAACTAACAGTTTCAAATAGAGTTTACATAATAATAATTCACATTTACTTTGACCATTCAATGTATCAATTAATCGGTTTATATATAAACTCACTGTGACCTCTTGACAGAGAAAAATGACATTACAGCATAGGTTAAATAAGATATGTTGAGTAGAAAGAGCGTGAAATGACAACAAGACGTTGACATTTTTGAGGATCTGTGAAAAAAAAACGATAATGTAATGAAAAGATAAATTAAAAATTTGTTTTGACAAAAATTATTATAAAGCAATTGAATGAAATTTCACGGTTAAATTTCAGTTAAAAAAAATTGTTTTTTGGCAATCTAATTTGAATAAAACTTTATTTAGAAAATCAAACTCATTTGTTGAAATGCTCCACTTTTACTTTATATGATTATGACCAGAAGGATTATTTTATATTTATAAATAGCACTATAATATTGTGTTCTCTTATCGGTTAATAGTGCCCGTCGTGAGCGAAACCAGTGCTGATCATATAAAATAAAAGTGGAATTAGTGTGAATGAGTGTTTTAATTTTTCAATATAATACCTTTTCGGCAAGTATTGACAGTGAACATCTTAAAATTGATTAATAAAAACAGCTTACTTGTAGGTTTTATACACTTTTTTCTATTTTATTGAAAATTTCTTTAAAGCATTTAAATATTGAGTAAAGTTTGTCAAAGATGGTAGAAGAAAATTTCGTTTCCACTTGGTAGTAATGAGTAAAATTATCAGTAAAGTTTAGAAAAACAGAGTTAAAAGTGGTGATACCCAAACGTCGTTTTAAAAGCTTTTTCGAATTCATTATCAAATGCTCTTATTAAATTATATTTAAGCAGTTTAAATATAAACTTTTCAACAACACTTTAAAAAAAGTTTTCTAATCGATCATTTTGACTAACTCAATAATTATAATTTTGTGATACAAAATACAATTTTTGTTGCATATTTATTTAATATCTTTTTTTCGCGATTTCTGTACCTGGAAATTGATAATTTTATAAAACTTTATCAGTCAAATGTGAGTTCATTTTGGTATTTAAATACTTATCGTTGTTGCAACTTAAATTCATCAAAACAATAATGAATCTCTGTGAAGTGAAGTGAAACAAGTGGTATTTTAGAAAAAAAATAGTTTGATAATAGGGTAAAGATAACAACGCATTTAGTTGTACAGTTTTGTAGTGTAGAACTGAATACGTTGCTATTTTTTCCTACTTTAATGGATGGAGTTCTACCAAGTAAATGCCAATTTAATCAATAAAAAAAATGCGTTTTATTATTTATCATTTCTTAAAAATGAAGTGACCTCACTCAGAAAATGCACCCTGCAATAATATTATATCCCTAAAATATAAATGTGAAATTCACTAAAACACTAAGTAAAGTCGTGATTATACTAAAAAGTTCGATAGAAAAGTTTAACCATTTTACTATTTAGCTCTCTTCACTTCTCGGGAGCTCAATTTATGATTAGATATATGATAACATAGTTTAATTAATTCTACTACAATATTCAATTCAATGTGAGACTTTTTATAAAGAAAAAAATATAGAATTATACTCGCCACCACTTTATTTCTATATGTTATATTTATAAAATATAAAGCAATGAATTAAAAATAAAACCTTTTTTTTGTTCTTTCACATCCAAGAGTTTATATTTACCATCGCTGGTATACCATACAAATAGAAAAATAAAGTTATTATTTCCAATATATGTGACACTGATGGATTGTTTTAAACCAGTCGATCGTGAAAAACGGTAATATGGAATAATATTCTCTTGATTACAATTCTGACCACAAATAAAGGAACAATATAAACGAAACGTTCGTATTATTTTCATACAAAGTTTCAAATTTCATTTTAGATTTTAATCACAGAAATAATTGATATTTTATAATAAGAAAATTAGTTTATGACGAAAAAAAATATTTCTTTGTAAGTACAGCTGTATACCTAATATAAATTCATTTTCATTATTATATTTCGTGGAAATAAACATTCAGATTATTTGAACGAAGGCTTAGATTGTTTTTCAAACAACCAAACATTAATTAGTTGGATGAGCTAAGAGACAACTGAAAAAAAAACAAAAACTGGGCTAAACAACTTTCTTAAATTATTTATCGTTTTTTTTTCATATTCACTACTTTATGACCATAACATCAGTGATTAATTAAATAATCTTCTATAATTATTTTTCTTCGATCTATCGTTTAAATAGTATAATGTATGGTTCTGTCACAAACTTTACCTCGATTTATCGTTTTTTGTTTGCCATCTCGCTCAAAAGCAGTAATTTCCTTAAATCTCATCAAACCGCTTTGGCTATATCGCTGTCGTACAATAAACGAGACTGGCAATATGTGAAAACTTTATTTTTTATGATACCTGTGGGTATTCGCTGCTGACTCATTCACTAAATAAACACAATACTTTGTGAGTAAAGAATAATATAGATGTTTAAATAACTACATAACAATGAATCTAATAGTTAGCAATCTGATTATCTTCATATATATTTGTGGATTTTGAGTCATTCCCATATTCATTGTTTTTAAGCTTCATTTAAAATTGATGGACAGGGATACAATTGCATTTGTCTGTGTGTAAGAGTTTCCGTTTGCACAGTCGAAGAGTAACTGATGATTACCAATCAAAAATAACTTTTTTAAATTGCATATTCCAGGGGTTCCCAACCGATGAAAAACTCTTTCATGCGGTGGAATTTTAGAGTTTAAGAAGGGAAAATCGTTGAATCACCAGATTCTTCTTTTTTAAAAGCTCATTAAAATATTTATTTTTAATACAAACATGCCATGCTCATCAATTTTTTTTAAAACCATGTCCACTCCCGATGTGGAGCATATGGACTCCTGATGGAGTTTATCTCAACAGAAGTGTTTCTAGGAGAACTGCTTGTTAATCAGTTGCTCAACCTTTCTTTTTCTAAAGAGAGTAGGGATAGAAGGATAGAGCTAGGACAGGACTAGTGGTAAGCTAATCGCTCTCGATACGCCCCGTTTATATGATAGGATGGGTGGGAGATGGGGAATTCAAGACATCACATACATCCATGCCTATAAACAGAAATTCATAAATCGATTGAAAAATCAATTTATAAAACTGTCCGTACCGGGATTTGAACCCGTGCCCTCCGTAATCGAAGCCAACAACGCTGACCACTCTGCCACACAGGCGGCAATCATCAATTATTTTTCATAAAATTGTTTGACTTGTACATGGACGAAATTTTTAAATACCCTGTAATAATTCTGAAGTTTTTGTCCATTGAAATATGCTTCAGGAATTAGTCAGTGAATAAGAATCTCAATAAATTTATAATATTATGTACATAAATACCTACTTATAAACAACAGTTTAAAAACTATGTATATTTATATTATTTAGAATAAACCTTTTGAGTAAGATTATTTTGAGTAGAGAAGGAATTAAATTCTAAGCAATGGTGTGTAAGGGGGGACGACGAAGCAAATAAGGTTGGGCTTATTGGACTCCTTGGCTTATTAACGTTTTAGGTATGTAGCGATATTTCATACTCAATTCAAAACTCTTCATCAAAACATGGGTAACCGTAAATTGTTTTACCAAGAAACCTCTTAAATACATATGGCAAAGTTCAATAGCTTCCCAATTTTGAACGAATTAGTCTATCATTTTAATTCGGCATTGTTATATCTTTTTCATGAAAGTAAATATTAATAATTATTGTATAAAAACAATAACCTTGTCCAAAATCAAGATAATATAGTTCCTAGAATAATACGCCACGGATAGTAAATATCCAACATATTTTAAATCAGTAAGCATTTCCATATTATGGACCTTTTCAATCACTTTTGAATGATATTACGTGTAATTTCAAAGATCTATATAAAACATGTAATTAATATCAAACCATTCAATGTACACAGATCGATATCAATAACTATTGAACTTAGTGACAACATATTTATACATTTTTATATACAAAATACATACTACGGGTCTATGGTTCAATGCTTCTTATGACTTCCAAACTGAATCCTAAAACAAACAGCATTTTTCAATCGATTTAATGATTTATGTTTGTAATATCTTGAAATCCCTCCCCCTCGCTACCATCCAATCTTAAAATAGCGGAAAGTTCGACTCTGTAACAAACAGTTCTCGTATAAAAACTTCTGTTGAGATACCTCCATTTGAGAAACCATATGCTCCACATTGGAACCTAGTATGTTTAAAAAATACTATTTACTTATCGCCTGTTCAAGTTCATCCGTGCGCTTAAATGTCTAATGATACTTAAAAACAAAGCCCAGATCGTAAGTGACAAAACGCATGGAAACTCAAACTAGATATTGAAATTCCATCAAGCACCTTCACTCAATTCACTATACAATGTGACGTTAATTTCATATTAACAATAATTATTGATTAACTGGTTTTGGTTAACGACCGTATTCATATTTTTTACGCATTCTTATATTGTATTTCTCAAGTTTTTTCTTGTGATAGTAATTATTTTATTGCCTGTATTATTTAAGTATCATTTGTATGAACCCAACAGACAATGAAGCATACAAAAACTTTTGTATTTGATTATAAGAGAAAACGGGAATATAAAACAAAAGAGAAACTATGTAACGTTAATAAAAATAACAAACGACAATCGCTATTATCATAACCTTTGCGCATAGTTCATTTTATGAGATAATTGAAAAAATATAGTTCTAATAAAAGTCTGGACGAAAATAGTTTTCGTTTTTAGTCTTCTTATATTAAAAATGAAAATGAAATTATAATATTATACTTACTGTTTTTCAATTTGACGAATTTCAACTTTTTAGGCAGTAATCAGATACTTTTTTTCAACCGATGTTTGCTACCAATGTAGAGTATTATTATGGTATTTTAAGATTTTTTTTTCTACAAAAACTGCTTGTGTCTGAGTTTCTCAACCTCTCCTTTTTAAGGGAGTAGAGATAGAAAGGCTATGCAACTCCCTCCACCACCCACCATGGCCACACATCTTTGTCTTACAGAAGTTTCCCGTGGCGTTGCATTTAAGTGTACGTAAAAACTCCGTATAGAAAAGATTAATGCTTGGATAATCATTCCACATTATTTTAGGATTGAAAAGGATGAAGGGAATTTTCGAACATCACAAATCAATATTTGTCGAATAGAAATCCTATATGTCGTAAAATCGATACATCTTGTAAAAAAAAATAAAAAAATGCTGTTTGAACCCGTGCAAACCATCACGAAAGTAAACAACGTTGATGACTGTACCACGGACCGGATTGTCTATTAGTCAAAGGATTGAATGTCAAGTGGAAGGGTTGTTAACATTTTTTTTTCTATGAACTATTTTTTAGAAAATATTGAGTAGTTGAAAAGCTTTAAAAATTAAGCTTTTAAGTAAAAAAAATGTTAATCGATTGAAAATCAATGTTTATAACGATATACATAGGCACGGCTGGTAGAAGTACATATGTATGTTGTCTCGAGTTAAAGAACATACAAGTTCATTTAATAATAAAAATGTACTTAAGCAAATATTTGCGAAAGTAGTTGTCTGAGGATGCCTCTGAAAGAGGCGAAACACGTGTCACATTTTGTAACACAATACGTGGAATAATCAAAGTTGTTTTTATTTTATATTAAAATGAACTTCCACAAAGTTACCGCCGAATCCATCAAAAGTATAAAAATACAGACTTTTAATTTTCCAGCCATCTCATAGAGGAATCAAATGGCATAAATTGTAATCCAGTTCCGACCTGTTTACATGTTTGTAGTAAAGACCTTAAGTTAAATGTACTAGAACTATTAGAAATTAATTTTCATAAGCAAACTAACGATATCTTTAATGACTTAACAAATACCAATCAATCACAGTTGCTAAACCTTAACAAGAGGCTATAGAAACTAATTATAAATAATCACTTAAATTCAAATTAATTTGCTTTGAATAATCCTATATCATTTCATTCATTATCATTTCTAGTCTAGAGGCAATAATTTCGAGTGTTTTTTTGAGCTCTGTAAAAAAACAAAGATTTTTTTGTATACATTTTTTTATCATTCGTTTATTTATATTTTAAGAATACATATTTTTTTTTTAATTCCAAGCTTGTAAAGTTATCGGCTGGTAAAGTGGACGGTCCAAAAAAAGGTATCTCCTGGCGTACATGGTTCCAATCCTTCTGGTCATCTGAAACAAAAAAAATATTCTTAATCAGTAAATATGACGCTAGCCGAAAAAAAACACAAAATGGCAGGCATTTGAATTTTTTTCATATTTTTCGTAACAGTTTCAAATTTTTTAAAAATAGTTACGGATATTTTCTTTTACTTTTACTTACAAAGAGACATAGATGAGTGTATAGAGAAAGTTCAAGCATTTCTTTAACTAAATCGGTTCAGTAGAACTTGAGATATTAAGCACGCCAGCTCGAAAAAAGTAGTTTCGAGAAAAACGAGTTTAAAGATTTGAGTAAAGTTTCAGGCATTTTACTCATATGATGGTACCTACGATATACATACATATTTTTAATCGGCAATTCCTGCTACATACAATGGATCTTCTTTCATTTCAAAATTTTCATTCTCCGAAGTTCTTTCGGGTAGACAAGCAATCCTGGCTTCCTTTGAAGAATCCGAAGCTCCTTTTTCAGAACGTTCGATCCGAATTTTGTCCCGTTCGACAGCGGCTACAGTATGTTGATTACCTCTAAATTGTCTTTTCTTCTGTCTACATGGACGCTTAGCACTATATTTTGAACTTTTTTTATCCATTTTACACAGAAATTACAATATTCACTCAAAATATTTGTAAAATGCTCACAGAACACGCACGTCTGCGTTCCTTGAAGATTGACTCGAAACTAACCGGAACTAAATACTAGAACGAAAAGATTTCAACAAAATACGTTACTATGACCTTCAGTTCAATAAATATTATATAGGTATAAGTATAAGAAAGATTTTATGGGGTAATCCTTTATCCTCAGGTGGTCGGGCAACGTCTACCGTCTACTTTTCGATTTGTTTCGGTAGGACTAGCTAAGTTGCCGCGTCACCAAAATCGCTGTAACTTGGTAAATAATTAGAATTTTAAAAAAATTCTCAGGACATAAAATAAATAAAAAACAACGTTTTTTTTTTAATTTCTAGACTAGAATACCCCCTTTTTAATTTATTAAACATAAAATATTATTTTAAATAATTTAATTAGAGTGTAAGAGTGGATAAGATAATGTTTTGCATATAAAGTAATATTTTTATAAATAAAATACTTAATGACTTTTAATTTTTATTATCAAAACATATTTTTCATATATATTCATTTTTTTAAGCGCCATTCTCTGGAACCAATCTATCACGTAAAAAAGGATTGGGTGTATTCAAAAAAAGGCTATTCTTTCGATTTTCCTATGTATAAATAATATTGAAAAATTCGTTATATAGTAATAAAAAAAACAGAGTTTTTTTATTAGATTAGTAACCGATTGATTCAAGCTCTATATTTTTTAAAACTGGTAAAATATGCACATTGAGTGATTTTTTTTTTTTTTTTGGATATCAAATTTATGGAGCTTCAAGTACCAGGACGCACCAAGGTTCTTCCAGTCTCCTTCATCGATAAAGATTTTGAAAAATTGTAAATTGCATCCCCTTACCGTCGTTTGCAGACGGAAGGGCGCGATCACAACAGAGATAAGAAGTTCACGGGAACTCCATATGCATTACTTTGCAAATCACATTCCATATGCTTCCTCCATACTATATCCGTACACGCACACACACATGCGCACACATACATACACACATACAGTATACAAATTGTTTTTAAACAAAGAGAGTCATTTTCGTGATGCTAAGTTCGTTCTAAAATTGACATATGTGATACCACTAGTGGAATCAAAAAGTAAACATTTCTTAAAATATTCTTAATTTTTGGGCTGAAAAATATGAACCCAGAATGTAAGCCAGTATTGTCAGGTTTATAATAAAAATGTACGTTTATATGATAAAATTTACAAAATAAGCAGGCACTTACGGTAACACTCAGTAGCATTTTTTGTTGTTTGTGTACGCAGATAAAAATTATCTCTATGCAGGACACAAAGTGTTGGATGCAAGCCATTACAACTAATACTTATACAATTGTAAAACCTTTGTTAAATATTTTTTGTTTATTCTCATATTCAAACCAACAGCCCATATTTTTATAACAAACAAACAATGCCAAATGGTTGAGTGTACTTTTGCTATGATATATGCTATGATATCTTATATTAATTCTTTTCTTAGAAAATTTCGCCATTGTAAATAATCTTAAATATTCCTGAGATAAAAAATAGAATTTCAAAGAATGTCTATTGCTTCGGAAAAATGTTTGTAAGCATAATGTGGGATTTGAAGAATATAATCGGAAAAAAGAAATTTTCTTCGACCACAAAAATTCATCGCCAATATGCAAATTTTATTTTTTTTCCAAGAAATATTTTCATGCTTTGGAAAATATAACAGGATTTAAGATATTATTTACATGATTTCAGCGACATCATGCGACGTATAGAAAACTCGTCCTTCATGAAACTAAAAACACGTTTAATTTTTTTCCTGCGATTGATTTAAAAACATTTTTTTATTTTAATCCATGCCCACTCCCAATGTGGAACACATGGTCTTTTAATGGATTTATTTAAAATTTCAATTATATGTGTATTTTTTTTTATTAAAATAAATATTTAAGATTACCCAGTTTGTAAGTCTTAATCATTTCTAAGAGAACCATAATAATAAATCAATAAGGTTATGTGTGTACTTGTTGAGTATGTATTTTTTCTGTTATTTTTTATTGATTTTTTTTAAAATTTAGAATTTTGACTGAAGGTGCTTGATGAAAATTTAATGGCAAATTTGAATTATTTTTATTCTGTACACTTCCATAAATTTTGTCGATAACGACCCGGGTTTCGCCTTTAGGCATCTTCTGGTTTTGAAAATGCCGAAAGGTGAAACAATTTATGGAAGTGTACAGAATAAAAATAATTCAAAAATTCATTTTTTTATGGCAGCATTTTCATATGTGAAATAAATTTCAATTATTCATATTCGTGATTTTTATGATTGCTATTCGTTTGTCTACGTTGTCATAACGATACATAATAAAAAATGTAAATATGTATTCTCTTTGTAACTTAATAGCTTTCAGTGAAGGAAATGTTGTATTATTTTTGCAAAAACCTAACGTTCCGTAAAATGTGTATTTTAAACGACTAAATCTGACATACAATTTAAAATATTTATTTTAATTGAAGCACAATCGTTTTTATATTTTTATAACGGAGTAATTTTAAGATACATACATTTCCTAAAGGAAGTCGGACTTTTGAATACTTTCATCGGATATTTAAATCTATTATTTTTCAGTTTTATATTTCGGTCCCGTATAAATGTACAAAATAACAGAAACTTATTTAAACTTATCTTAAAATTACAACTTATTTTGAAAACAAATAAATTATAACTGCGGTAACCGAGTAGTGAAGTTGCGCGGCCAAGAGATCAAATCCCCAAACGGACACTAAAGTTGATTCTTCAATTAAATTATATGTTGTGTATTTAACAATACGTCTGTATGTAAAATTATTATCAGTGATATTTTTATATCTACCAACTTACTCTATCCGACCCAGAATAAAAAAAATCTACGCTTTTCTTTAAATAAATGTTGGGCAAGCTTTAAATTTGTTTGTTTTAAGTATTCGTTTAAAACAAAAACGACTTTTAAAGATTTTCTTTTTTTTATTAGAATCGTAAAGTTTTCTTTTTTGATAAATCTACACCCTTTCATTTTTTCCATTCAGCTTTGAAACAAACGAAACTTTTAACATTTTCAACAACTATTATAAATCAAATCTCTTCCTTATTTACGAGAGTCATCCTTCAATGTTTATGGGATAAAATAACTATGTTTGTTGACATCATAAAAAGCGACCCTTTAACTTTAGATAACAAAAAAAAACTTCCAAAAAAGTTCTACAAGATTTTTACTGTTTTTTTACATCCATACCAGGCAATGTTAATTTTTTTAATCTAAAATAAAAAATATTTTTCAAGCCATTTCCACTTTGAGTGAGTAGCATATATTACAGATTTGTAATGAAGTTTTTCAATACGATGTGTTTCAGAAAGGATATAATGAAAACATTTTTTATTAAAAGTTACTTCTCGATTTCAAAATCAAATGTTTTGTGTGGAAAATATGATAAATATCGTTAGACACAAATTTATGAATTTATTTAAAAATCGATAAAGTCTTGAAATCAATAAAGTATTATCAATTGATTACGACGATTCAACATTATAAAAATAAAGAGGAATTAAAACGTGCCACCATTAGAAATGTTTAATAATTTACAAATAGCTCTACAAGAACTTTCATTTTCACCATTTGCTCGTACTCGTGATGAGTAAAATTAGTTGTGTTTTCAGTAACAAAAGTCTTATTATTATGATTTTTACTTTCAAAAGAATGTGTTCTGGTCAAACAAAAGTGGAAATTGAATTTTACTCTTACCAAAAATTCAACACAATTTCTTTTCTGTGTGCGAAACATGTAATGAGCATTATTAAATTTATTTCGTCTGTCAGCTAAATATTTTTTTGACATTAAATAAAAATAAAAAGGTTACATTTTATTTAACAATTTTCTGTATTCACTTAGTCGAAGTAACATGAAAAAATAATAATATTTTCATACTAGGAATAAAAAAACGTGTAATAAAAACTTAACCACAAAATCCGAAATATAATATATTGGGCAACACGGTGCACTGTTTTACAATATAATAAAGTGTGGCAAAAAAATACTCTACCGGTGCCAAAAAATGGTTCTAAACTTGTTTTTATTACAATACCATATTAAGATCATTTTGTGCACTCAACGATAAACATCACTTCGAATAACATTAAGTTTTGTATCAAATTACTCCACTTGACATAGTTGATTACTTTTGTCTGAGTATTTAATTAATTATTGGTAATCTAATCAGCGAGGGATAGTTGTAAGTAGCTATGATGGATTGAACATAATGTTTGCTTCAATTGGTAACGAAAATAAGTCGTAAAAATAAACGTATTACACGATCCTAAAAGACTATTATAATATGTAATATGAGCCAGGGTTTAAGCCGATTGATCAACGTCATTGGTTTCAATTACGGTGATCACGCGTTCGAATCCCGTCACGAAAAGTTTAGTAAAAAAAATTAAGTCGTTTTATGAATTTGTATTTAAAAAAAATGTCTGTGACATCTTAAATTCTTTTCCACCACCCTGATCTTTATAAGAGGGTGATTTTGATTGGCTCACCATTTTTTACGCAATACATTCTAGAAACTGACGCGTAAAATACACATTTTAATAAAATTTGACAAATTGGTTCCAAAAATCAAAATAACTTTTTCAAATCTTGCTCTTGAAATTCGCGCAAAAAAAGTTTTTTCCAGGACTCCGTAATTCTACCAGTCGGAAGAAAAGGCAGACGGGATTAAAGCTTGCCGGAAACATACACATCATGTGACCAAGCCATTTCCAACGTCCCTCTATAACCATTGACTTGACTGGGCGCTGTCTTACAAGTTTCCTAATCTTCACGAAAGTTCATCACGAAATCAAATCACCTCACCTCCATTATCCGATCAAGCATCTTTTCTCAGTATATGAATTTCCGTCAGGTTTCATGATACGTTACCGTAATAAACGATATATTGGAAAATATATCGTACTACTAGTATAAACGTACCATTTTAGAAAAAAAAATGTGTTTTGTGTAGTCGTAAATGCTTTATCTTTTCATCGTTTGGTTTAAAGTTAGATGATTTAATTTTTTTAAATGTCGAATTTTAATTATTTTATAGTGGAATCTTTTTTTAATTCTTCCATTTTTTTGTATTTTTAAGAAACTTTTCTCGTTAAAGCTAAGATTCACATATAAAACATTAAAACATACCAATAAATAAAAAAAAATCCTGGCCTATTATCCGATCATGCTTACCGTTACTGCAAATATATATCACATATTGGAAATATTCTGGACACATATTGGCTAAATTCATATGAAATATAAATAGTACACGCATCGTTTACTACTATATCATCCATTTGATAGGGCCGATTAGCTTCAATCTCGCTCAAAAAAATCTGCTTACGGCATTTACAAAACAAAAATACTTTCTTTTGATGAAAATTCAGTTCGGAAAATTGAACGGTCGTTTCCATTCGGCAAGCCGCATTTAATTTACTCTGGAGCGAATTGTATTGTCGACTGTTAACTGGTCAACAACGATTTGTTCAATTTGCGACGAGTCAATGTCGAGCCATTAACACAGCATGAAAAGTGAAAACAATTGTGTGGGGTGACATATGTTAGCATTCGCCACCAACGAAATCGGCAATAAGGACGAGCGCGACCATATGGTCACAGTACACACAGTTGTCTATTAATCCCACTATTCATCCTTTTTTTACCTGAATATCGTTGTTTTTGCTCATATTTGGTTAAGAAGGGTACAGACTTCAGTTAGTCATCAGCCGCGGAGACAGAAACGGCCACCAAAGGCACATTTTTAATGGACTTTTTGAAATTGTTATTTTTTTATCAAAACATTAAATTATTTACAGTTCTTTTGCTAATATATTTGTATTGAAATTATGTTGATCTAAATAGGTCAAATTGTAAATATTTTTAAAAATTTCACGTTAAGCTATATTTCAACGCCGAATGTTTGCGTGCCCATACGGTCATTTTTGTCCTTACTACTGTCCGTGCACAATATTACACAGTAATTAAAGAATGAGCATGACCATATATATAGTCATGCGGGGTTTCTATACAGCGACTTTGCGTTTTTTTTTTTTTTGCTGAATCTTTATTTTCCCAGGTTACTCAACTTTTTACCTGTCACTTACAGATATGGAGTTACAGCTCATGTTTAAACTATCTCGTGAAAAACACTTTTAAACAAGCTCCCAGAATGTAGCACGTAAGTTCATCATTTAAATTGATCAGTAAAAAACGATTAAATCACAATTAAAATTTTATTCTGGTAGAGAAATATTAGATAATTAAGTATTCATAGTTTGGTTAAATACATCTTACTTAACTAAGCGTATTTCACCTTGAGTTAACTTGTATAAGATTCATTTATCAATGTAACAAGCCCACTAAGTGTGTGTGGAGGGGAGTATCAATCGACATATTTTTAACATCTGTAGAGAAGACATTTTTTCATAAATTTACCAAAAAAAATGTATTATTATAAATATTTAAAAAAAACTTTTTTCTGGTATTACTATCAATGTTTCTGTTTTGGCCTGCTGCGAAATAAGTTTTCCCATTACTGCACTAGAGCAATTGATGAAAGGGTGTATGGTCATTATGAAAATTCACTCAAATTTGTTATTAAGCATTTAATGAATTAATCATTTTCTTATTCAATTATAAAAGATTTCTTCCAAAAACATTTTCATTCAAACCAAACTTTTTTTATGGGTTTTAATATTCTATTCAGCCTTACTTTTAATGAGGGTGCTACTATTATTAACATTTTAAGCTCGCTTAAACTCATGAAGCTTACAAAGCTTGATAAGGGTGTCGACAAATTAATACTTGTCGAAAATAATATAAAGCATCACATTGTTCTAGCATCTTAACTGTGCTTAAGAAAATAAAAACGTTAGTTAATGAACCAGTAATATTGTTGATTATTATGATTCATCAAAATTATTCCAACGATTCCTCAGAAAGAACATGTATTTATTTTATAACTATAAGTCAATTTTCTCCAAGAGAAATGTTTTTACAGTATTTATTATATTTTATTTCAGTTGGGGTTTGTATCATTTAGAGCTTTCGGAGACGGGCACACAAAGCCATTGTTTCTTTAGCGATGATGCATTGCATAACGTCATTGCTATCATTTTTATTTTAATCTTAGTATTGGTGTTAACTTGTGCCCCGTTGAAGTGGACCCCATCTGTTTAAAGTGCGCGATGGTTTCAGTAAGGTAAGGTGTCTGTTAGGGTATCCAATCCCGGAGCCTTTTTGTGATCCCGGGATTAGGCACTCAACGTGAAATCGTGTATAATTTAAGAAAAGTTTTGGTGTCGGAATTTTTTCATTATAACATTTCAAATTTCAAAAACACAGGAATCTGCCGATTTGCCCAAAATGTCACCGTGACTCGTTTTTTTCAGCTCTTCCAAATCCAAAATCGTATAAATTTTCGGGATTTGCTAAATATTTCTCAATCACGTCCAATTTCGGGATCAAGAAATTGGACGGAATTCCGGGATTACAGGATTTGGTGTCCCGGGATTGGAGAGCCTAGTGTCTGTTTCCTTATTTCATTTCGACTATTGTATTTTTTATTTTTTAGCTGTCTATAAATGTTTATTCTTCTTATATAAAAAGCACTATTTTTTAACTTCTTTCTCATAAGTAGTTTTAGATAAACTAAGGTTTTGATAACCCTATATAATTTAATGTATACAAATCAAGATCTACTGTTCATTACCACAATTTATTTTGTTTCATGAAACTTTCAGTCAAATTTAAGCCATAATACCTGCTATTATATTTATTTTTTTTGGAAAGTGATAATAGAATTTTATTGACAAATATATTTTATTGTGTCATTTGATTCCTTTAAACCAAGGATTTACATTACGCAACACTTTGCTAGGCTCATCATTTTAACAACTTCTTAAGGTTTTGACTGTAAGCTCATGGTAGAAATTCACAACTTGTTTTTTAAAAAAGCTGAAAATTTGAATCATGATCAAGATCAATTTTATTTATTTATTACTAAAAATTAAAAGTACAGTACATGACATAACAACTGACGCCAATTCGCCATGTACTTGACAAATATAATTTTACTTATCGTCTTACATTTTTAACAGATTAACATCATTAATGGTATTTTATTTTTATGAAAAAAAAACTTAATAACTGATTATAACCGCTAAATAATTCAGTACAATTCGTCGTATACATATTAGGAAATATGAAAAAATATATCATGGTGCCGTATAACAGCCGTATCACCCTTTATTTGATGTTTAAGTAAAATGGTTTTTATGATCCCCAGCAGGCAAACATAGTTATTTTATCACTTATCACTGTTATCACTTATCACTGTCAATAAGCCGCCATCGCAAAAAGCCTCTGTAATTGATAGATAGAAGAAATTCGATGAAATATTTAATGATAACAGGATCCCATACAATATGGCTAAAATTAGCAATGACCTTGATTAATTATTGGGATTTTTACACATATTGGTCTAATATAAAGAATTAATATATGTATAATATAAGTGGTATTTTTTTATCACTATAATGACTTGGTGCTTTTGTGTCTATTGCGGCAGGCAACGCCGAAGAATTAATCAATAATAACATAAACGTTTATATCAGGGGTGGGGAACTTTTCTTCTCTAAAGGCCGCATTCATTTTTCTGATTCGACATACGGCCGTAGTAAACATTGACATTTTAAGTCTTTCAAGGATTTTGACATAAAAAATCCCAAAATTTTACGGATTTTCCCAAATTAGCAGCGTGGGACCTTTTTAGGTATTTCAAGGATTTTCAATACATACAAAATAAGCAGAATTTCAGAATTGGCCAGAAGGCCGCACCAGGGTAGCCAAAAGGCCGCAGTAGTATAATATAATGGAAATCTTTAAACTTGAAACCTTTAATTGTTTTGTTTTAAATTGATAATAAATCACTATTTTACGTCCTTATTTAACCTTACTTAGTCAGATGGGCAACGTTAAAAATATGTTGTAACATATTTTCTTAGTAAAATAATTGCGACCAAATCTGCATTGAATATGACGAGAAAGGGCATTATTTTTTACTCGGTATAATCGCTAAATAGACAATGTCATTTATTATTACTTTTCAATTGATTAAACATTTTTTCTCTTATGCGATATCATGTTTGTTTATTTTGTATTCATTTCTTTCCTCTTAGCGAGAGTAGAGAGAGCAGCTACTGAACTTTCTTTGCCTTAACTTTCTCATCGCATCGCACCCTCTTTAATAATAATAGCGGTTGCCATTTAACTTGTTCTTTCTATATATACAATTAACGGTAAAGCTTTGGTGAGAAGAATTTGGCGGGGCTTTGCGTGTAATGTAAATGTGCGAGCATGTTAAGTTCTCACTGACCACTCAGGATACTAGTATTTACAAAGCACGTGTTTGATATGCACGCTGCACGCGATACCACACCAAACGCTGTCCATTACTGCCTTACATGCTGGGAGTAAATGTAGTAAAATAAATTCATTTTTTACTAACTAAAAATATAGATCAATTTTAAAAAAATCATTGGCCTAGTATATTTGAATCAATGAGTAGCAAAGCGCACTCTGGAAGCTTTGTCAAATTTTCGACAAACCTATCATTAAATGTATTTTTTTTTTTGCATGTCTTGTATATCTGTTAGCAAATATAATATAACTATTTTATTTGAATGCAGAGAACGTATATCAAACATAGAACATATTTTAAAACTCAGTTCTAAAACTGTGGTTTTTGTCAAATGACCCAAATTTTGTATATAATTTCCTTAAAAGATCTACCCGCTTTACTTGTTAAAATTTAAGCCAAAGAAAAATATATCATTCAAAGGTCATTTTCATAAAAATCGTCCACAATGATTTTTGCAATTTAGTGATTCATTTATTGTGTGAAATACATTTTTATAAATATGTATCAGTTTTTTGGTAGTTTTATTTTTGTAAATTCGCACACGTTTGTTTGATAAATTTAAAAATTCTTAGGTTTCATATTAAAAACAAAAATATACGATTTTTATTCGTATGTATTTACACGTTTTCTTTTCTAGATCCTTCAGTAAGGGAACCAGACAAAAAACAGCTACACAAAAAAATGCGACCACTTTTCTTCCAATTTCACCATTTAATCAAAAACAGAAGTAAAGTATGGTTTACTATTTATTATTGATATAAATACAGATATATCAATAAGCAACGCTCTATTCGTGCAGCGAAATGACCTCATAAATTCTGCGTTATTTCCAAAAAGGTTTTTCTTCTCCTGAAGGATAACATATTGACTTTTTCAGAAGGTTCATTGACGCATCTACGTCAGCCCACGTATTGTATAGGAAAACAGTATATTTTTTGTCCATATGAATATCCTGTCAATGTTTTAAAATGCCAATTTATTTGATACCGTTGGGAATCGTTTCCCTCTAGAAATGTACGTTCTTATTGATAATATGAACATTGTACTGACAGCAGCGACATATTAACAGTGTTCTACGTTGACATTTTGTTATATAAACATAATTATAAATTATAATCACTTTTAAGGAGTAAATACTAAGGAGTAGAAAGGCATTATATTAAGAAATAAAAAAATCTTTCTGCACTTTTTTCACAATTATGCATTAATGCCAGGACCGTTTTCACTCGGAAAAATCATTTTCATCTAATTAAATTATATCTTTATATAAATATCAAGCTATTTGTACAAAATAAAAAATATCTAGCTACAAACAATTGGTGATAGAAGTGTGAGAAAGTATTATAGACAAAAACACAAAATATATTTAATTGACAAGTAATTGACTATAAATAAAATGTTAAAGACAGTAAAAGAAAAGTAAATAAAAAAAGGTCTGAAACATTCAAATTATAGTTTATTACAAGTGCAATTATTCGTTATTTTTATTGTCATTTTTTTATTTCAAAATGCAGCCTTTATTATTATAGTAATTAGTATCCCCTTTGTGAATTACCATGAGTATTTCATATAATAATTTAAGATAACGACTTGATGGATCTTAATATTAAAAATGGAATCGTTCAAGTTTCGTATATTTCTATAAATTTCGTCACTAACGACCTGAGTTAAACATTTCGGCATTTAAAGTGGCAGAATGAACTCAAACTGAAATAAATAAATTCATATATTTGAATGACAAATTTTCAAATTATACTTTGTATGTCTTTATTATCATCTCGCTGTGAAAAAAACAAATTTGATAAATGGTTCCCGGTAAATTGCTCGAATGGAAATTGCTCGAATAACAAGATATAAATTTGTTTCCGTTTGTTTTGTCCGTTTGTTCTGTCTTAGCCCTAGTCTTCTATGTTTTCTGGAAATATATAGAAACAGTTTGAGTAACTAATTAATAAGCAGTTCTCGTAGAAACACTTCTGTTGAGATAAACTCCATTAAAAGATTATATGTTCCGCATTTGGAGCGAACACGGTTAAAATAAATACTTACGAAAATTATTTTTATATTTCACTCTCTTAACAAGTGTCGCACAAGATAAAAATGAAATTCGTAGGAAAAGTCGTGAAAAATCTTTTAAATAACCAAGAAATTCGAATAATTTGTAATTCGAGCAATTTCCATTCGAGCAATTTACCGGCTACCTTGATAAATATGTTTTGCTGAGAAATTTATATTACCTACTTCGGATATTTATTTTTAATCTTCGATAACTGAAAAAATAGCTATCCCGGAAAAAATGCTTCGTTGCGTTTGACTAGGGAACATTTTAAATCGTTAACATAACACATCTTTGAGCTTTATCTGGATAGTAATATAAAGCTCTTTACATGACAGGAATTTAAACTTTGATAACGGAAATAGGTTTTTATTTATCGTACTTGTCAAAGCTCGTTTTTTATATACAAAAAAGGTGGAACGTCTTTTTAATGTTTTTTTTACATCATCGAAAAGATTTTCATTTTTTCTTATATCGCACTGAAAATTTATTTTTGTAACATTGTTTCATGCTTCTAAAAACTATTACTTTGATACAACACTCGTGATACAATTTTATGTGAACTTATTTTGAGCATTTGATTTTTATGCGATAAATATTAATTATATAATATTTTAACACCATTAATGGGGAAAAAATATGAGCTAATTAGAAAAATAAATTATCTTTTTCAATTGTTTTCATTTTATCATTTGTGTGGTATTAATCAATTGGAATAAATAAACGTTTTTGAATTGTCATCAATTTTGTTTTGCTTGTTACCAATCAGGGCTGTGGAGTCGGGTAAAAAAAACGACTCTGATTCCGGCATTAAATTAAAAACCGACTCCGATTACGAAATGATTTTTTCAATCATTTCCATTTAACTAACAGTGTACATATATGTCCATTGAATTATTCTAGTCACTAGAACAAGAGAAAAAAACCATTAGCTTTTAACTATCGCTACTTTTGCTTTTTAGGACAAAATGTAAATTTGTCAAAAATCCATTCCTTTGAAGACAAACTATTAAATATTGTGTAATGGGAATGCACTCAATAAAATTGTCCGCATGATCTGAACCTGTAGATATCACAATCGAATGAAAATAAAGTCTTCAATCACTCGGCTACAGAACGGCTAAAGAAAAAATTATACACAAATTAATTAAACAGCTTTGGCTCAACCGTCTTTATATTCAAAAGCCTTCAACAAATTCCTCTTTTGGTTTCAGATTTTTTACCATTAATATGCTAATGTTGTGCCGAATAATCTTAGAACCTTTATATACCTAAAACATCACGATTTTCCATGAAATTATATTGTTTCTCGAGGGACTATATAAAAGTGTTTTAAGGGACATTCTTTGGTATTCAAAGAACGCTTGCCGCATAATTCAATTACACTTTATTCCACATGACAGGCATTTCAAAATTGCCCTTTTCACGCATTTTTTCGCCACATTTCCATATTGTAAACAAGGTTTTCCTCGCATACTGAGTAGTACATTACCGTCTACAATCTACATCATCCAAGCTCAATGTCTTCAATAGTCATATTCAACCGAAACAGCAACTTTTCATCTACAACATAAATAATATCATTATTTTTTTTCATATACATCTAATATATAAAAATGAATGTTTGTTTTTTCGTACTTTATGCGTTGCCACACCCCTCATCCGATTGCAATAAAACTTTGACAAACGTTTTGCTTGCACTTCCGGAAAGGCTATAGGCATAGTAAAATTAATTTACAGTACGTTTTATTTATAAAAATCAATATTTGTATGTCTGCCATACAGTTCATTTTGACAAAGTACGCTTGCACTTACGCGAAGGTTATTAACAATTAACTTACAGCAGGTGGCGCGTGTGTCATACCGTATACAATCGGCAGCAAACTTCAAACGCCAAACAGAAAGAAAAAAACATACACTTCAATAAACAGAATTAAAACACAAACACTTTCTTTGAGTGGTATTGCAACGCTTGCCAGGAACCGGCTAGTAATATATGAAAATCAGTTGTTAAAATATATATTGCGGTAGATACACCCCGGTCAATATAAATTGGTCAAACAGTCGTATCATAAAAGCTCGTTGAAAATAAATTAGACTACTTTATATTTAAAAACAGAACATCCTTATGTACTTATTTGATAATTATTTATTAAGATTAGGACCGTTTTTGCAAAGTACAATTAAAAAATATTGTTTAGTTTTAATTAATAAAATCCATAAACAGTTGTTCTACCGATTATTTACAGGTAACACTTTAAAGTTTACTAAGCTGTTCTGTACTAATTTTACAGTTATTCAATCAAGTGTTATATTTTATACTACTTTTAATGTGTAAAATATCAACCACTTTATAGGCGGGAAACGACAAAAGTCGTTTTTAGCGTATTGTTGGTAGAATGCGGATCACGGCATAATACGTTTTTTTTTTATATCGTCGCTTGTTTGCGGGACACATAATATCACGGGTTTTTTTTGTCGGCGTTAAATAAAATGCCTCAACTAATTAACATTAGTCCTAATTCTTTGCTAGAAAGGGTGACACATGTGTCTCGAATATTTACGCTGTAATTTTTACGGCATTAGATTTTACACTTCCAGTGGTAGTAAAGTTTTAGGAATGGCGATTATATATTATAATTATTTATATAATTATAAAATATTGATAAATATGGTATTTTGTCATATAGAATGTTTTGAAAACTTAATATTTATAACATGCGGGTGCTATCTACTAAATTGATACCAAGTTCTATATTCAGCTTAGAAACATAGTGAAATTATGATGTTATCGAAATGTCCTAATTTTATTTTTAATGATTAAATGTCACGTATGATTTTTTTTTTTAATTTCAATCGAAAATATCGTTTGGTTAAGAAGTTGTGTTGATTTTAAGAACGTAATATATTTGTGCGCTAATCACTAAAAAACGCCTGCTACAGGCTTGAGTCTATTTTTGAAACGCCCGACTAAGAAGTGTTAAAAGTGAAATTATTTTTTCTTGATGTATCTATCTGTTTACCTGCAACAAACAGCGAAACTATGGAATTTCAATGGATGATTAACATACATAAAGAGTGTGTGCGATGGCCACTTTATGCTAATATATAAACGATGTTGATTCTGGTGTGATTGCTATGAGGTTGAATTATATTCATTTATTCTTCGGTGCTATACTGGAGAGAGTTGATCTAACTTCATAAATATAAGCTCTGTATATAAGCTCTGTCAAAAATTATAAAACAAAGCAAAAAAGTGTTGTGTAATTACTCTTGAGTAATCTTAGTCATTATTTTAAAGCGCTGGAAGCTTGTTGTGCTACGAGATATGCCTTGTATAACAAGCTGTAAATCCGTAGAGGGCAGTGGTTGGTAGGTACAACATTGAGTAGTGAGTAGGCATTCTGCAGTAACACAACCCGAGAGTAGCGATAAGAACTGAAGCTTTTTACCAGTCTCGATTCCCGGTACATTCAAATAAAACAATCCGAAATTTAAGACTTGCTAAATTTAAATAAATCGTTATATTTTTAAAACCATCGTTCATTTGCAAAACAGAATGCAATGAAAAAATCCAAATATTTATTTTTATTCAATTAAATTAAATATTTCGTACTGACGTGTGATAAATGCTAGTTTTCTCACTTAGGATCGTTCGTTATCATAATCGATCAGCGGAGAATAAAAGGATTACTAATACCCACGTTCAATTTTTTGTTTTTACTTGCAATGACTTACACCAAAGACCTTCTGATTGCAAGGAAAGTCAGGCGAAAATGCACAAACTCTTCTTAATACGTGATTTTTTTGAAATTATTAATTTAGTTAGTTATTGAAGAAGTAATTTAAAACTGGCGTGTTGAGCACGAACAATTTCACGAGATACCTCGTCTGCGGCAGCCATCCAGTTAACTGCATTACTGATAGAGTGATAGATTACGATTGATACGTCTAAAAACTAATCTTATTTTGTATATAAAAGTTTAGGGTCGTTCAAACAAAATAATTGATTATATTATCAACATTTTCATTATGTTAAGTCTGGGAGGCTGTGAGGCTTGCTTACTTTATTTATTAGCTATGTCGAGATTTACAATTGTCCCCAAACACCACTATTGTAGTATCGAATCAGTAACTATCCATTTTTCAATCATCACAAAAACTATTGTAAGTTATAAAAAAGAGCTTTTTTATTTCACATAACAGGCGATAGACCTTGAAAGGGGAAGCATTGTGTTATAAATAACTAAAACGAATACTTTTCGGTCAAATGTTTAGAACGTGAACGATGTTTTCGAACCCTACTTAACCGCTTTGTTCAATATTAAGCTCTAACAGGAAAAACGAATTTTCCTGAGAATTTGTATTGAAACGACTTAATTAAATAAATTATTACATAATAGAAAACAGTCTTTCATTTTGCTGTGAGTGCTGTTTTGATTAAATTTCGTATTTTAGAAAATGCATAGCAAATATTATATTTATCAAAATTGTCTAAAATCACTAATATTTTTGTGAATTAAATATAGTTGCTTCGATAATTTTTCACTTTCTCTCGTGCATTCAAAATATTATTTCAGTACCTTCGATGGATTCAGCGGATTTTGTGGAAATTTAGTTTTGATATTAAATTTAATTTGATAATTTTGTCAATCCACTTGTGTTAGAAAATGTGACACGTGTTTTGCTTCTTTGAGACCCATCATCAGGCATTATACACGAAGTCTTATGAATAAACTAATAAAAATATTCTAATTCTTAAGTTTTATATTACACAATAAAAGTCGGGGTTTGTCCTATTTTACTATATAACTTTGATCGTACTACTTATAAACTAATTACTTAGATTACGTGTGGTAAATCACAAAGGAAATAAACTAAACAATGATGATTCACCTATCTTATATTAAATGTAATTTACCAATGTTTCCTTTCTATTAATAATTTCCGAAAACATCAAGCTCTTCTCTAAATACATCTTTAAATAATTCTCCAAATATATCTTTAAAAATATTTGTATTTTTTTAAATTTTGTACACTTCCTTCACATTTGAGTGTGAAACACTACACTTCCTTCATTCAAGTCCAAGGATGGACTGGAACTGACACTTGGTAAACAAATGTATCGTGTAAACTAAGTTAAAATCTTTTGATGGAGATATGTATTAATTTTACTTGTGTACTAATTATAATGACGTTCAATTAATTCACATCAGCCAAAATTGTTTATGTAAGTCTTTCATATTACATTAGGTTGTTATTATAAAGTTGTTCAACATGGTGATGCTTTCGAATTGAATTATTATATATGCACGATACACTTATTTACCAAGCATCAGTTCAAGTTCATCCGTGCACTTGAATGCCTGACGATATCGAAAGACGAGTCCTAGGTTGTCAGATACAAAACGTGTGGGATTGTACAAAATTTGAACTATTTAAATATTTAGAAATACGTATTTGCACAAGCAGTACATTTTTGTAAATTTGATAAAACTATAGTTTTAATTTAATTATGATCCTGGTAAATAATACTTTACAGAGGTAATTTACATTTCAATATTTATTTTCCTTAAAATCTGTTATTTACCTTCTAAGAAAATAAAGTATTTTAATGCAAGCGGTGAGCTATTCTTTCTTCACTTGCTTATCATAATAAATTACAAACAAGAAAAGAAATTAAATACTTTAAAAAAAAAATAAGCAATAAACAATTACATTTTTATAATATTTATCTACTGTTTATACCTGAAATTATTTTAATATTTTTCCTTTATTTCATAGCGTATTCAAATTTATAAATATTGGTGATTTGAATTTTCAACCAACTTTACTACTTATTTTGAAATGAAGCCAAATATTTATAGCTAATAAATTATTTTACTTTCATCTTATTTCACACCTTCATATTTTTAGTGCTGCTTTTTCCAATATACATACGTTTCTTGGCACTGAAATTGAGTAAATATTATTGCATGGCTATTTTGCATAGACCTGATACTACTAATAATATTTCATCGTTAATTTTCTACAAGCACGTATCTTAACTTTTGCCAGTTTTCCGTTTTTTGATGTAATGAATTCAGAATCTCAATACACACATATTCATTGAACTCTTATTTAACCTAATTAAAAACGTTGGCAAAAAATAATTCAACAAATGATATAGCCAGATGCTATGTTGTGCATGAAAAAGAAGATGGCATGGATGGAAAAGTTTTTAGCTTCTTCTTTATTAATTTTCTCAAAGAGATTACAAACAAAAACATTCCAATGGTAGAATAAAGTACATTTATGTGTCTCCTTAGTACATTTTGAGATACAAGGTTGTAGACAATTACCGACGATATTGCATTATTAAACAAGGGCCACTTTCGCTGTTATTCAAACATGAATCTATTTTTTCTTAGATTTTCACAGTCAAATTACTATTTTAATTTAATGTAAATGATATTTTTTTTGGATATCAAATTTGTGGAGCTAGTATCAGGACACGTTAGCGTCAAAGTTATCCTTCATCGGTAATGTTTTGAAAAGTTGTATGCTCTTACCCACGTTGCAGACGGAAGGGCGTGATCGCTGCAGAGGTGAGAAACCCCTAGTGAAGCCAGTTCACGGGGACTCCATATGCATTAATTTGCAAATCACATTATATATACATTCCCTCATACTACATCCGTACATTTACATACACATGTGCACACATACATATACACATACTAAATGATATACGATTGTTCCATGCACCCACCATTAAGATTATTTTTTAATTATGTTTTCTAAGTAAAAATACCATGTTGTAACTGTGTTTACATTACCAACTTGTGTCAACCCCTGTTGCAATGTATTAAAACCCTCCAAGGACGAGCGTGACCATATGGTCACAGTAAACACCGTTGTCTATTGATCCCACTATTCATCCTTTTTCTACCTGATTATCGTTTCTCTCACTCATATTTGGTTAAGAAAGGTACAGACTTCAGTAAATCATCAGCTGCGGAGACAAAAACGGACACCAAAAGCACATGCGATTTTTTGAATTTCTGTTTTATTTAAAGAAATTTTTGAAACTGTTACTTATTTTTTTATCAAAACATCAAATTATTTTCAGTTCTTTTGCTAATATATTTGTATTGAAATTATGTTGATCTAAAGAGGTTTAAATTTTAAACATTTTTAAAAATTTCACATTTAGCTATATTTCAACCCCGAATGTTTACGTACCCATACGGTCACTTTTGTCCTTACTACTGTCCGTACACAATATTATACGGCAATAACAGGATGAGCATGACCATAAAGTCATGCGGGGTTTTCTATTCAACGACTTTGCGTTTTTTTTTTTTTTAATTTTTGTTAGGAATAAAAGTTATCCGTGACTTCAATATGGCTTAAAAAATATTTTTTTATCGAACAAAAGCTCTCGTCTCTGGAGGGTTAAACATAATCTCGCTATTTATGCACTGCGACAATGACAAAAAAACAGGGTGTTAAATATTTTATTCCGCTCATATATTTGCTCCAACCTTTCGATTGGACTTGAAACGATGCGAAAAAAAAACAAATATTGCCAAACGTGGAATAGTATGACAAGAAACAGCACTGCACGTGCCGCAAGATCATCTGGGAGAATTATGTTTTGGGTTAATAAAATTATTGTTCTTTTATTACCTTTGCTCTAGCATTTATAGTTACGTAATATTAAAAGAAACAATCACATTATATTAAGCGTATTTGTATTTCATTCATTTTTAAAACAAATATATCTAAACCATAATAAATTGTTGATTCTTATTGGAAAAGCGAATCATATCTTCTAATATATAAAAATGAATGTTTGTTTGTTTGTACTGTATGCGTTGCCACATCGCGGATCCAATTGCAATACAACTTTGACAAACTTTTTACTTGCACTTCTGGGAAGGTTAAAGGTATAGTAAAATTAACTTACAGTAGGTCTTATATATTAAAATCAATGTTTGTATGTCTGCCATACAGTTCATTTTGACAACGTATGCCTGCACTTGCGCGAAGGTTATAGTACAATTAACTTACAGTAGGTGGCGCGTGTGTCGTACCATAGACAATCGGCAGCAAACTTCAAATTTCAAACAGACAGAAAAAGAAAACATGCACTTCAATAATCAGAATTAAAACACAACACTTTCTTTTTTTTATTGACATTGCAACGCTTGCCGGGAACCGGCTAGTATATAAAAAGCTGCAAACTCTTGTCGTAACTATTTTAGTTAGAAAGTGGCACAAAAAAGTTTTTATTATATTCTAACAAAAGTATAATAAATTCAACTTCACAGAGAGTAAACATATAAACCGTTTAAAGCAAGGTTTTCGGATATAAATTATAAGTAGGTTTGATCAAAGTATGAAATGTCTTACGTCTCATAAATAACTTATTACTATAGCTTAAGTAAAGTAATTAACAATCACAAATAAAGCTACGAGTAAAACTCATATAACCCATAATTTCTCCACTAAAATTTCACATGTCAAAACATTCAGAGCTCTAATAAACGACTATTTCCCAATTTTAATATTTTTCCTAAATAAGTTGCACACTTATTCTAGTCAACTATTTTACTATCTCTGTTATGATTAAATTCAAATAATATGTGTTTTTTTATGTTATGAAAAATATCATAGTTAACCAATGTGTACGTTTCATTTTATCAGTACCTCTGAAAACATAAAAACAAGGTTTTACTGTATCACTGCAAATAGAAATATAAAAACATTTTTTGTAATGTGCCGATTTTTATAACTTTTTCCGTAGTCGTATATTTTGATTATTTATACTTTTACTTCAAAAATAACGACAGAAATAATATGTTTAATCATTTATGGTCAATTATATATAGCTTGATTGATAGTGAAGTGTAAAACTTTTCTAAAAATATAGGTGATGTGGGAAATATTATAAATTAGGTTTCACATTGTCATATTAAGGTTTTAGTCATTTAATTTTCAATATTGTCACTTTTCTTTCGATTTTCTTATAAGCAAATTTTGAATAAACAATAGTATATTATATAAATTTGATTTTTATTTTTATTAGTGAATTAGTGGAGTTTATGCCTTATGGTTTATTGAATAAATAAGTTTAAATGTTTCGCGCCAGTAAATTCCTGATGTTTGGTAATGCAAAAAAGTTCCCTCTGGAAGGCAACGGGTTTACTTTTCTTTTCTTCAGCTAGTGTTTACTTAAAAACGGTAAATAGAGATATATTATTTAAATCATAATGGCCCACTGCGGTGGAAATAAATTTTATAATTTCTCTAAGGATCATATAATAATTAATGTTGACACTAGTTAAAAAATATGTCGACCCTTGGTAACAAACATGTGTAAGTACAGCATAATAATATGTATTTTCTCATTCCGTCCAAACAGTCTCGTGTCCATTAGTTTTGTTTCATTTCTATTGTAATAGGGTCTAGTGTGTTACAAGAGCTATACTGCTTGACTGCTTATTTGAGAGACTTTAACACCCAAAGTTCCAAAGGTGCTATGTTTGAATAAAATTATAATAAAGAGAAATTAAATTACAATCAAAGCTTTTATAAGCGTGATTTTTATGAAACGATTCCGTTAATCTTCTCATCAGAGATAAATACACGTGGTCATATATTTCTTTAGGCTTATACAAAGCCAAAATGAGAATCCTCCCATTCTTGAAATTCTGAAACTTAATGTTCCTGATCGTTTTTTATGGAATCTTGGCCATGAATTGTTTGTTCCCCTAAGGCGTAGAACCAGCCTGAAAATGGCGATGCCTCTGGAGAGAGTGTAACCAATGTTGAATAATATTTTTTCGTATGTGTTGACACATTTTACTTAAACATGAATGAGTTCAGACGAATGCATTTTTTTCTGTAAAAAAATAGACTTTGTCGGAGGTTACTAGTTGACTGTATTTCAAATGCTTGAATTGTTTTCCTAATCCTTATTTTTTTCTAATATTCTGTTTACATTACAAAAGTAATAAATTTATAATTTGTATTTTTTTGTAATTTACATGTAAATAATAAAATAAAACAAAATATTTATTATATTTCAGTTCACTAGAAGAAAAATGTTGTGCACGCCTAGAATAAATGATTAAATCAATCTTTAAAGAGTTTTCAAAAAATCTATATTGATCAAGACGTTTCTTGATATACTATTACACCAACCATTCATTGTAAAGGTGGATAGGTCGCTAGTAGCATGCATACAAAGTAACCAATTCTTTTTTTTAATAATTCTCCCTAATTAAAATACCTTATTTTAATTTAAAAAAATATTTAATATGAAAATAGTTATAGAGCAGATTAATATCATTCATCGACCTTTTTCCAACAAATAAATTCTATCATTAAACCTCTTGTCGTGGCAGGGGTTAGGGTATCCAAAAGGTTTCTCATATCATCGCCTGGCAACTTAAGGGTACACCTAACCCGCAGGTTGTACTGAATTTATGCTATGGCCAACGAAAGCATTTTGTAAACGTTTCCGGAATATGATAAGAGGGTTAACACGTTATTGCGGAACAAATTCTTGGTATATTGTAATAACGGTTAATGTTGTGTATTATAATGAGAAATATAACAGGTTTTGGTCTGTATACATAATTTTTTTTTTTTTTTTAATAATCAGTTTTCAAAAAATCATTTCAAAAATCAAAATCAACAATTGAGTTGAGTTTTCTGCAACTCAACGATTTTTGAGTTGCAGAAAACCATTCTGGATATATTTTTTCATTTTAAAAATCTGTATTTCGGTATTGAAAAAACACCATGAATACCAAGGATCTCGGTTTCGATAATACCAGTATTAAAATCCCTAATTTTGGCCAATACGGAAAGTTAAATAAAAAATGCCTGTCATAATGATTACATTGCTAATTATATATTATGAGATATTTGTTTACTAGACGATTTTATAATATTATCTTTCTTCTTCTTTTTCTTTGGCCATGTTCGCTCCCTATGTGGAGCATATGGCCGCCACGCGGCACCTCCATGTTTCCCTGTCTCTCGCCAATTGCTTTGCTTCCTCCCATGACATGCCAGCATCCCTCAGTTCCGCCGAGTACATCCTATGGATAGTACCCGACGGACGTCCGGGACGCCAGAATCCCACCGTTCGAAAGAAAAAGCAGGCAGGATTGAGGCTTTCCGGAGGCATCTGCAGCACGTGACCTAGCCAGTTCCAACGTGTCTCTATAACCACTGAGGTGACGGGACGCTGTCTTGTACGCTCCCTTATCTCTGAATTCCTCACAAAATCAAACCACCTCACCCCCATTATCCGACGCAAGCATCTGTTCTTTCAGTATACGGTTTTTCTGAGTCTTCGTCAGGTGCCATGATTCGCAATTATAATATTATGGTTGATTTAATTTTTATATTTTCTTTCGGGCTTATTTTATAAATAAAAGTTTTTTTTATTCTGACCATGCCACGTTGAAACAAACCTTTTTCTTTTTTTTCCGCACACTGTTGCAAAACACGTCAAAGTCTACCCTTTTGTTACGTGATTTTGATGCAACGACCACTCCAACAAATATCACGTAGAAATTCTTTGCATTTATAAAAACCACGTTTTGTAGAGACCATATTTTTTTCAGCTCGTTTGATCCTGAGCAATATTTTTTACTCTATTTTGTTTTTATATGGTCAGATGTTTCTAACGCAAATAATAAATATATAAAAAAAAGTGCGTCCGTATTTTAATATCTAACAAAAAGTATTTTATAGTTTTAGCTACCCAAAAGACGTGATAATAATTCTTAATTCGTATTAGCGTAATACGTGATATAAAATACTTTGAAGAACTTAAATCAATTTAAAAATACAATATTAAATACCACCAAAATTATTAATTATTGAGAATATCAATGCATGCGTGTTCTAAAGTTATAGTAGACTAGATTTAAACTTGTTTTTATTTCAACTGTGGCTAGAAAAAATATCGATGCTCCGTTGACAGTTCCATCTATGAATTAAATAAAACAGTAATTATTCGTATTCATAGTGTTGGCTTAAACTTTAAACCGTCAAATTAAGCATGTTATAGTTTATTTATATATTATGGAAAATACAATTCCACTCATCGAAAGGGTATCATGGTATCGTTAAACGCTTACCCTTTATTTATGCTTTCAATTTATTTATTTTAGTTTTTTTGCACTTAAAGTAATGAAAACATGTAAAAATTAATCAGTTAATCTATGATCATTTAAAAATTATCGACAGTCCAACTTTTGTAATATTGTTGAGTATTGATTATTTATATCACTAACGGGTGTCACTATAAAACAAAGCTTGAGTGTTCTCTCCGCTTTAAAATACAATGTTTTTACTGCAAGCGTTCTCACGACATGTTACCGTATCATAAATATATTATGGGTATCATACTAGGCAATGAAGATTTCAATATGCTTTAGGAACCATTTGATAAAAACATTCTTCTCTGATTACTTTATTTTTTTAATAAATACCAAATCATTAACGATGTATACTATTAGCAAGCATGTTATATGTCAAGTTGACAATATATTCATTTGATACACAAATAATTATTATAAGCACACCGGCTCAACACTCATCATGGAAATTATTTATACTGTGTTTATCGTTTGTTTCGTTTTATTCCAGTTGCAGTTGCAGTGTCATTCTTTTTGTGCTGGGCGCCGTTTCACGCCCAACGTTTGTTAGCGGTATATGGAAAAAACACAGAGGAACCAAGTCCTATGTTTTTGCAGGTGAGAATATGATGTTTATTTAAAAAAAACTCTTGATCAACACCCATTCAATTCAAGTTAAATAAACGTGCACATTTAACGAAACATTTTACAAAGAAAATCTCGATTTCTTTTTATATAATGAACTGTGTTATCAAAATTTGCAATGTTTATTGTAATTTGATAAATTCTTCCAACGCGATAATATAAATTTGGTCAATTGGTTTGCTGTTTTGACTTCGATATTTATTTATTTTATTTTAAGTATGTCCGCATTTAATGTAGAATATCTGAACTTCTAATGGACATTGTATCATCAGAATTTTTTCTACGAAAGCTACATATCACTCAAATAGTTAACCTCTCTTTTTTGAGGATAGAAGGATAGGGCGAAAATAGAAGAAGCGATTAAAAAACGCTCAATGACAAAACTGAAACATTGATAATTTTTAAGATTTGATTGATACTGAAAAATAAAGTCCTTGCTTGTGGTCAAGTGTTCAACAACGTTGACTTTGACAGTGTAGATAGATTAAAAAATTGACTATTCTTCGAAAAAAAAGTTGGGACTGAGTAACACGTAGTTCTCGTAGAAAAAATTGAGATGAGATAAGCCCTATTAAGGCTCCAAATGCGCAACATTAAGTACTGACGCGGTCAAAAAAGAAATATCTTATTGATAGAAAAATGTCTTTACAAGCAGTACGATAAATCCATTTATGTTTCCATTTCATGGAACTAATAATATTGATTCTGCGTGGCTGATAAAAACATTGTTACTGATATAAATGATAATCTTGCGTTCCTTTTCATATACTATTTTGGTATTACATCTGATATTGAAATGCTTATAGCATGGCTGTATAAGTGATGAGAAAAGTTTTTTATTCGCTTCGTTGATTTTATTTGGGCGTCAAATGTTATGATGTACAATCAATTTATACGATTTAATCAAGAAAAATACCATAATAAATGTATCATTTTTATAGTTATGAGTGTCATACTTCTCTGATCGATAATTTGAGATATCAATCATGTCGTCTTTTAAATAAATACAACGTTTGTAATGAAGATGGTTTTAAAAGTTTATTTACTATCGCTTAAACAACAAAAGTTAAAATAACTTTTTGAACTTGAATGATGTTTACTATAACAGTTAAGATAATCAAAAGCTTTCTTCGTGGTGTGATAAACGAATTGATTATTTTTGAAAAAGTTTCTCTAGTTTAAACAAAATCAGAAATAATTATAACAAAAACCAATTATCGATGAAAGCGTTGGCAACAAAATGAAGTTGTACTTGTAAGTCAAATGCTAATTTAAATTAAGATTTTAACAAAATAGTTTACATCTCATAGAAATTCTTTGAATGCAGCTTTTGTTTAGTAAGTTTCTGCTAACTTAATGTAACCTTCTCAAATAAAATGGTTATTTACCTGAGCGGTAAGTATACTTCCCACACAAAGATAATTATGAATTACATATAAGAAGATGTTTTTACAAGATTGCGTTCTTCTTTGCTGTATCGTATACTTTTTAATATTTTAATGTATCATATTTCACAATACAGATCAAGTCAAAGATTATCAAGTTAAATGAAATAAGTCAGAACAAGCGCATCATAAAATATGGCATAATTGAGTTCAATACCATGAGCACTGCATCAAGTGATTGAGTGTTATTTTTCCGTTATTCAATGAATGGCCGAATTCTCTCGCGAATTTCATCAGTCAGAGATCTTGGCGTACAATTTGAGAGCAAACTAACATTCTATAATCACATTAAGATTACTTGCAAGAAAGCATTACAAATGTTGGGCTTTGTCATCCGTACCACCAGAGTCTTTTCGGGAGTTAAAGTTCTAATATTAATGTACAACGCTTTGGTTCGAAGCAGACTTGAGAGTGGGTCAATTGTTTGGGCCCCAAGATGCTCGAAATATACCCTTATGGTGGAGAAGATTCAGAAGAAATTTTTGAGTCTTCTCTATATGAGGGTGTATGGATATTACCCATGGCTTTATCCAACTGACTTTCTCTTAGGCATGCTTAACTTCAATAGTTTGAATGTTCGAAGAGAAATGTATCTGGCCATATATTTCTTTCGACTTATACGTGGCCAAAATGAGAATTCCACCATTCTTGAGAATGTGAATCTAAATGTTCCTGATTATTTTTTGAGAAATCGTGGACATGAATTATTTGTTCTCCCAAGGTGTAGAACCAGCCTGCCAATGGAGATGCCACTGGGGAGAGCTTTAACGGTGTTCAACAATATTGCTTCGGATGTCGACATATTCCACGTAGACGTGGGTGAGTTCCGACGAATACTATTTTTTATGTATTAAAGTAGAGTTCGTCGGAGCTTACTCAGTTGACTTCTTTGCCATTTTTTTTCTACTGATTTTAATATTAAATTGTACTATTTTTTTTCTCCATTGTAAAAGTTTTAAATTTATAATTTGTCAACCTTTTGCAATGTTTATTAAATAAATAAATAAATAAATAAATAAGAATATAATATGGTTACCTTTTGTAAAAAAAAGATGGTAACATTTTTTGTACATCCAACCAAATGTGGTTTCCAAAATATAAAAAGTATTTTTTATTGAACTCCTACTCGTTATTTAAACTCCAGACTTTTTTATCAATGAAAAGACATGAGTTGACGAAGGGCAAACAAAACCTAACTAATATTATATAAGTTAGTGATGCTATTTTTGAAACTGAAATCCAAGAATAATATATTTCAATTAAGGCACATTTTTTCATACGAAATAATGTATGAACTTACATAAAATTCTACTTTGTCATCACATACAAAAAAATCTTATCAAAGTTCTCTCTCAACGTCTATAACTGTAGAAGTTAGGTAGTTGAGATATCCAAATACAGAAAGCAAATTATGCGGATGAAGCCATTTGCATTTACTAGGTCACAGAATAATCTAAGGCAGGGATTTTCAATATTTTAATATACCGAATGTACGTTTAGTTACCTTATACCAGTGTTCTTCAACCTAAGTGAATCCATCACGTTTTCACCAGAAGAAAATTAAGTTAAATTAAAAACGATATTTTAATCACTTTTAGGGTTTTCGCTGTCAATACTTGGTGTAAAGGCATTATATTAAAAAAAAACCAATATTCTTTTGTACTTTACTTCCACTTTTTAAAAGGTTAAGAAGACCAGTTTCGCTCATGGCGAGCGAATATCATTTGACAATGCTCGCCATGAGTGAAACCGGTCCTGACCTTTTTAAATAAAGTAGAAATCAAGTACAAAGGAATATTGTTTTTGTTTCGATATTGTTATGTTACTTTATTTAATAAACGTATTTTATTGAAACAAGGGCCATTTTAAATCATGTCAATCAATCCATAATAACTTATTTAAACTAAGATAAATTAATAAATAAGTGTGTAATATTACAATCACTTATTTGAATATTTCTACGCTTCCCCAGGTATAAACAAAACACCTTGATCTTCTTAAAATACCCTTGACGACTAAGCAACATTGTTCAATACTGACATGAGATACTATCCCACACTTGAATCATATCTTCCGCCTTGAATTCTTTTTGCTCCTTGTGTAAACATTTTTCACATCTAGTGGATACTTTAATATAATATGCTTAAAACCAGACGTGTTTTCTGTCAGTTGGTTACCATTTAAGATAAGGAAATAACAGAAGAGTAATATTAGCAAAGAACAAGAGTTTGTCAGCTTACCGTTTTCTTCTTTTTTTGCATCGGATGTGGTTCGTGGCAAAAGATTAAAAAATTTCAAATATTCACACCTTTAGGCGGAAATGAAGATACATACAAACCTTTTTCCCAACAATGGACTTATTAAATTAAATCGTAAAACTTTACCATTTGGCTTAAAAACAGTAATATAAAGAATTTGTAGGGATTGTGATTGAAAATGGTTATTAATTTCATTTAAATGAATTTTAAAAATAAAATCACATACCATTGAGTTGAGAATGCCTGCACAGGAGTATTTTTCTCGCTAGCATAAAAATTTACTTCTTCAGAAAATTGAAGTATAAAAAAACTTTTTAGAACTACAAAACGAGTGAGCGCTTGAAAATACAATCTCAAGTATAGCAGCAAAAGCTCATTTTGAGGCAACAGAAAAGCTTTTCATTAATTTGTGTGAACCGCTTTTTTCACTATAATGTATTACCTATTAACTTTTGTTTCTTACTCTAACAGTTTAACTTATGTCTTTTGATGGGTTTATAATTTTTATAAACGGTTTATGTCGAAATGGTACTTTCGCAATATTGTATGTAACAAATTTATAAGCAAACAGTATATTCCATTTAATTATATATTTAATAACAATACCAAAGTTTTGACGTATGATGAGGCAAAGCTTTTAGTTTGGTAGTCAGTTACGATAAAACATTTATTAATTAATATATAAATATTTCAGCATTATTAGATCTTGATGATGCGTGTTAATATTGATTTTCGTGAAAAGAAATGCATTGTCTGATACTATAGTTCTGATGAAGGCATACGCTGAAATAGCTATCAAATGATTTTTAAACCTAAATACTTTGCTTTGTTTTACCGTATTATAATAGAGTTCTAACAAATAAATGCCAATACAATGCATTGTCATTTCTTACGTTATTCAAACTTCAAATTCATTGAGTATGTAAGTACTAAGGCCGATTAAAATTGTTTTAACAATGAAATTCGGTTATGATTTGTTGACAACATTTACCATGCAATAATGTCATTTCACTATTTACTGTACGCATTATAATAAATTCTTTCAACAAAATAGAATATAAAATTTCATATTTACTAGATACGATGAAATTATTGACAGAAACTAAACACTCATGACAATGCGTTAATAATTTGATTTTTCTCGGATATATCACATATGGTAAATATAATAGTCTGTCTTTTGAATTCTCATATTGAAGAGACAAATTAATTATCCCGTTTTCACTGTTTTTCTTTTAAATACAAATCTTTTGAAAAATATGAGCGCAACCGATGACAAGAATTCCCATACGCTTTTTTTTTTTTTTGTTTCATGCCAAAAGTTTCAACTTCTGCTACCTGATGGAACGAGCGGAGTTGAGGTTGTTCAGCAATGACGCAGCAAACTTCAATCTCACTTTATAATCAATGACGTAACCTCGCTTATTCAATTATCAACAAATTCCTCACAACGTCAAACCACCCCAGCCCCAACTTTCTACGCCTGCATTGAATCTCGCAGCTTGGTTTACGAGATTTTTTCCACAGAGTTTTTGTTAAGCACCATGATTTGCTACCTTAAAACAGCACTGTAGGAACTAAAGCGTTTAACCAGTGGCATTTGGTTTTAATTGGTTATCCGGTTTTAACTGGGTAGCTCAGACAATTGGTTAATGTGGCTACAGCTATTTCTTGGCGAATAATGAACTGTTTTTTGAACTACCGTATAAATATTTGCAGCACATATTTTAAGTTAGAAAGAAATACATACGCCACATAGATAATTATCCCGTCAGTAATATTTCTTGGTTGCGTGCATCTTATAGTTTAAGTACAGCAAACACGCATATTGAAAAAATATATTACTGATAGACAGACCTATCCTAGGGCATCCAATCCGGGATTTCAGAATTGAGGATAAGAAGTGTAAAATTCTCTAAAAGTTGTTGAAAATAAGCAATCAGGCAAAAACATTGAAATCACGACAGGTAAAAAAAAGATAATTTATTATTTTTTTTGGGAATTCCGTAAATTACTAGGATTTCAAAATCGGCGAGCAAAAATTTTTCAATCCCGAATCTCGAATTTGTATACAATTTTATGGTGAATGTTGAATCCCCGGGATGCCGGAATTGGAAAAATTGTGAATCCCGAAATCTTGGGAATACATAAAGGTTCCGGGATTGCATTCCCTAACTTAAATGTTGCTTATTCAATAATGTTGCAATATTATATAAACGTAAGCCTTTAAATGATTTTTAAAAATCAATTACAAAACATAAAACAACTTAAATACAAATACAAAGACAAATTAACTATTATTGTGCCAAGCTATTTTTGCCATTGGAACTCGTATATATTTAATATTTATTGAATACATCATTCTCGTCCAATTACGGATTTCTACAGATGTTTATATTTCCCAAAACAAAAGATGTTCACCGTTATTTTGAAACATTTCAACACAGAGTAAACAATCCTGAGAATTTAATAATAAATTCGTTTATTGGATATATATTATTATAAGGCCATTATAATTGGATCTGACAAATGAATAATCATTTTACCTTGGTTGGAAATAATTAAGGTACAAAATTTTCTTTAACCGTGACAACTTTGTTTTAATGTTTCTTTTTTCTAAAAAAAAATATTTGAAACCCAGTACCTATAAAATCATTTTCTTTATTAATACACAAAATTAAAAATTATGGTATTATTTTTTTACCATGTCCGCTCCCAATGTGGACTTTTAATTAAATTAATCTTAACGGCAGTATTTCTACAATAATGCTTATTGTACAGTTGCTCAACCTCTCTTTTTTTCAAATAGAGTAGAAATATAAGGATAGGTCTAGAAGAAGATTAGTAGTTAGTCGCTCTCGCTACGCTTCATTTTTATGATACGATGGGCGGTAGGGAGAAATTGAAGACATAAAAAATTAAGGCTTGAGGTTTTTTACCGCTGTGTGCGAGGTGCCTTACAAAACTAGAACTGAATGAGTTTATTATTTATTACTAATTAGGGCTTATACAAAAATCTACTTTTGGAAAAACCGGTTTTCGAATGTCAATATTGTCCAAAAACCGGTTTTATCCGGTTATCGAAGTTTTAAAAAAAATGGATAATTCAATTAAAATGGCGAGAAAAAGTTCATTTTTATGTTGTTTATTTATATACATATGAATGCACAACAATAAATTATTTGGTGTTACTGTTCCGAAAATATGATTTAAGAAAACACAAAGCGTCAACTGATCATTTTGTAACAAAATTTTCTGATATCAAAAATACCCTTTCGCTGGGTCATTAATGATGTGGGGCATATGGTCTTTAAGCCATCAAATAAAATTTCAAAAATTTTTGTCCTTTTGTTTATAGACTTGTTTATGGAAAATTCAGCACAACCGGTTACGAAGATGAAAAACCGGTTTTCGAATGTCACAAATTTAGTCAAAAAACCGGTTTTTGAAAACCGACAAGCCCTAGTACTAATATCTTAGAGCGGTGCCTTCGCGCCGGTATGCGCCGCACACTTTGCGCAGCCATAAATCGATTAAAATATAAATTTATAAAACTGCCCATATTAAAATTCGAGTAACCGAAGTGATATTGACCAATTGACCACGCAGCCGGCATATATGTATATACATATTGTATTTTTACGAAGTAGATTATACTTAAAAGCCTACATTTAATAAATATTATTAAATTCCATTAAGGGAATTAGTTTATAATACCTATTGTTTATTAATGAGAATTTATTCTTTAAATATTTGGAAGAAAAATACCAAATTGGTTTGTTTTATCTTTAAAATAAAATTACCGGGACATTTTTTAATTAGCTAAATGACAATTTTGACAAAATCACTTAAGATTATCTTGAGAAGAAAACAAACGTGCCTAAGATATTAAAATGTCAAATGGTCTATTTAAAGCATTTTTTTATAAATAACTTCTTAGTTTTTTTTACAAGCATATCACAAGTTGAAATTCTTCTAAAGTGTTTTTGTTATCTGAAGAATTTTCCATCCACTTTAGTAAAGTTCAAAGACCTCCAAACTACCCTTACGAAGTCTTATTTAAATTGCAAATAATAACCATTGTTGTATTTGTTGGATTTGGGGATTTTACTTACGGATTCGAATCCCAATACAGACATTTTCGTCTTTCAACCGATAAATGAAATGGTTTTTGATAATATGATTGTCTGTGATATCTCAAAAAATCCTCCCATCCGATTAAACTAATCGCGACTTGACGAGAATGATTACTGCAGTGACAATTTGTTCCAGGAGTCTCTAAATTTTGGCCAGCCACAAAAAAAAATAGGAAGATGAGCTAGCTAGGTCTTAGTCTGAGGCTTAAGACTCAGTGTGGCTCTTAGTATAAACGAGTTTTAGTGACATAATGAAAAGCAATTCTCATTCTACTGAGATAAAAAAATGTCGAGTTTACAGTTAAAACATAATCAAAATTAAGGCATTTATGAAGTTATTTAAAATTTCGAGTGCATCTTTTAAATAAAGGAAATATAACGTATAAAAAAAGGAACATTGACGACGATTTTACAGTAAAATTAAGGATTGTAATACCAGTATTGCAGTTTTCAATGTATTTTCTCAATACCAATATAAATTGAAAATCAACCAAAATCAAATTTTAAGTATACAGAAACTATGAGATAATTTAATTAAATAGTTGACGATTAATTAAAATATTTTAAATCTGATAAGAGTGGTATTAATTTTAAAAAAAGTTACAGAAACTATTGTATTAATAATTATGTTCGGTTATACAAAATTGTTGTAATAATTAGTGATTATAACGTTTCTTTCGTGTACTGTAAAGTTTTTGTCGTGTTAATATTAAGTATTATTTTATCATGAGCGACATGTTTATTTTGGTCAAATATATCAGTTGTAAGTATGGTATAAATCAATATTGATTATTGTGTGATGTGCGATCTAATTCTGTACATTTGTTACTATTGGAGATTAGCAATATAACATGCGACATTAGCAATGTAATAATCCTGACTAATGTCCACCAAATTAATATTCCGTGTGGAACTAAATCAAATTGTTCCCAACAAGATTGTATAACGATATTAGCAGCAATGTCGCGCTACGTTTACAAGTGGTGAGTATTTGAAATATGTACTTACACATGTTTAGGCACTCAAATAGTTATGATATTACTTACTTACTGCAAAAGCGTAGATATATTAGGTAAAGCCAAAAGAAATGTCATTTTTTTTTATTTGGAGAAAAAAATATTTTAACAAAAGCTGTGCAAATATTAATCATTTAAATAATTTCAGTTATTATTTATAATCCCCCTCCACAGATCAGGTAGCTTTTTAATGCCTCTTTCGTAAAATTCGGCCGATTTTTCATTAAAATAAGAGTCCAAATTATTTTTTACTTGTTCCACAGAAGTATTTTTTATCAGAGATTTCCTTGATTGTTTTTGAACCATACACTATAACATCTTAATACGTTATCGATAATATTAAACTGTTCACTTTTAGGGTGTTCACTGTCAATACTTGGTGGAAAGGCATTATATTAATAAAAACACAATAATCCTTTGTACTTCATTCCACTTTATTTAATATGTCAGGACCGGTTTCGCTCATTACGAGCATCGTCAACTGACGATCAACTGACGATCGTCAGTTGACGATGCTCGTAATGAGCGAAACCGGTCCTGACATATTAAATAAAGTGGAATGAAGTACAAAGGATTATTGTGTTTTTATTAATATTAAACTGTCTTGAAAGACGGCATTAAATCAACCTAATTATTCTATGAAAATGTTTTTTTTTCAACTGTTTTGTATGTATTCAATTCACAACATTCAATAATGCTATAAAAAAATCTGTCGCAAAACAACATGGGAATTCGTTATTGAGAATCCGAGTTTTTTCGATTGTCTCAAGTTATCAGACTTAATTAAATTGTTTCATCTTTTTATTAAATATCTTACATATTATTTGATGTAAGCAATACCTTCAGGTTTGAAAACCGAATAAATCTTTGACCTACAAATTTTTTTATTAAAAAAAATAATTTGAGCGGATAATAAAAAATACGCTCTTGCTTTTTACTTAACCGAATAGAAATCAAACGTCTCGAGCACTTTAAATTCTCACCACTTGTCACTCACAAATGTCTCAAGTCCTGAAACTTGAAAAAGTTTAATTTTCAAAATCTCTTACCCAATTATATATATATATATATATTTTTAATTTTACATAACTGACTAAACAAGTTTAAAATTAATACTTGCGTTGGGTCAAGTGGCTTAATTTTCCATCAACAGATTAATTGATACTTAATCATCGACCCGGAAGAACGTTGTATACAACACAATTATCTGTTTAATCGAAAGCTTAAAAAACGTGTTATGTTGACTTGTGAATCTGTATAGTCGAGTGGTCGATTGGCTTAGAATATGGAGGTTACAGATTCAACTCCCAGAGTCGACACTTTTTGTACATTGATTTTTCAATCGATCTATGGATTTCGGCTTGAAGGCATGGATTTTTGTGATGTCTTGAACTCCTTCTCATTATTTCTATAATATACGGGACGTAGCGACAGCGATTAGCTATCCACTAGTTCAGTCCTAACACTATCCTTTTATCCTTTCTCTCTTTGGAAAAAAAACAAGAGAGGTTGAGCAACTGAGTAACAAGCAGAAAACTCTTATTTTGATATAAACTTAATTAGAAATCCGCATTCGAAGCGGAAACGCTTATCAGAAAAATGTTATCAGTTTTCAATTTCAAATGTATTATAATGTTGTTTTTTTCTTCGTACACGGTATATTCGTTCTAAATCATAGGTTCCCAACTTTTTTTTGGGTTACGACCCCTTTTTAAAAAGCCATGTGACTCGCGACCCTGATGTAATTTAAAAAAGCGTTTTATATAAGGCAATTGAACTTATTTTACTATTTTTAAAATGTATGAAATTATTCAAATTTCAAGACACCATTAAAAATAAAAATTGCATTGCATATAATGAATATATTTTTTAGTTGACTGTATAAGTTGGCGACCAATAAGTTAGGAAATCGTTTTCTAAAGGGCTTCGCGTCAGTTAAAAACGTCTAAGTGGAGTAATACTTGAATCCGATATAAATTGGATTCGAATCTAATGCTCACATTTATTAAATGATAGTTAGGAAAATATAAATATGTTTTGAAACGTCTTCTTAGAAGGGATGGAATGATTATCTTTGCTACGTCAATAGCTCGTGCATTTTAACTGAAGAGTCAATATAACAGATATAACTGTCTTTTTTCTTAATATTCAACACCGTAAATTGATAACGTAATTGTTCTTGATATTTCAAACTAACTCTCAACCAATTACGTACTAATTAAAATTATTTATCGATCAAAAGTAAGCTTTGCTTGAATATTCTACTAGTCGCTTGAGATATTGGATCAATACTTCTTTGAGTATCTACTTCAATAAACGGGTATAAACAAATCGAATTGTAAAACACCCTTGTTATAGAGAAAATAAGGTTTCTAAGGCTTTACGTGAAAATATTCTCAGCGAAATTTAAATCCTTCAGATAGAATACTTACGTATACTTGTAAATATTTCAAACAAAGCCCATGATCACTTTTAATACTTAAATTATATTTAAAGGCATGATTACGATTAACTGGTTAGTTTCCAGTTTCTCTTAAATTGTAAATCATGTTTTTTATTTAAATATTATAAGGTTGTTACCTTACCTAGGGCTAGGATAAAACTGAAACAGTAAAACCCCGATTTACACTATAGTCGGGACCTTGTAATTGGAGGTAGTGTAATTGAGGGTGTGAATCTCATACAAAATTTGGGATTTTTGTTTTTTTCCGCGGAAAACGCAAAACTAAGATTTCCCTTAGTTTTGCAAAAAAAATATGAACGAAATATTTAGTTTTTGTTTTTTAGTAAATATCCTGCACACAAACAGTCGCTTAGCTATGCGTGTATAGACTGGCACGTGTTGAACACACAGACGCTAGCCAACGTTTGACTGTATGCGCGCCACAGACGACCGTCTCTTAGTAGCGAAAATAGAATGCGACCGTGCAATTGAGGGACTTGCGGCGAATATTTCAAACCAGTGCTTAATTCGGGGTAGTATAATTAAGGGTTTCACTGTAGTTAACTAATCACTTATACGAGCCGTTACTGTGAGGACAGCAAGTTTTACAAATAAACTTTATTCCTAAGCCTTGCGATGCTTTGTTTGATTATGGTTCCGAATAAGGAGAAACACGTGTCACGTGTTGTAACACAACAAGTGGAATAAAAAAAGTTAATTTTATATTAAAAATGAACTTTCACAAAGCTACTACCGAATCCATTGAAGACTTATAATCTTTTCGCGTTAAATTGCTGATTTTTCACTTAGGATCTATAAGTTTTATATTCTGAGAGAACTCTTATATTTGAATGCTTATCTTATTTTCAAAATCGCTAGTAAATACTAGGAAACAGTCATTGTTGACGATTTGTAAGGCTTACTAAATAAAATTCAATAGAAGTTTCGATATTTTTAGGCATTCAAGGGTAATTTAATATTGATTTACTTTCGTTTCCAATGAAATAAGTCTCCAAGAAAAAAATATTAATCTCGCCAATTGAATAATAAGAAGGTAAACACTTGTTATTCAAATAGTACTTCGTATAAGATTAACGTTTACAAGTAATTGAGTTTTTTGGCAGAGTAAATAATAGTTTACAATCTAAGTATAAATAATTGTTTTTAATTTAACATTGTATTTAACAGTCAACGTACTTAATATTTCTAGAAAAATAAATCGACTAGTATATTTTTAATTCGAATTGACTACATTTTTAGAATTCGTTTTAAATACATATCGACTTTGGAAATGAAAAAGGACGTAACCCACAGTTTTTTCAAAACAGGTTTTTTTCGATAATCACAATGTATACAACTTGATACACGTTCTGTCAAAAGGATGCAAGCTGCAAATGCCGAATTAGTATCTAAATTTAGCTTTTAAATTTGAAAAAGGTATGCTTGTAAAAAATTTAAACCATGAAAAAACACTGAAATAAAAGTTTTTTCTAGACAATTTATTTAATTAATATTAGATTATGTCAATTAAACACCAGTTTAGAAGTGTACGTGCACTTCAAGGTTGTGTATAATTCATAATTTTCAAATGGCCCAAAATCATTAAAACATGTTTTTTGTGCCTCCTGTAAAATTTGATATCTGTGGGTTCCGTCCTTTTTCCTTTCTGAAGTCAATATATTAAAAAAACAACTAGGCATTTGAATAAGCAATTTTTTAAAATATGTATAGTTTATTTCATTAAAAACAAAAAGCTTTGCTTCGAAAAACATTGTGCTGTTTTTTAAGTCACTTTTAGTTTATCATTTTTTTTATGAAAGCGCATTACATTTACATAATGTCATAAAATCAGCAACCGTTTTTTTAGCCCATTAAAATTATTATTAATCAGTAAATATTGTACAAAAATAAATGTATTCATATAAATTCATATTCATACTACCATTTCAAAAGTTCTGCTTAACATTATTTTGATCAAACATTGTTCAATCTCAAATGTTTATTTACGTAACTAACGCAAGGATTTATTACGTTTACATTAATTATCAAAAGGGTAGTTTCGTGGTGGTTGTTAATTAAAAATAAATGACAGCATGAATCATTCATTATCAGCAATCGTTTGATATAATGAGCTTAGTACATATTTTATTTTTCAGAATATGTTTCAGTATTTGTTTATATGTTAAACTTCATTTCAACGAAAATGAGTATTCATAACTATTTAAAGTTTCATATTATATTTACTACATATTCGTATTGAACTTATCACACGAAATACTGTACGTATCTCTAGTAAATTAATGTTTTAATACAGCATTATCGTGTTACTTCTTAATGACTAAGTGCTCTAGTTATGAAGAAAACACTGCTTTTAAAAGTATGACATGTCTCGTAAATCTACATTTATTTTTAGTATAAAATGTGCATAACATACTATTATTATATTTTTGACAAAGAGGGTTTTCTTTGACATCTGTTTCAGGTCTACAAAGTTCTAACGTATCTCTCTGGCGTGCTCTACTTCTTGTCAACAACAATAAACCCTTTCCTGTACAACATCATGTCAAACAAGTTCAGGGAAGCTTTTAAGGTAAGATTGAATATTTTTATTTTGATTTCATTCAAACAGAGTTCGTACTGGCGCATTGAAACGGCTTTGAATTTCACAAAAATCAATTTATTCCAAAGTAAGTTTTATGCAACGGATATATTTTTCGGATTTCAATTCAAAAGAATAATCAAAGTTGATATACTTACACAAAATATTATATTTAAACTAGTATTAAAAAAATAAAATGAAAAACTAAAATATACATTGCGCCTGGACTTCGAAATGATAAGCTTAACTACCAATGTGTAAATTTATCAAACTTTAGGATAACACAAAATGTAATATTAAAATTTCTAACAATCATCAGAATATATTTAACGCTGCCTAACTATATTGCAGATAGTGATTGGTACAACGTCATGTACCATTAGTAAAAAAGTCATTTAGTGGTAGTAATACCATAAAAGTTTCACTAAAGATTCCTATCTGAAAGAACTGGGTTTCATTGACACAGACATGAGTTGAGCAATATTGTATAATTGTAAATAATTGCGTAACCAAGTTTCAAGATGAATACTAAGGAAACGGCATGTCACACGTAACGTTGTAAGCTTTCAGTGAGCTTTCAATGCTTGTGCTTTTTAATGTGTGGCTTTGCGGTCTCGCATAACTTTTCCTATAATACCTACTGCCTGTGTCAAAGCAAACATTTGTCGGCGATAAATTGAACAAATGGCCTCTGTATTTTAATGCAAAGTTTTATCATGTACAGTACGTCACAGTGGATTGTTAGTTTGATATCGTTAAAGGTTAATTAAAAAATCGGTCGAATATCACTTTAAGGTTTCTAACAATAATAAACACGTTGCAATTTTATGATGAATCACAAAGAATGACGTGTTCTTTCAATTAATTTAGATATAAATTAAAACCTTATAAGTTTATGAAATAACCAGGGATGTGGAGTCGTTAAGAAATAAGACGACTCCAACTCCGACCTCAGCTTAATACGCGACTTTATTTATTTTTTGCAGTGGCACCATTTTTGACCGTAGCGATTTGAATACAATTTTTTTTAAAGTATTCGAAGTTATTAGTTTTCTCGCATATGACTCTACGATTCTGACTCCGGCTCCACAGCCTTGAAAATAACCTGAGCTGGACTGCATTTGGACGCCTAAAATGCACAAATCAATAAGAATGACAGTCGTGCCAGCGCGTGAAAGTTTAATATTAAATTAGTAAAATACTCATTTTATTTGTAGCGTTCTTGTATTTTTAACATCAAATGAAAAAACTCAATCGTTATTGAAATAGTCTACCATATGAAAAATCGTGTCTATGATCAAAAATGTATGAAAAGTAAACATGATTATAATGAAAATAATGATCATTTTGGTGGAATTAGAATGATTTACAATATCAACAAGTAAATCAGTAAATTTTGTCTAAATAGTGTCTCAAAATAAAATTTATATGGTTGTAAACATTCATTTTTTGTATTTATTTGATGTTTTTTACTACACCGTTTGATATGCAATAGTGAACTAAGCGATTTCATCTAATGAACCTGTTACGATGTACATAAAAAATAAATAAAGGGAGCAGAACCTTAAACAAATTACCAAACCTTTGAATAAGACCTTCCTTCCTTTTATCGGAATTGAAAGCTTTTTCTTTACCTCTTCGTTTTTTGAACAGCAAAAAAATACTGCCCGCAACAGAACGATAATAAACAGAGCTTTACTATGATATGTTTGTACAAATATATTATTTACGTGTGTTTTAAATAATTTGGCCTGTACAACAACTAATTAAGAAGAAATGTACGTCTATCATTTAATAATACAACAAAGAAAGCAAAAATGTTGAAAAAACGTAGCGAATAAATTGAGCCCCAGTATTTTGTCGCACCAAAGGCGCAAGAGATGAATCAGGGTAAAAATAAATTTATGTTTTTCGTGAACATTTTTTGCCATTGTGAATTGATGGGAGCTTCTGAGTGATTTATTACCGAGCAGTCAGAAGTAAACAATAATAATTCTTAATGTTTTCAACGTTTCCGCGTTTGAATATATACGTTTTATTTAATTAAAATTTGAAGTGGAAAACAAACTTCAAAATGGGCGTATATCAATTTTTGATTGAAAATAATACAAGATGCAAGCGTTAAATAATATTGTTCATCATAATTTTTCGTAAAATTAACCAAAAAAAAACAGAATTAGATTTTTTTCCGTTTCTACTCCCAAAGTGGAACATATAGACTGCTTATAAAGTTTATCCCAACATAAATGTGTTTTCACAAGAACTGCTTGTTACTCAGTTGCCCAGATATTTTTATCAAAGAGAGTAGGAATATAAGGATAAGGCTCAGACATGATTAGTAATTAGACGATTGCTCTCACTTCACCGCTTTTTTAGAATAGGAAAAGGTGGGAGGGACATAATTCAAGACATCACACCTATCCATGCCTTCGAACAGAAATTTATAAATCTATTGAAAGGCAATTCATAAATTTGTCCGTACTGGGATTCAAGCCCGTGACATCTGTAACCAAAGTCAATGACGTTTTACACTCTACCACGCAGGCGGCAAGTCATAAATAGTCAACAATTTTTGCTAAATCTTAGTGAAGAGAATTAAAAAATGAACTATTAATGCTATCTTGTAGAGAAATTCTTAACATTTTTTCTTATTTAATAACATTATCGAAAAAGTCCACTGTTTCTTAAAACGAGTTTAAAAAAAGTGGCCAAGGAAAAATCACTTAGTAATCTAACTTACAACATTCACCACATTGAATGTTTGCCCCAAAAAAAAAATACTTTCCTGACAAAAGATTTCTGTTTAGACATAGAAAATATAATATGATACTTAAAGTAGATTTCCTATTACAAAATTAAATAACGAACATTAACCATTTTCGTCGCCTGCTGTGGCCCAGTTGGTTAGAGCTTGCTCTACCAAGCACGCAGGTCTGGGTTCGATTCCCGGTAAGATCACAGTGAATTTGAGAATTATTCAATTCAAAGTTGTGATCGAAGACTGAGTGTTTGTGACGCCAATTCAATTATTTCCTCTCCTCCCATCCTTCTGATCCTTTAATAACTGGGTGTAGCAATAGCGATTAGTCAACCACTAGTTCTGTTTTAGCCTTATACTTCTTCCCCACTACTCACTTTGGAAAAAAAGTGAGTTTGAGCGACTGAGTAACGAACAGTTCTCGTAGAAAAAAACTTCTGTTGAGATACCTCTATTAGGAGGCCAAATGCTTCACATTTGGAGCGGACATGGATAAAAAAAAGCATTTAAAGTTTGTAGTGAAAAGATATTTTCACAATTATTTAGAGCTTGAAACTGTAAAAGGTGATTTATTCAAAATGACAAGAGATGCGTCATATAATGATATTTGCTTGTGAATAAATAAATATTTATAGCAGATTCTTGTTATTATTCTTCCAGTTATGCTTTTTTCTACTAACGTATCTTTTTTAACAATTAAAATGATTATTAATTATTACAACATTAAACGACAAGAAGGCGCAATTTTTTTTTTTAAGAGAGGCGTTGTAACATAAAGTAAATAAACCACTGCTGTTTCATTAATGATACTCGTTCAGAAAGCATTTTCAATTGACTTCATAAATACATTGAGTAGATTTTTACTCACAATATGAAGTTTTGCATTAAATAATATTGATACTGTGAAAAAATTACATCAAAATTCGAAAACATAAATAATCTACATAATACCTATGATTTTTTTTACTTTTGTTCAACAGATTTGTAATTTTGATATTTATTGTTTGTATTTGTTTAATACATATTTGTTATTTCTAACCTTGCTGAATGTAGATAGTCTTTTGTTGTTTATCTTTCAATATATTTTTTACTTGACTATCCGATATTACATACATACAATCTAATTAATTATTATGAAAGTTTTGTAAAAAGGATATATATTTCCAAACATATCTTTTGATATTTTTATAAATATATCCCGTCCCGGTATATATTGTTTATTTTTCTTTACAAATTATTGTTCTTACTATCAATCATAGACTGTTTTAAATGAATCCATTGTGATTCTCTAGTTTCTCAAACAAAATAACGCGAAAGCCTTTGTGACTATTAAAACAATTAGTATTGACGAAATTAATTAAAGATTTTATTTAACGATAAAACAATGAGTAATTTAATACTACTCATCGGCTCAAAAATCTGTACAAAACACATATCGTATATTTCAATGTTAGCTTACATAATAATACTGTATCGTATTTTCTGCCAATGCTAAAAGTTCATGCCTACAGCAAAGTAAAACACTCGAAAAAGCTTTCGCGAGCTTTTTTATTCAAAACACATACTCGTAGGGGTAAGTTACAATACGCCGCAAGTCAAAATGTGTCGTTTTGTCAACTCATGCTGTGTCTCCCACGCAAGTTGCTGATTTTAAAATGTTATGAGACTATTGTTTACAATCACTTTGCTTTGCAAACGTAAATAAATGCGATATTTGATAATACTTGTAATCAGCAAAGTAAAATCAAATCGTTCATTTTATTTTTATAAACCTTTGCTATTTAATACTCTATGGTATTTTTATGCAAACATACGTATACATTTTGTTTATTTTCATTTTTACAACACAAAAACCAAGGGTAACTTTCAATAGCTTAGGATCACAACAAACTTGCGTGTTTTGAGTTAATCTCGATTTTGGCAATAACATAACAACATTTTTTAGTGAAAATGAGCTATTACATATCTGTTTACTTCAGACGTTTGCTACCCGTAGCCCAAAACAAAGTACTAAGACACAAAAGTCATCAATGTACATATATTTTCATGATTATGTTTTTCACTGATACCAGTAATGCAATCTTTAGTTGCATTGTCCATTACATCGAGTACCTTACGGTTAATTGAAAAAAAATCCACTCGTTCTAAAATACATGGCTATCTGTGATAGTATTCCTGATCCGATTCTTATAGTGTCACGTTACGATAAAATAATGGGACTAAAAATAGTCACATTAATATATGTACACATACATATCCTTACTGACTACTACGAAACATAGATTAAGCAACTAATCATAAACTCTTGTGAAACTGATTTCTGTTGACATGTTTCATTAAAAGTTCCCACAATTCACATTAGAAGCGAACATGATGTTCCCGCTTTACATGAGTAGGTTATCGTATCGTTTTTATAACATTTTTCCAGTTGTTATTCTAAAAATACAACGTGGTTTATGTTATATTTGTCATTGCGAACTTGCTCTTTTACGTCATTCGCCGTGTCCAGGTAGTCAAAAAAACATTCATCAACGTGACTTAGGGCTTTCCCCGCGGTCACAGGATTAACCGCCAATTAGTTTCAAATGACCACAAAAGAGGTCCCCGTTGTGTCAAAATTTTATTCACCCCTAAAACTGGGTTAAAATTCAAATGAGAGCATTCTCCATGTTTCATTTGAACAAAAATTATATTTTTTGTCAATTTGCATAATCTAATTGTTAATGGTTACTGTCAACAAACATTTATAATTTTCTTATCGTATTATTCTTACTAAATATTAAGCTTGGATAGTTTGAAAATAATCTTTAAATAGTATAGTCAGTATCGTTCATATTTAGATGCTAGTCGACATGATCTTGAACATGACTTGTTGGTGGGTAAATCTATTCACATTTTTCTCAAGATTTTTATGCATTTTTTTTTTGAACTTATGCAATAAAAACTTCAACGAATAAAGCAATATTGAAATAAAAATTTATAATTTCTCCTAATAAAAATAAACAATTCTTTTCAGCGATTATTATTATTTGAAAAATTTAAAAACTATTCATCTCTTTGACTTACTTACAGATTGATCATTGATCAATACAAAAACTCTGGAAAATAAATTTAAAAAATCGTTAATTTCTTAATTATTCTACATCCAATATTTGTATAAATTTTTCCCCGTATTCCAATAAAGTTTAGTTGAATATATTGACACCAACAAACCAAACAGTAACTCACTTATTTGTAAAAGTGGTTATTAGTCTTCTGTTTTGCAATCCACGATTAAAATCCTCTATTGTACTTATTTCTTTCTTATGCATTCATTAACTCTTTCAAGAGAAAGAAAATCGATCAATTGTGGCTTCTTTAGGGATAACAAACAGTACTTGATCTATTTAAAACAAACCCATAGTTTAATTATGAACAAAATAAGAATAAGAAATTGTGTTCTGATTTTATTATAGTTATTAAAATAATAAAATTTGATGTTTTATAAACTGTTATTAATCAAAAAAAAGTAATCAAAAATAATAAAAACTTTACATGTTGATTTTATCTCTAGTAGACTGTTCGTTTTGTGTGCCAAAATTATGTATTCCTTTACATTTTATTATAATTAAAAAATCAATAGTTTAGATAGGCTCTGAATAATGTTTAGGTATTTTTATATGTACTTAGTTCCACAAGAACAATTTATAACTTTGCCATTATCATGACTAAGAAGTTGTTTTCAGTTTATTTTACATTATTTTTTAACATAAATACCTACATGTATATATTAAATAGGTGTTTTATGTTTTGAATAATAACAAAGCTTTCTCGTATACATTCAATGATTTCATTGGTTAGCTGTTCGAGTGTTAATATTGTGTAAAAACAAACGTATATTTATAATAAAATAGTTACGCGTTTCATAATCTTTTAAACATCACATATTTGATGAATTAGCTCTAGGCTCTTTAGTAGTATTATGCAGCAGTAAATTCAGATAAAGAAATGCCCAATTCAATGATTTGACCAAACATATATCATAACACTGAAGAAAAGCTATCTATCACAATATTGTAAACATAATATGGGTAAACATATCAAATAAATATTTCTTATGAGAACGCCCGAAAATAGCAAGATAAATAAAATAAAAACACATATCACATAGAAAAACAATTTTATTAAATAATAAACTTTCACTTGACGTGAAGAGCATTTCAAATTACAACCCCCATTTACTGCTCCACTCAGGGTTGTAGATCCGTAATTGCCAAAATGGCGTTAGGCACTTCAGGCATTCGTTATTAGAAACGTTAGCATAATATTATTACCTAATCAAAGTTTCCATAACAATGTGGCTTCACAACTTAGTGCTATGCGAAGCCACTTAATGTTCAAACTGTCATACCTTGGTAGAATTTCAGGCATTATTCATATTTCACATTTTATTCACAAACGTGTCGTTATAATGTTATGACTGAATAATTGTTATTACTAATTAATAAGTTTTCTTTCATATTTCAACGCTTCCGCTGTTGAACAGAGATGAACTCTCAATTGATCATCTTGTCCAAAGTTTTTTTTTGTGAGTAGCCGTTTTAGTATCGGGATAGGAAAGAACTATTTGTTAATTAACAATTAGTTATTTCCTAATAATTAATCATTCTCGTTGGACCCCGTTTTTTATCTAAAACTAACGTGTTCCCGTCAAACACTCAAAGAAAGAAAGAGTTTGTGTTTTAAATGTGTTTATTGAAGTGCATGTTTTTTTTTCTGCCTGACATTTGACGTTTGCTGCCGATTGTCTATGGTACGACACACGCGCCACCTACTGTAAGTTGATTGTACTTTTATCTTCGCGCAAGTGAAAGCATACATTGTCAAAATGTTATGAAAATCTCATCTAAGAGCTGATTGATTAACACTTTCATTTTTTAACATTTCGTTACCTTACTTTGAAATGGTTATATTTGCACTTTACCATGTTTTGAGATACGAGCGTTTGAATATTTGAATGATCATAAGAATTTTGTTTATAAATCGATTATAAAAAGTCATATTGTTTCTTAGAAGCTTATAAAATTACTGTAAGAAAGAAAGTGTGTAGATAGAACTCTTTAATCCTGTTAACTTCTTTATTAAAAATGACTCTTAAATTGATGTATTTTTTAGATTGTGGCAAATACAACATTTTCCAACCAAAAGTTCATTTTATGCCAAAATGTCAAATAGAACCTTTTCAAAGTAAGGTAACGATTTGTCTGGTTATGTTTTTGTTTCTTTAATAAAAATATTTCCAATGAAATATATCTATTTTTTTCCCATGTCCGCTCCCAATGTGGAACATATGGACTCCTAATGGAGTTTATATCTACAGAATTGATTCTACGAGAACTGCTTGTTACTCAGTTGCTCAACCTCTCTTTTTTCAAAGAGAGTAGAAATAGAAGGATAGGGCTAGGACAGGACTAGTGGTAAACTAATCGCTCTCAATACACCCCCCGTTTATGGGATAGGATGGGTGGGAGGGGGGAATTCAAGACATCACATACATCCATGCCTTCGAACAGAAATACATAAATCGATTTAAAAATCAATTTATAAAACTGTCCGTACTGGGATTCGAACCCGTGCCCTCCGTAACCGAAGCCAACAACGTTGACCACTCGGCCACTCAGGCGGTTAGAAATGAAATATTTCACTCACTAAAAATACTAAAATCCTTTTTTTACTCACTCTTTGAACTGCAGTATAATATTATTATTAAATCATAGATGGCCATCGGGTCGTAATCACCCCTCGTATATACATACATATAATAACACACCCCATTTTGTCTTATATGAAGCATGTGGAAACATCTGCCTCGGACATATCGTATGTTATGTAGTCTAAACTGACGCCTAAGGCTTAAATCAAAAGCATCGGTGGTCAACCATTGAAATATTTACACTAAATTCCATGTCTTAGGATTATAAAAAACATTTTTTGAAGTAAGTTGGTCACACTATTTCAAACGCACATAAATTATAGCTTTATACGACTAAAAATATTAAAATTAATAAATGGAAAAACTTTACCATATTTTCACTTTTAAATAATATTATTAACAAATGTGCGAGATAGTATTTTATATCATGAAGGGTGAGTGAAACACATTACAGCGATTTTTTATATGTGAGCAAAATTATTGTGATAGTAAAAAAAATCGATGGGTTCAGCGGTAATCTTTGTGGAAATAAAGTTGACAATTTGTGGAATAACTAAGCCAGGTGTGGAGAACCTGCGGCCTTTTGACTTCTAGCCAATTTTGTAATTCTGTAAATATATGTAAATTCCTGTTTCCGGCCAAAGATTCCCTAGTCAATGTTTACTGCGGCCTTACTTCGAATCAGAAAAATGAATGCGGTCTTTAGAGAAGAAAAGGTTCCCCACCCCTGAACTAAGTGATCATTTTTTTATTTCATATTGTAAAGTTAAGTCGAATATAATTTTTAAAAACTTTGATTCAAATATTCCTTATTATTCTTTCCACTAACAAAATATTCCGTTTAATGAGCGGGAGCCAGTGGTGTTCATAAACAGAGACATTTCTTTTATTTTTCAATAAATTTAGTTATCACAAGGCACAAAACGATTTAATTTTAAATACATAAAGTAGGCACAAACGATAAGCAATAAATTTATCACTTTATCTTTTTTGATATTTAACAATTAATTAGCTATAAATGTCAACAAAACTGAAAATATAACGGTGATATTCATTTTTTTTTTCTGGACATTGGGTTAAAAAAAATAACTCCTTCATATAATAATATGACTATCTTCATAATTTACTAAAGTTTTTAAAAAAAACTAATCAATAGTTGTCACGTAAAAACATGTCGAAATATGTAACACGAAGAAATTCACAAAATGTGAAATTCTCAGAAAATAACCTTCGGTATGATATTAATTGAATTTAATAACAAGAATACACGTAGAATATTTTTTTTATTTTTTGAAACATTTATAAAAAATATTTAATGTTTTTTTTGTTTCCACAAAATGTTCACTATGATACCGACAGTTGGCAATATCTTCCCTAATACGATTAGCGATTACTATCTCTTGACACTTGAGCGCTGAAAACATCTGAAGGAAATGATGGGCGGTGAGAATTTATTACTAGAACATATAAACGCTTCTGTTTATCGTTGCCAATAACAATTCGGCTCAGTACTAATCACAATTTAGTCAGTTTTTTTTCATTCAAATAAAACTTATTAAATAAATAAAACGTCAGATGCTTGGTAATAAAACAAACATTTTTATGTGGCGAATGAACGATTGAGTATAGGAGGTAGGTATTGTGTAGCCTCTTCAGTTCTATTACATCTAGACATTAATCATTGGCAATCAGAGTAATTGTTTTTATTTAACAAACAAGAATAGAAAAAAGAAAGATAAGGTTTTTTTATATAATGTATACATGAAATATCATCTTTTGATAATGCTCTCAATAAGCAAAAATGTAAATTTTCTGAATACATAATAATATTAATAAAAATATTTTTTTGTTTTTTTAAATTTTGCCGAAAATTAAATAAGTTAATGGCAACGTTCCCTCTATTTTTTCTACTGTGTGTGCGGACCATCATCTTTTGTATGCGGTAAATTTTCAGTAAAATAAAAAATGTGCGCAAATATGTTGATAGTTATTCTCTGACCTACTTACTGACTCTAGATAAATTAATTCTTCATTTCAAAGCCACTAAATAAAAAATTAGCTCTATTGTACAACATTTATATGTGCGGCCTTTGCGAAGGACGGAAAAAAGTGTGTGGCCAAATCTTGCGAGGTGTGCGCGCGCACACGCACACACTTTAGGGGGAACATTGTTTAATAACTACAATAACAAAAAAATATATATAATTCTAATATATATATATATATTATATCGACCCACTAGAGGTGTACTGAGCCAACTAGTAAAATGGAAAAACTCTTTTCTTGGACTATCGTGTCTTTACTTGGTGCTTTGGTGGATTGCGTATTTTTATTTTACGGAGATAACACTATATTGCAATTTGTATTAACTTAAGTTACTTCACTTTTACGATACTTTAAGACGTGTAAAATATAACAACGCATATATTTATTTTTTATATACCACCTGGCTCACTTTACCTCTCATGACCCCATATACAACTGATCATGATCCTAATAAATAAAAGTGGAATTATCGCAATTTTATTTCATTAATTTGTATTAAAAAAATGAAAATTTACTCGAAATCTTGACTAATACCATGCTAATCTCACTGCATATGTTCAGGTTAAAACATTGTTTAATGAAATATGTATTATATAGAATGGCAGGTAGTCCCGTGGTGAAATTCAATTATTCATAGAAACACCAGGTAGAAACTTGTATCAAAGTGTACTCCCAAGAGCTTTACAGCTCACTTAAACCACTTTCTACATTTTCAAACCTGTGCTTTCGTCTAACTTAATTCAGTAATCTGCTACAAAGATTCAATAGAATGAAGCTTTGGAACTGACTCTCTAGATTTAAAAATATTTCAAGACGTTATGCTTTGTATAGTCGTTGAAATAAAAAATACTTTGAACTAATGAAAGGTTTCTTTGGGGCTTAAGAAATGTCGTTCTTCGGTGACAGCGATATCTCGCAATAAAAATAATTGCTAAAATTTATATGTTTTTTTATATTTCCTAAGGCAGGGTTCGGCAAACCACTGCTCTTTGCATGTGCCATGGTCTACAGAGACACCTATAATTAAGAGAAATTATTAAATTGCTTATTCACAAAAAAACGTTTAATTGATAGAATTAGATAGAATAGAAGAGTAATTAGGTATTCCTTATTATCATATTCTAATAAAGTTTATTTGTAAAAAATAACAGTGGCGTGTTTAAGCTGAGACTTTTTTTCATAAAAAAATTGTATCTCAACCAAAACGCACTATTTTTTTTTTTTTTTTTAATATCAAACGTTAGCAAAATCAAATAAATCAATAATGTTTTTTTTTTAATTCTCCATTTGACAGATACTATTTCAAAATTTAATAAGGTTTGAATGTCCAATAAAAGCTGAAAAAAAACAAAAACTTAATATCATTAGTTATGTATTAAATTTTGCTAATGTTTGATATTTTTTTCAAAAATAAATAGTGCGTTTTTCGATGAGATGCGATTTTTTAATAAAAAAAATAGGAAATCCCTGTTTAAGCACGCCACTGGTTTCCTGCTCATTTTTTACAAAAAAAATAAAATATCACAATATGTTAATAAGAAATGCTTATTCCAACTGGGATGATTTTAAAATCCTATTAACCTAGATTCTATCAATTAAACATTTTTTTGTAAATAAGCAATTTAATATAATCTCTTAATTATAGGGAGTCCGCGAAAGTTTTCATTCTTTCAACATTCTTTGTGATAAAATATGAACATGTGAAATAAAAAAATTTCGGGGGTCTACAGATTATTGTTTTCAGATTTAGGGGTCCGCGGCATGAAAAAAGTTGGGAAGCACTGGTGTAGACCGTGACTTTTACCCTTAAACTCATCACGTTTTTTTAACCTAAAAAGTCATATACATACTGTTCGCTTGACAAATAAGCTTTTCTCACTTTGAGTTTGCCAACCTCTACCTAGGGTACTCAACGTTGTACCACCACCTGCTAATAGCTTCACACTCTTCTTATAAGTTGTATTCCACAGCGTTACGAAGATATTCGTGTTCATATTTTGGTATGTGGTGTCTCGGGAAGAAATTTCTCGGAAGAAAGACTCGGTTGAGTTGCAAGTACTGCAGAGTGAAGATTTTTTAACATTATAATGAAGTTAAAATAAAATCTTTTATGAATTGAGTTTTGCTTTTAAAAAGCCTCGGTAAACTTCTCGAAATGACTGGTGGAGTTGGCATATCCAACTGACTGAAAAATTGAGAAAAATGCTTCTCAAAGAGACGAAACACGCATTGTTGTATACCTGTGAAATAATAAAGTTATCAAATTTAATTTATATTCATAGTCAAGTTTATAGTCGAATAAATTGATTTTAATTACCATTGTTAACATTGCAAGTATCCAATCATAAAAGCAATAATTGTTGCCAAGAATAGAGTATACTTTTTATAATTGTTTTTATGTGAAAAAATAGAAAACTTTTAATAAATATGTCCCTATAATAAACATATTTTACTACAAAAGCAGACATTTCTCAAGAGAACCAGTAGACCAGTTAATCAAAAACTTTTCTTTTCTCTTCTCGGCTTTATTTTAATTCATTCGTTAATTCGGTTTTCTTATGAATAAGTACGCCGCGTTATTTATGATAAAATTTTGCGACAAAATTGTTGAAAGTCATAAATTTCACAGTGTTTAATGAGGCCTAATATTGTGTGCATGAATCTTCGATTGTGACGCGCTCAATAATTATAAAATAAAAACTTTTTTAATGATCGAAACCAGCGTCGCTCACCCAGAATACTTTTGAATGATTCAATAGTAAGAGTAGGAACAATCGTCACTGTTTTTCAACCACTGTAACAATATAAATATACCAAATAAATATACTATACAAATATAGGGGAGGGGTTAGGTAAGGAAATGATAGATTGTTAATAACATTCTAATAAAATTCAATTGATAGTAAATAAATTTATAACATTTTAAGCCATTTCCTGAATTATTCTTCTTTTTAAAGATGCAATTAGTTACTGAAAATTCATAATCTTAAAATTGCCTTAAAACAGGCATGCACAACCTTTTTCGAATGGTTTTTTTTTACCAAGTTTCTCAAACTCTCTCTTTTGAAGAGAGTATGGATAGTACTAGGACAAGACTAGTAAATAGCTTATCGGTCTACCTTCGCGATATGTTTTTAAAAATTAGACTAGAGCTATGCTGTACGTATTTGGATTCACAACGAAATAATCAAACGACGTGTTATCTACATATGCTTCAAATATTTCTTTATAAAATGCGTACACCTTCAGTGAACTCATTATAAGCAATAAAAAAATTATAACATGTAAATATATTTTGACCTTGTAAAGGCAAAATGACATTTTTTTCAATACTCACAATGTATACAACTTAATACACGTTCTATAAATAAGATGTAAGCTGAAAATGCCGAATTAATATCTAAGCTTAGCTTTTCAGTTTAAAAAAAGAAGGTCATGTGAAAATTGCAATCAGGAAAAGGACAAACACAAAGGTTTTTCTCAAACAGCTTATTAATATTATACAAGATTGAGTAAATAAAACACTAAGTCTTCAGACACTTCAAGGTAATATATGTGTATTTAATATTTTGACTTCGGCCTATAATCATGGAAAAACGTTTTATGTGACTCATGTTAAGGTTGTTTTCTGTAGGCTTCGTATTTTTGCCTTTTTTCAGTCTCACGTAGTAAATTATCAAAAAAATATGTTCTACAATATATGCAAAGTGATAGCCTAGAAGGGTGATATAAAAGTAACATGTGTTACACTCTGCTAAGAAGCATCATCATTCCGAAAGTTACATGAGCAAAAAAAATATTAGTATATTACTGACATATTTTCTTTCCCGTTTTTTTTTTCATAAAAAAATCAGCTATATTTCGCAAACGTTTCATACAAAATCGTACTCTAGTAGATGAAATGTCTAACGGAAAATAAAGGTCAGAAAATCATGACATTTCTATTAATTTCAAAGAAATATATATCATTCTTTTACGACTTCTTATTCAAAGACATTTAATTAGATTCAGTAATGCTTATAAAAAACTTTCACAATTGTACTCAAATAAAATCATTCATGAATTTATTATAACAATTTACTGATATTTTTATTATATATTATCATTTATATTGTATTGACTACTATTGATAGCAAGACGTCATTTTAATAATAAAAATAACGACACTGTTCTATTAAGCGAGCTCGAAGTATCCTGATTGGTTTATATAATTCATGAATGAACACAATTTGCCCCCATTCATTCTATTACTTTCTAATTTAAGATTTCGACTGAAGATGCTTGGTGGAATTTCAATATTATATTTGAATCGTTCAAATTATGTACGCTCCCACAGATTTTGTCACACAGGTCAGTTCAAGTTCATCCGTGCACTTGAACGCCTGAAGATGCCGAAAGGCGCAACCCGGGTCGTTAGTGACAAAATCTGTGGGAGTGTACATAATTTGAAAGATTCAAATGTAATATTACTTTCTAACTAAAAAAAATATTTAATTATTTTTTTGTTTACTGAACGTGTTGGTTTTGTAGTCTTTTATTTATTGAACACCCACAATCAGTATTCGTAAGGAGTTTTTATTGTTTTTTTCTCTCTTACTAATTAATTCCTTTTGCTGATATAGTATTTGACGATATTAATAAAAACACAATTTTCCTTTTTACTTCATTCCACTTTAATATGTCAGGACCGGTTTCGCTCATTGCAAGCATTGTCAACTGATAAGAAATATAATTTAACAATGCTATTTATACAAAAATGAAAAGTTGTAAACAACAATTGGCATTGAAAAGAAATTACCAATTACATTAAAAGTGATTCTAAAATAACACAAAGTTAAAATGTTTAACACATCTAACGTATAATTAAAAAGTCATCCCATATTTATAAATTTAGAATGGCGATTGAATGTAATTACAAACATAATTAAAATTTGGGAAATTTTTGACAAAGTGATAAAATGATACATTAATAATGTGAATATGCTTAATGATAGTTTCCTGTTTTTCCCGCTTCCAAGTATTTGGTGTGTGTACATACTTAAACAAAATCGACAGCCAGGAAGATTCTGAAAAAGAATTTTTTCAAAGACCATATCAATTCTAACAAAAGAAATATATATATATATATATATATATATATATATATATATATATATATATATTTAAAATTTATATAAAAGAATAGTTAACAAGGGCTAATGCAATGAATAAAGTAACGGGGGACTAGCAAAAATTATTTGATCATTCAAAACATCTGAATCAGGTAAAAAATTGAATCTTTTGATTTCTAGGATTTCCTGCTTGTCTAATTTGACAGACTTGTTATTTAAATGTAGAACTTTAAAATTTCTACCAATATCGAAAGTGTGTTTATTTTGAAACAGGTGGTTTCCAATTGAAGACTGTTCATCTCCTTTCTTAGCACAACTCAAATGCTCTTTGATTCTAATATTAAACGGTCTACCTGTTTGACCGAAACCGGTCCTGACATGTTAAATAAAGTGGAATGAAGTACAAAGGAATATTGTGTTTTTATTAATACTTTCCACCAAGTATTGACAGTGAACACCCTAAAATTGATATTTGACAATACATCTTTTAGATAGAAAAAAACGCATAAAACATATATTGCGAAATGCGAACTGCAAATTTTGGTTTATAACTCCAAGTTTTTTTGAATTGTGAAGTAAATAAGTACGGCTATTTTTCAATCAAATACTGACTCAATCGTCCAAAACGCAAATAATTATTATGATAACTTTGAAATAAATACAACTTGAGGCTTTATTTTGAATTTATTAACAAGGAAAAGTAAATTATTGTTATCTTTGATTAAATTTTCATTTTAAGGAACCGATTGTTTCCCAAACTGAGGCGTAATCGAAATGGCTTTATTTTGCATGAAATATTAATAACAAATTGTTTTCGTCACTCGAATCCTGGCTCTTAAGGTAATACAATCTAATTGAAACACGAAACGAAGACATGAAATTTTAACACTTTAGGCTCGGATGGCATGCTCAGCACTTAATTAAATTATAATAATAAAAAACTATGTTCTGTACAACTAGGAAAGCAATCCGAATTTCTCAATAAATTATGTCATACCACCCAAAGAGTGAGCCATCCTCAGTTAGTCCCCTTTCATGCTTATTTCAAAAAAATCTTTTACTATAAATGTATTTAACTTATTTTAGCCTTCTCATCGAAGTACCTTAAAAGAAGATTTTTACGAGAACAGATTGTTACTTAGTTTCTCAACCTCTCTTTTTCGAAGAGAGTAGGGATAGAGCTAGGATAAAATTAGTGATTAACTAGTCGCTCTCACTGTTATGGAATCAGAAGGATTGGAAAGAATTTTAAGGACATCGTTATCACCTGTGTCTTCGAACAGAAGTCGATTGGAGATGTGCTGTTCGTACTGCGACTTGAACCCGTGATACCCGTCACGGAAGCCATCGACGTTGAATAATGCGCCACGATCATATGTATATAAAATATATTGAAAACAATATCGATGATATTGAATAATCGAACGTTAACTTGAGACTTCAGGCATGAGTTTTTGTAAAGTAAAGTTTACTTCTCAAATCTATTTTAATTATAATATCTAATAAGGTGTATTCGCACATGAAGTTTAAGTATCTACCTGCGCGTCAGTTAAAATGGCTCTTAAATTTCTTCAAGCAAAGCACACGCGTTCATAATGAGTCTCTCACGCCAGCCATTTAACTGAAATTAAATTCAATTAATACCAAAATAGTTAAATGATTTGTTTATACAGTAAAACCCCCATTTACACTAAAATCTGGATAGTGTAATTCGTTAAGTGTAATTGGAATACAAAACAAAACTAGGAATTTGGTTTTTTCCGCAAAAAATGATTTCCCTTATTTTTGCAAAAAAACATATTGACGAAATATTTAATTACCAAGAGATAAAATGCAAAGCACGCCAAAATCTCACACATAGACAGTCACCCGCTATAATTGTATAGCTTGGCACGTGTTGAATATACAGACGCTAGCCAACATTTGACCGTATGCGCGGCACAGACTACCGTCTCGTAGTAATGACAATGGAATGTAACTGTGCATTTGAGGAATTCGCGGCAAATATTTCAAGCCAGCGCATAATTCGGGGTAGTGTAATTGGGGGTTCCACTGTACTGATCTTTCGTTTACTTCATCATCATTATTTAGCTTAAAAATGAGATATTTGCTATACATGCGTAGCTTAAATAAAAATGAGAGTTCGATCGAATGTTAAAATGTAAAGTCTTTTTCTTTTGTAATTCTATCAGTGATTATACTCATCCTCCATTACTAAACTATAAATCTCTTTTTGTATTAGCAAACCCACTGTGATCGTGATGTGACTTCAAATTTTAGAAATACAGTAGGTACAAAAACACTGACGAATATTTTAGAATCATTCATTGAAGTAAATCAATTCAATTTCGGTTAAATGCTAATCTAAATACGGTCTGCTTATTTTTTCGAGTTATTAAGCGGACAGTATTAATTCTATTACATACTCATATCCCCATAATTTTATTCTTTGCAACTCGTGTCGGATAATTTTTCTTTCGTTTAAAATAAACTAAATCGTTGTGAACAATATTTGTTTTTTCCTATTTTTTTTTCATACCAAAACGTCTATATTCAGAAAAAGATTCATAAAATAATTAGACAACATAATTAGAGGTGGATAGATAGAGCTAGGACAGGACTAGTGGTGTAAAACGCATAGCCATCTCCTTATTAGGGTGATGTTTCTCAATGTACGATGCAACAGTTTCACGAGCTTTCAGCTTTTCTCTTATTACGCCAGAAGATTGTTGCTCAGCAACTTCATCCTCCTCCACAACTTCTTGCTGTGAAAAACAATGCAACTCCATAAGCTTTTCGGTGGTCAGCTCTTGACTGTACTCTTTCACAAGCTTGGCAATATTGTTGTTATCCACCTTCAGTCCCATGGTATTGGCCAAAGATACAATCTCGTTGACTGTATACTTCACAGGTACTGTTTCAAACCCCTCAAAATCACATTCGACAACGCTCCTTGGCAAAGCTTCTTCCAAGCTGAATTGAGGGTTCTCTTGGTAACCCCTTCTCACGCCTTATCAATCATTTTGATGCAAGCAACGATGTGAAACTGATCTTTCCAAAACTCTGCGTCACTCGTTATGCGAAATATCGCTCGTTAAGGGAGCATTTTTTTCACAATCTGTTTTGCTCGTTATGATAATTACTCGTTATGAGAGGTTCCACCGTACACAGTACAAATTATCTTTACACACGTTACTTTTTTTTTAATTTTATGAATTCGAGATACGTCCAGTTTCCCCACTGCTCAAGTAACAGTGAAAATAGAAAATGACGAATTGTAATATTTGCTAACACATAATTCTTACTTTACCTGAAGGATACCTAGAGCAAGAATCAGGTTTCCCGAGCGGAGTTGGAGCGGTGTAACTTAAAAAAGAATCCGTTCCAATTCTCCGGTTCAAACAAGAACTCAAATAACGGGACAGAACAATATCTTATAGTTTAATTTATTTAACTATAAGATATTGTTCTGATTTTTTAAGTATCTATATATTAATGGCGGATAAAATATAATTCACAAATAATATTGTTCGTATGACCTCCTGTCGTGGCTGCTTCTTCTTCTTCTACTTCTTTTACGAATGAAATTTCTACTCACAATTTCACTTTTTACATTCTTCACTGACATCTATATATGGATATTTAAAGCCATGTCATGATATAGTTCTGAAAATTTGTCCGCCATTTTGTTTCCCCAAAGATATTTTGTATAATTCACAAATATATATATTTTTAGCAGCGGCTGACATTCAGGTATTGATTTCATATGTATGTATTGTGGGGTGGATTCAAACCTGGTACCGTCGTATGAACTCTCATCAGTCCAACCCTATACCCATTGAACCACTCACGGGTTGCAAAAGGCAACAATAATTAATAGTATAGCAGGTGACTTTTCTGTTTGAAATTTGAACCCTTTGTTTTTTATTTGAAAAACAGCATATATATTATACCTGTTATTGTTCGTAGTCAGTATGATCTAAAACTAATAATATACAATAAACAATAAAGAAATTTATATTTTGATATCCTGAATTTCCATACACTTTTCATACAGGGTCAGTGGCGGCCGGTCAATGTGGCATTGCATCAATGCACCCCTTGTATATGCAGGGGCGGTTATATTTCATGAAATTATATTAAAAAATTACATTTACACCATTCACTCATTTTAAATTCATCATTTTTTTACAGTCAAAAAAATAAAATGTTCCAAAATATTTATTTTAGACAATTATTTATTATCAATTATTATTTATTTTTGCTACTCTGGTGCTGCTTTCAGGCAAATTATGTAATTCTGTAAATTTATGTAAATTCGTTAATTCCTGACATATTCTGACCGTAATGTCCTGTTTCCGGTCAAATATTTCCTATTCAATTTTACTGCGGCCTTAAGTAGAATCAGCAAAATGAATGCGGCCTTTAGAGAATAAAAGGTTCTACACCCCTGGTCTAAATGAATATAATTTCATGAAATCTAACCGCCCCCGCATATACAGAAGAGGTGCATTGATGTAATGCCACATTGACCGGCCGCCACTGTACACGGTATTACGTGAAACGTATACACGACTCCAGTGTATGATATTATATTATTAAGGAAAAACTTTCCATCTGTCATTTAGCATAAAATTTAAATTATTACACATTTTTTTAAGAAAAATATTGACAATATTGATTTATGCTTACTCAATTTCCTGCTGAATCGTCAATGTCACCTTAGGTAAGCAAAAAATGCAACAAAGTCACCTTCTGGAATAGTATCTTCGTCAGCTTCAAAAATATTAAAATAGCATAATTAGATCTTGTAAAGTGAAAATAGTTTTTTTTTGTTATTAACATTTATCTATATAATTATAGAAAAAAATGCAATTATATTTTTTTAAGTACTTTGACTTTTAAACAGTGAACTCTGAACGTTAACGCAGTGGGTTGCAATGTTTTCAATTATTAGCACTTTATCGATTTTTTAATTTTAATTTTAATCACTTCTTACGCGCTACTTGCTATTGCGCGTAATTGCGGGATGTTTATTAATATTGCTATCAATAATAAACAATTATGAATAGCTTACGTAAATGGATAAAATATAAAATTAAGATTGATGGTTTCGATATTCCTTCGTTTGTGTTTCTAGTTGTGGCACGTGTATCATCACTTAGTTAGACAATGAGGCAGAAAACATCACATCTTGTAACACAACAATTAGAATATTTATTAAGTCCATGGTTAATAGTATTTACATTTATTTTAAATTCCGGTTCGCTCCCAATGTGGAACATATGAGGATGAGTGGTCTGAATTCAAAACATCATATACATCCATGTCTTCGGACAGAAATCCAAAAATTGATTAAAAAAATAATCTATAAAAACTAACTGTACTGATTTTTTTGAAAAATTTGAACTATTTTTATTCTGTACACTTCCATAAATATTGTCGATAACGACCCGGGTTTCGCCTTTCGGCATCTTCTGGTTTTATCTAGTGCACGAATGCACTGCCCGTTAGTTCAAGAGCATTCGTGCACTAAATAAAACCAGGTGAACAAAATTTATGGAAGTGTACAGAATAAAAATAGTTCATAGTACTTTCGATGGATTCTGCGGTAACTTTGTGGAAGTTCATTTTAATATAAAATAACTTAGTTATTTTATATTAAAAATAATTCAAATTTGACATTAAATTTCCATCAAACACCTTCAGTCGAAATTCTAAATTAGCTGTACTCGTTGTTGACACTCCACCACGCAGCCGGCAACTCATTGATTGAATTGATATTTACTTGGTATAACTCGATAACAATAAGGTGAGCACATCACGGTATTTTATAGATCTAAGATTTTTTTTTCTTTTACCATAATATTTTTATTTTTAGTATCAGATTCAATTTTCCGAATAACTAAATAAAAATGCTCTTGGTTTTTAAATTAAAACTTTGGTATAAATATACTCACGATAATATGTACTTTTCCATTATTTATGTTGTCTTTCCAGCAACGATGAGCAGTATAATATTTGTTTAATTTATTATTCTATACAAACGATATCTTCAGTATTATGAATCAAGCCTCAATTCCAAAATACAATAACACTATTTCGTATTGTAATCAATGTGGAATAAAAATTACATAGTTCAGAAAGGCACCTCTAATACCTGTAAAACTCAGTAAATATATTGTACCCCATACCACCTTCCATAAAACTCATTACTGGTATTTAAGCTGGCTGCGCAGGTCCTGAGAAAGGCGACGTCTAAAGAAAACCGGTGAGTAAATTGCTCCTCTTAATTCAGTGGTCTATTTGTCCCGATGCAAGAGACAGGATATTGCCGGCAGTAAATCTCATTAAAACATGATTTGACTGCTTGGCGCCTGCAAAACCTAGCGACTGCAATTGTTTACGGTTGTGTTTGTTAATTTGCCTATAATCAATATATCAGGCGCACATGTACAAAATCGTAAATATACGATACATGTTGTGTTGATATTAAACATTATACACAGCAATTACTTTAAAGAAGCCTTCTATATTCTTCTGTGTTACTAAATACCAAATGGATATCTCAACAATAATGTTTTTTTTATGAAAATAAAGATAAATTTGACGAATAAAACTGTGATTACAGTGTAATACCTCTTTCCGCCACAAGACAACTTATATTTATAGGAAGTGGAACAAAATAAATTTCCGGAAATTCATAACGGAAAAATATACCCACGACTGCTTTCGCCTTTATCTGATTGTTAATCCACTATACAGCAACTGCCCAGACGGCGTTTCAATTTCTAGCAATAAGCATAAAACTTATTTTACGGAATACTGTCAAACAATTGTATTTGTTATATAAGATCACTTGATATTAGTAATATTAAAATTCTTCGAATTGGGCAATTACTTCTTTAAGTCGAAATTCTCTTACCCCTTCCTCTACATTAAGTCTTGAAAATTTCAACAAAAGGAATCATTATCGATATCTAGGGCACAAATTCCGTTGTAGCCTTTTTTAGTTTTGAATTGTCTTAATAAAATACCCAGACGTTATTTACGTTTCGTTTTTCAAATAACCGAAAATGAATCGGAGCTTTTGTTTAAATAAAGAACAAGCAGTGATTTTAAACATGTGAACAGCGCTTGGTTACTTGATTGTGTTTAATTGACGGGGTCCTGGTATTTCAGGATCCAGGATACCGGGATTGTAGGCCCTAGTTTGCACCACTACTACAAGGTTTTTAACATTGTCAGACGATCGAAGATTCGAATACTCAAAGATTTTTTTTAATCATGAATACGTGTCAATTATTCGGTCTTTATGCAGTCCTAGTAACGGGCTGGCTTTGGTAAAAATACATACTTTTGATTGATTATATCCGAATTTTTATTGAGGTGATTTGATTTTGTGAAGAATCCGGAGGTAAGGGAACGTTATACATTTCAGAAATTCAGAGTCTATACCGTATCCACCCGGTACTTTGTCGTTTTTGAGCCTCTTCACTGCCATACTTGCATTCTACCAATACTGCTTTACAGTAGCGAATCGTGGCATCTGACGAAGAATGAGAAAACCCGTAAACTGAGCTTCGAGAACAGATGCTTGCGAATAATGGGGGGTAAAGTGGTTTGATTTTGTGAGGAATTCGGAGATTAGAGAACGAATAAGACAGCGCCCAGTCACGTCAGTAGTTATAGAGAGACGTTGGAACTGGCTGAGTCACGTGTTGATGCCTCTGGAAAGCCTCAATCCTGCCTGCCTTGTTATCCGACCGGTAGAGTTCCGGCGTCCTGGACGACCGTCGGGTACTATCCATAGATGTCATAAACAGAACTGAGGGATGCTGGCATGTTAAGGGAGGAAGCAAAGCAATTGGCGGAAGACAGGAAAACATGGAGGTATCGCGTGGTGGCCCTGTGCTTCACATAGGGAGTGAACATGAACAAAGAAAAAGAAGAATATCCGAATTTTCCATAAAATTGCCGGAAATATTAGTTACAATATTTTTCTGAAAGCTTGAACGTGAATATTAAAGAAGAGTAATGAATGCGTAATGGCCTGGTTGTATTTAATAAAATATATTAAATTTAACGCACAGTCTGGCAAACTTAACCGTATCGTGGGGAAAAATTAATAACGACATAATTTTCCTCTCTTAATATCTTTTTAGTATGCCTTAGTTTTTGAAAGCCTGAAAAATATTCCTTTCTCGTCGCCTCAATGGTCACAATTTGCATCGGAATGGTATAGACCAGGGATGGCCAACCTAGAGCACGCATGCCCGAGGTGGCACGCGAACGATTTCCAAGTTCAAAAAATATAATTTTTCAGTTTAAAAAATAATAATTTTGATTAAATAATCCGTGAATTAATTTTCAAATGTTTCCCAAGATAAGCGACAATCGTTTAATTTATTTCGTTTTTTTTTTTTACTGCTTGGGCACGCCACACAATCGAGAAATAATATTTGAGGATTCTTATCACGCGGATCCAAAAAGGTTCGCCATCCCTGGTATAGATAGACTTTTATATTGCCGAGACCGGTGGAGTGATACATTCCATTTCAGGATAAAAAAATATTAATTCTAAGAGTTTCAAAATAGTGTTTGTAGTAGCTCAACATACCCAGAGATGTAGGAAATGGTCATGAATCTTAATAAATAAATGACAATTATCGTGTCCTGACGATTACATACGTCTGTTTCCCAACATATCTTTTCTTTTTGGATTGATTTTTACTGTCGTATCAACTCCAGCTGATTTAAAAATTTCAAAATATTTGGTGCATTACTCAGTATAAGTTGTACTGCACAAATATATTGTATTCTTTAAATACCTGGGTGTTACAATACGAATGTAAAATATTTTTTTCTGGCTATTTCTTTATTAAGAAGGAATGAACGAAGACTTCTGATGGTAATACGTTCCGTTATCCGTGAAAAGATTTTCACAATAATGCGGAGGTACAAGAGGAGGCTTTAAATCCAAAAACATATTATGCCAAGCACAAAATTCCTGAAAATTCTACTGAAAAGGTAATAGGAAACCATACCTATCTGATTATTTCAAAATTTTAATTTTAGATTCACCAATTTAGTATGGAATTGTACTGATCAAGTAAAAAAACATTCAAATATTTAAATATTTGTCAATGTCGTTGGTTTTACGGAGGTCACATGTTCAAAGCCCAGTACGGACAGTTTTTATAAATTGATGTTCAATTGATTTATAGATTTCTGTCCAAAGGCAAGGATGTATTATATGTGATGTCTAAAATTCTCTTCCACATTTTCTATCCTCAAAAACGGGCGCAGTGGGCTAAGTGGGAGCAGTGGGCACTTGTACTGTCCTAACTCTATCATTCTATTTTTCCTTCCTAAAAAAAGAGAGGTTGAGCAACTGAGTACCGAACAGTTCTCGTAGAAATTTTTTTGTTGAGATCAAGGCTGTGGAGTTGGAGTCGTGGAGTCGCGGTGTTTTGGCCGGAGTCGGAGTCAGAATCGGAGTTGTAAAAAACGAACGGCTCAAAACATTTTAAATAAAAAAATGTGTATTCAAACCACAATAGTCCATAGTGTTGACATTGCATGCTTGGCTGACTAAAGATGATCTGATGGAATACATATATACATACAAGTTAAAATAAAATCATTGAACAATTTCCTCGGAGTCAGAGTAGGAGTCGTATTTTTTACACGACTCCACAGCCCTGGTTGAAATATTTCCATTAGGAGGCCATATGCTCCACATTGGGAGCGGACATCGATTAAAAAATATATAATATATAGTATTCAGTTATCAAACCTTCATATGATTTTAGTGCAATTAAATCATGTCCAATTATCTGAAATCGTCTATATATGCAAAAATATTTATTTTTGTTAAATAGACGCTACTGTAAAAGAATCCTTCGAGAATTTCGAGACGTCTTTACGGCACATTAAAAATTAATGGTTTGAATTCTTCGCACTTGTGGGTCAAATTAATTTTAGGAACTCCCTATACACATATGCATATATGAAAGAAGGCATGTTAAAAAAAATAGTTTATTTAAATATATTATAACAATTTTTAGTTTTCCCAATCATGTTATCGGTCGTTTATTGTGTGCGGTTTATTTCGGGTCTTTTTTATACACCAAAATACCATTTTGATTTTTTTTTTATTATTATTATTCATATACTTTTTCGTAATAACGACTGTAATGATAATAAATATTCATGTGGTACAATACCTAGGTACAGAAATCTGGGCTTGAATTAATTGGAAATTGGAAAGCTTTGGAAAACTTTGATATCTCTTTTTTTTAATTTAAAAAAAATATTTGACATTACAGCTTACGCCAATGCGTCAAATATTTTGAAGTTGAAAGATCATACGAGATATAACGAGATATACTCGATGAGAATTTTTGAAAGTCACATGAGATTAACTCAAGGAGAACTAACTTCTCCAAATTAAAATTGAAAAAATTCAATTTGATACTGACCTTACCGGGAATCGAACCCAGACCTACCTGATTGGTAGAGTAAGCTCTAACCAACTAGACCAGTGTTTCTCAACCTTTTTGGGAGCGTGGCCCCTTTTGAGTGTCTTTATTTTTCTGTGGCCCCCTACCTTTTTTTTTTTTTAGCTCACCGAGAAATTTGAAATCTCCGATTTGGTATACTTTTTCCCAGAATATCTCCAAAAACACCTTTTTTTTTTTCTTAGCTCACCGAGGAATTTGAAATCCTCAATTTGCCCGTGGCCCCCCTGAAATGTGTTGTGGCTCCCCAAAACAAAAATAAATCTCTGTGACCCCCTGAGGGGCCACATGGCCCACCGTTGAGAAACCATGAACTAGACCACAGCGGGAGATCGTATTTGTTTCGAATGGCATCGCTACTTGTAATATAATCATTCATCACCATCCATTCAACAACTAGTCCTTCTCCGATCATCTTAGTTATTTTACATTTATTTCTAATCGCTAATTTTTAATTAACATATATTTTTTAATAATCCTTTGTTAAGAATCAATCTCTTACAATTTTTTTTATTATAACGTGTGTAGTTTGTACACTTTTTGTTGTCACGAGATATTTTCATTTTTTATATAATACAAAAACAGATTTATCATTCATTGATTAGCGCAAATTCTTTTGTCTTCTGTGTTTTTTTCTTGAAAACAACCAATCATTCTTATCACAAATTTAAGAAACTTTGAAATCCTATCACTAAGAAAAAATTAAATCAAGGCAATTCAAAAGGGCTGATTATGTTTATTTTTTTTGATAAATATATAATTATTTATGTCATTAGTTGTAATCCACAATAATAATATCTTATTATTAAATTATTATTTGAAGTGATTTTTTTATCCATCAATCAGTGTTTCGAAAAAAATACGTAAATTATCCATGAATAAGATAATATTTTTTGTTTTTTATTTTAAATAAATAAAATTACAATATCAAATTTGATAATTACCACTCAATAGAACTTTTAAGATTTATCAAACAAACAAAAATTTCACTTTTATGGTGTTCACTATCAATACTTGGTGGAAAGGCATTATATTAATAAAAATACAATATTCCTTTGTACTTCATTCCATTTTATTAATTAGTTCAGGACCGGTTTCGCTCATTGCGAGCATTGTCAACTGAATTTTAGTAAATTTTCAGTGCTGCACGTCATTCAAATTTCTCGTGAAAAATAATGATAAAATATAAATTATTTTTCAGAAAAATGAAACATCCTTCATCTTGGCAGTCGGTAAAGTGAAATACCCGATACAACCGGCTGCTCTTATTCTTTGTTCTTTGAATCTATGAAAGTAGTGTAAAGTAAACTAAAAATGAGTTTTTGATTAACCACTTGAATACCAATCGGACACCGATGTCCGGAACATATGCAAGCGAACACGGATGTCCAAGACATTTAAAAAATCAAATACTTGGTATTCTAATAGAATATAAGCAATATTTTGATGAATATGTGTAGTGCTATCTATACTGAGTCAATATAGATTTTTAAAATATCGAATTCGAGTGTATATAAGGCAAAATTATGTTTCTCATAAACACGCAGTATCTCTGGGACATGTTGATAATTTATTTGCGCGGTATTCAAGCGGTTAAATTGAATAATCCCATTTTTTTTATCATCCCCAGAAACACTAAAGTCAACTTAATTATATAGTTTTCAATATAAATGAGTAGATAAGAGTGGTTGAGGGGATGTATTGCATATCTCTTCTGAGACAGTATACATATATAAGTTAATATAAGTTTTTAACATGATTCTGATGAAAGCATAGGCCGAAATAGCTATCAACCATATACATATTATATAAAATAAAATTGATGGTATCAAAATACTTTGATATTTTTCTCAGTAGTTTCTGAGTTCTACCGAGTAAATTCCAATCCATTAATACCATTAAACCTTTCTAGCACATAAATAAAAATGCTAATGTCACTATCCTTTCTTTTCTCAGTCAATCTACATATATTGGTATTATTCTCTGATAGGTACATTGATTGCAATGGTCACTCGCGATTCACCGCAGTGTATCGAGTAAATTATTACTCAATTTTAATATGTTTAAATCAAATAGATTTTTTATTGTTTTACATAAAGCTCGTACAATAATATGTTCAGACAAACAATGCGTTACATATAAAAGTGGGCATTTTCAGCAACAATCTTTGTGAAATGTGCTTTAAGTTGTTTTCATATTTATTTTGAATTTTAACAAATTAACGCTAAAAAAAGATTTTGACTTCTAATGGCACTGGCAGGCACTGTATTTTACTTTTAATTTTATTACGTTTTTAATTTGTCACGTACATGGCGAATTGGCGTCAGCTGTAATGCCATTTACTGTCTTTTACATTTGCATCAATAATATTTCCAATAATGTACATTCACACAAGTTTAGTTACTAATGACCCGGATTTCGTCTTTTGGGATCTTCAGACGTTCAAGTGCACGGATGAACTTGAACTGACGTTTAGTAAATAAATATCGTTTTTACATATGAAATAAATGTATCACAAAACCCTGGTCGTTACTGACAAATCTTGTGTGAATGTGCATAATTTGAACAATTTAAATTTAATATTGAAATTCCACCAAGCATCTTAAATTATTTTTTTCCCTTTTCAATAATCTACTTATTCGATTTACACTTCTTACTACAAAAGTTTTAGACCATTGATTCAAGGGGGTGCAAGATTTTTATCCCTGTCTTACAAGGGCACTTTTTTATGTTCAATTTTATTGCAAACAATAAGAATTATGGCACTTTTGCGATTGAGATCCTTGAACATCCGGCTCTGTATTTTACGAAGCTGTCAACAGCCAAGTGGTTGAATGATCAGCCTCGTAAAATTTACGCGAGGGCATTGTATCTTAATACAACGATAAACATTAATTTTTTACATTTCTTTCTAAAATGGATGTATTCAGCATTTTACTCGAGATACAAATATTTACAAACATCGTCATTCAAATGCTGACGAAAAAATTAGAGACGTCAATAAAATATGTTTCTTCAGTGATCTTTATCGTACAATGATTTTTATTTTTTTTAATCAATCACCGCTGCCGAGTAGGTTATCGACATATTTTGTTGCACGTTGAACAGTGAGAACAATATATCGATGTGCTAGTTCCATAGACCGATAAATTTTTAAAAAATGATGCTTTTAGTTAAATTACCTATTATATTAGATTTTTTATCCATCTCTACCCCCAATACATATTATATCATATAGCATTCTATTTGAGGTATCTCAACAAATTTTTTTCCGATAACTGATTGTTACTCAACCTCTCTTTTTCGAAGAGAGTAATAGGCATCGAATGGATTGTGCTGGACAGAACAAGTTGCTGGCTGATGACTCTAGCTACACCCTGTTATTTTAAGATTGGTATGGTAGGGGAGGGGGAAATTTTCAGACATCACAAACAGCTGTGCCTCCGAACAGAAATTGAAAAATAGTGCTGTTTGACCACTCTGCCATGGACCCAATTATATTCGAATACATCTCTTCTATATATACGCAAAAGAAAAAAAAACAACTAATTTTCTCTCGGTCAGCATAGATCGCATGTATAAAGTTATTTTAGTAAACGTCTTAAGACAATCATTCCCTTTGCTTATATATACTGTCTGACTGTAATTAAACTAATCCAAAGGCTTAAAGTACTAAATCACAGGGCAAGGTAAAGCGATCACAAGTCCACAAATATTCTCCTAGATTATCTCAAACCAAGACGTTAGTGTGAGGAATAATAATTACCACATTCTACTCGAGGTGACCCTACTAACTAATTGACGAAGAATAAGATATTTAATGTTTCTTTGTGACCTTTCAAGAAGCTTATTTTCAAATCGTCATTAATTTTTTTTCTCTGAAACAAAACGTCATAGTCATAAGTAGATATTTAAATTTGTATTAGAATTTTTTTTATAAAACATAATACAAAGCTGCCTGTTTAATACCAACATAATAACTGTTAAATGACAGTTTTTCTTGTACTTTTGCATTCCCAATGTCAATTAAATAGATTCCTCACACTATACTCTAGACCAGCGGTCGGCAAAGTGTGGTCCGCAAGAAAACATTGGCGGTCCGCAGAGAAATCTGACACTATTTTAATTTTATAATCCTTCTGATAAAAATTCTAATTCAATTATCCACAACATATTCATGCGAAAAGGCATCTGTCACAGCAATCGAAGCACGGTATCGATTTCGGCTTGAAATACATTCAGTTCTCCGGTTTGCAGTTACATCATTGGAGCCAGATATAAATTTTATCATTTCAAATATTAAAAACATCCGTCACACTAAAAATTAATAGATTTTTTTATAATTTAATTGTAATTAAAGGTTTTATTTTATGAACTAGGTGCATTTTTAGACGCAATATAGACACAAACGTACAGTTAGTGGTCTGCTGGATTAAAAAAAATAATTTAGTGGTCCGTGGGCCTAAAAAGTTTGCCGACCGTTGCTCTAGACCAGGGGTGGGGAACCTTTTCTTCTCTAAAGGCCGCATTCATTTTTCTGAAGGCCGCAGTAAACATTGACTAGAGAATTTTTGACCGGAAACAATTTCATGCCAATTTCTAAAGCCCAGAAATTTGTGGATTTCCGAAAATTACCAGTGTGGGATCTTTTTTTAGGTCTTTCAAGGATTTTGACATCGAAAATCCCAAAAATTTACAGAATTAGAGAATTGGCCAGGAGGCCGCACCGGAGTAGCCAAAAGCCTGCTCTAGACATTCATTTTTTTTAATAATTCGACAGTTTTATTTAGCAATTATTTTTAAAAAATAATTTCAGGTTTCTAGTTTATAATTTATGTACTTAATTTATTAATTATCTACAGATATAAACAAGTCTTTATTTATCGTACGTGTTATCCGTTTAATCCTACAGATTATGGAAACAATAACACGTCGATATTTAATTATGTGACCTTATCGATTGATATTGGGTTTTTCCTAAATTTCAGACGACCATCGCCCAAAAGTGCTGTTCGAGAAGCAGACGCCGCCACTACCACAGATCGACGCCCTTATCGGCTTGTTCACGACGTCCCACAGCCACCACAAAACGCACCAGAGCTCCATCCACTACGAGTAGGCTCACTGCAGCTACAACCCTTACTAGATATCAACCAGAAAACAACAATTCGACAAAAAAACATAAACTTTTAAACCGATCAGTTAGTGCAATCGAAATAAAAAACAATGCTATCAACGAACTTCAGCCAGAGCTTTTGAAAAGCTTGAATAAGCGGGAAGAAAACGTTACGCTGGGTGAACGATTTCGCCGTAGTACTCGAGCTGTTTTCGGAAGCAAAACAAACGGTTTTAAAATATCGCGCAGAAAGTCTTCGATCGAATTATGCCAACGCAAATGCGATGATGATAGGCATAAGGCTTCAGTTGAAAGCCTCGGAAGCCATTCCATCAGCAATTCAAGCCTGCAAGATATGGACGAAGAGGAGTTTACCGGAAAAGAGCTCGCAGTGTTTATGGGTCAGGTTAATCATAATATTGTATGATTGACGCCTGTCCACTTCAGGAAAGCTGTGTATTAGATATCATATATCTTTAAGCTTCTTTAGTGGCAAAAACTAACAATTTTTAGATAATATATTATGTGGAATGTCTATTTTTATATATACATGGTGTTTAAATGTTTGATAATGTTATTTATTTTCTGTTTATCGATAAGATCTTATTGATAAGAGCTGTTTAACTTTTTTTATTAAAAACTGACTGTATACTAACAACCTTTTTATGTAAAATCAATAAATCATATCCGTGGATTATGTTAAGTTTATTTTAAATAATCTTCAGACTCTATATCCATCAAAAAATATAAATAGGTTTTTCTTATAATCACTAAATTAGTAAATCTTTATACGACGTAAATTTATCAAATTTATTTCAGAATAATAAAAAATCTTTCGTCTAACATATTTAATTAAAAAAAACAACTTTTACAGACTATACACGATTTTTTCCACATTTTTTTCTTATTCATTAGTCACGCAATCATTCAACAGAAAACTTATAGCTGAAAAATCTTTTTTCTTTATTTTCGTCATGAAATAAATTTTAATGGTTTACTTCCACGTGTCAACACATCTAACATATACTTTAAGTATGAGTTTGTTTTTTACTTTACATAACGATTCATAAAGTTGAAAAACATTTTCTATAAATAGTCCAAAGTATATCGATATGAAAATCATTACAATAAAAGATATTTGTTTCCATTTCAGCCTTGATATATATGAAAGTAAATGTCATTAACTATCGTGGAATATTTATATTTTTTTCCATCAATCAAAATAGTCTCATTTTTATAATAATATCTTTGACGTTGTTTAATATCCTTTTTTTTTAAAACAGGAGGTATTTCCATCTTACACCCTTTCAAATTACTTTTTAACGATGTCACATGGATATTCAATGACATCCAAATGTTAAAGCTGTTTCTGCAAATAATTGATTGAACGTCATTAATATCAAGCTAATGGTAAAATTATTATAATCCAGATCGCTTTTGGTAACTTTTAAGCTTAGAGATATTTTTTTCATAATAAATGCACAGTAAAAAATATTTCCAAAACGTTATCGTCGTTCATCTATGCATTTAGATATACGAATGAAAATGTGTAAAGGTAAGTAAGTATCGAAACCTACAGAAATTTTGTTTGCGTAATAATTAGATTAAATTTCAGTAAATATTAGACAAATCTCATTTGATTATGATGTTTGTAATATTTCAATATCTCCAAATAGCCGCTGTTTAGGGGATTACATAAAAAAATCTTTTATTATGTAATAATTATTGACGATGTTTAGAAACTTCAGTATTTTTGATACCTTTAACTGCCATACCGCTAAAAAGTAAAATTTCAATAATAGCAACTAAAAAGGCCGAATTAAAAATCTAGCAAAATATATGTTATAATTCTCGTGTTATCTTTAACACTTCCCTCAAGGTGTTAAAAAATACTTCCGATATGTCGCTGGCCCTTAAAAAACCAAGTGAAAACCAGTGTTTTTACCGTCCATCAAAGGGCGGTAATTGTTAAAACATGTTTTTTTACTTGGTTTTTTAAGGGCCAGCAACATATCGGAAGCATTTTTTCGTACCGTAAAGGAAGTACTAAGTACACTAGAGCTCGTTTTCAATTGAACACTTATAGCTTTTATATAAAAAAGTAAAAGTTGTAGCCATTTTTAAATTTAATCAATCGGTCCTGAAAAAAATATTTTAAATGTAAACTGTTTTACAGTGCTGTAGAATGGTGAAAAATACCACTACTCCGACTACGGGGTGTACAAATATTAAACTAATTTTATCAAAAATCAAGAGCGACCCTAAATTTTTACATATTTTAAAAATATAATTCACTAAAAGTATAGATAACTTTTTGTGTTTTTTTTATGTAAAAAAAAACATTCGAAGCTTTTCTTTTCTTTACGAATCTTACACACCAAGACTCCGACTGCAAAGCCCTGCTATTTTTTTACACATTCTTTCCACGTGTCAGATGTTTTTTCAATTCTCTAAACATTAAGTCACGGATTTTTGAAAAGATATATCAAAATATCGTTAGGACGAGAAAATATGTTGCCACCACATAACATGCCTATGATCTTCAATTATAATCTTTGTAATAAGCCTTATGAAGCTTTCAATCGTTAGGCAAATGTTCAATTAATCGGCAGCCAAACTATCTATTGCATTAAAAAAAATCTTTACGCTAAAAAAACAATAAATTATAATAATTATTAAAATTAAAACGCTAATATGACGTTTTTGTGTGTTGGAAACTTTTCAAGATCATGTTTATAGGAAACTATTGCCGTCATAGATATTTATTTTCATATCTGTAATAAAATAAATCTATTTTGATTATAATGTTTTGATATTAATATTGATAGATTCGATGGAAACGTTGTATTTTTTTTTGTTTCGATTGACGTCAGCTTTACTTATCAGCTAAATATTTTCATAAATAATCACAAAACTATCAAATAGTTTATTCATACTGCTTTGCATATATATACAACAAACAAAAAATAAATACAAGTATTTAAATCACACACATTATCATCATTTTATATCCAGTGATACATTGACATATGAGTTTAATTAGTTCCATGGCTGAGTTCATACGTCAAATTGTTTTTTTTCATTGTTTTTGTTTGTATAAATAAATGAATTAATTTAAATGCAACTAACCCAGTCTCAAAAAAACCTGCCGTGACTCTGATATGACCCTGACCAGCGCGGGACAGATCATGCGAGGGTTGACAGTTTTAGATACCTTGACGTATGTCTACTGTCTTCCGGGATATGTATCCCGGAAGACAGTAGTACAAAAAAGAAGCTCGCCGTTCGTCTAGGAATGGCTGGAGTCAAATTTAATTCAATGCAGACTGCTTAGAACTCACAGCTGTACACGATTAAAACCAAGTGCCATTTTTTTAACGCTTGCTTTCTTACATTACTGCTTTACGGTAGCGGATCATGGCACCTGACGAAGACTCGAGAATAGCTTGCGTCGGATAATGAGGGTGAGGTGGTTTAATTTTTTGATGAATTTGGAGATTAGGGAACGTACTATACAAGATAGCGCCCCACAACGTCAGTGGTTATGAAAAGACGTTGGAACTGGCTGGGTCACGTGCTGCGGATGCCTCCGGAAAGTCTTACTCCTGCCTGCTTCTTCTTTTGACCGGTGGGACTCTTGCGTCCCGAACGACCGTCGGGTACTATCCATTGAATGTTCTCGGCGGAACCGAGGGATGCTAGCATGTTATGGGAGGAAGCAAAGCAATTGGCGGGAGACATGTAAACATGGAGGTGCCGCTTGGCGGCCATATGGTCCACATAGGGAGCGAATTTGTGGTCAAAGTAGAAGAGAAGAATCCAGTCTCAATAAAGCACTCAATTTTTTAGATGTGGGTTTTTAAATTAGAAAATGTGTATGAATAAATAAAAAAAATATATTGCGTTGTCTAAATTCATAATTAAAGATTAATAACTATTCTTCGCTCTATTTGCTACGCTGTAATAAAAGTCCAAAGAAGTTTATTTAGCCTTATTTTTAGAATGTTTCTTAAATGAGTTAGACAAGTGTCATTAAATAGATCGGACGCACAACATGATACAACTTTTTCTTTTTGCTTTCTTTCAATAAGCAATAAATGTCTCTTCCAGATTTCTTTCATTTTTTAATTTGACTTGTAGAGATAGCTTTCTCTACATCTGGCTCCATTGTGATACTGATTTGTCGCAGAGTTTCTGTATGCTGCTGTTTATCTCTTTTAACTCTTCCGTTGACATTTCCTGCATTCACCTACAAGCGGTGCACCTTTCGCACTCTTTGGCGCACGAAAAAAAATCACACAACTGCATCTTGTCTCTGCAAATCGTATCTGAAAAAAAAATCTTAACAGATATGGTCGATAAAGATTTATAAACTTTAAATAACAATTCGTAGAATGGTATTTTTTTATTTGGAAGTTTGAATCCTGGGTTGGAAAATCGTTGTATATATCTTCCAAAATACTTAATTTAAAAATGTTTTCCTTTCAATTGTTTCAGCGGTAGCTTTGTGCAAATTTATTTATAATACAAAGTAAATATGAAAACTTTGGTAGTCTACAGCAGTGCTCCGCAACCTTTTCTCACCTACGACACACCAAAATTATTCATATAATTTCGCGGCACACCAAAAGCAAAAATATATAGGTAATAAATTGATACACGAATTCCACAATAAATTTTCGCTTTTTATTTGAAAAGTATGCATACATAAAACTATAATATATTTACTTTTATGCAATCTTAATAATTATTATAAAATAATACTAATTAATGTGATACCTGCGCTTGTTTCAATATCAACACAAAGGTTCTATATTCGGCTCGATATTTGACAGCACAACCCGAAGTTCTGGGTCAAAATAATTTTTCATTATGTATTTGACCGCGGCACACCTGTATCCGGCTTACGGCACACCAGTGTGCCGCGGCACACCGGTTGCGAACCACTGGTCTACAGGTTACGTAACAAATTGTAACACGTGCATGGCTTCTTTAAAAATCATTTTCAGACATCTATCATAAAACTATTTATGAACAAACTAAACCATGATTTTAATTATTAATGAGTTTTTCATTTTTTCATTTTAGTAGTCGTGATAGTACTTATGACAAATTTATTGTATTTTGTAATGTTTTATTTATGTTATTAATTTTATTCATTTGTATGCATTTTCATGCAGTTGTTTATTCTTGAACTTTTATTAGATGGAATATTATAAAAATATTTTATTTATTTGTGATAAATTTATACTGAATGATTCGGAAAATTAAATAAAAATACTACTGTGACATCTTACACGTCCTTTCACTTTTACATTAAAATATCTAATTATCTGTCCATCATAAAAAAAAAAATTGACAGTCTTCATAAGTTAGGCGATAGATACCGGTATGAAAAAAAAAAAAAAAATCTTTTCTTACCATAATTTTTATTTCTTCTTTGTATGCACTTTGTTCAAACATTGTTGATTTCGCATATCGTTATCTGACTTTCTTTCAATTCGATTTATTATATATGCAATGACGTTAATCTTGATGTTTTAAAGATTTATCGTACGTGATTGCTACTATTGCATGAGGTACGTTTTTTTTTGTATAATAATTCATATTTATAAATAAATATTACGGAAAAACATGTAGACTATTTTTAAAATTGTAAATGAAATTATCTCGTCTCTATATTTTTTGATAAATAAAATTATCTTAAATTTATCTAGTACGGCTGACTTTTCCAAACTCTCCTTCACAGCCATTAATTAAATTGTTCAATTCAAGTGTGAAAAAAGTGATATTTTAGTGAATATAATTTTAATGTCGGTGATATGATATAAAATGTTTATAATGAATTCACTGTAGAAAAACAATACACATAGTATGTACATATTTTAAAATTTTGTCAAATAATCAGTACACATATTATGTCGCTGAATGTAATTTCAAAAAAAAAACAATCAACGCAATGCAACGGTGTAAAAAAAAAACGATATTTTTTACACCATTCTCTTACACTAAGGTCAAAAATATTTTCCATTAAGTTTTTCATTATCGTATAATCTTTTGAATTTTGTTTTGATAGTCTTACTAACGCAACCCTTAATATTTTGAGATTTATAATTAAACTACTACGACAAGTAAATAATATCAATAAACAGACAATAAATGGTTTATTTTAATTGATCTCAAAATATTCATTTAATTAGTCGCCAATAAACTATACGATCTATTAACGTAAAAAATATTCAAAATGAAGATAACAAAAAGAACTGCTAATTCCTTTTGGATGTAATATATTCTAGATACCATACAATATGCTTAACCAACAGCGATAGATACCAGTCGGGAGAAATAACTTTATATTTAAAAAAATAAATATGAAAAAGGAATTTACCTATTCCAAAAAATTGTTTTATTTGTAAATAAATATTGACTAGTCAAAAAATATTCAATAGGTGTATATTACTGAGTAATGTTAAATATAATATATATTTTTAGATATAATATGTTATTTATAAAGCAGACATCACCTGTGTGAAAAAAAACGGCAGTAAATATTTACCTGTAAATAGGGATTGCAATTTTTCTTTAACCGCAACCGGGATCCGAGACTGAAAATTATGTAGAAGACCATCACATATTTCAATGATATTTTATTAAGGCATTTAATACCAAATATATTGATGTATTCGTCCGGCATTGCAATCTTTATTCGAGAAATGAATTTATGTATAAAATAACACATATATATTTAATGTGTAGAATGTACAATTATTCGTCCCCTTTCTGATATAAAACATCGCATAGCAAATATTGTGTTTCTTGTTATATCCCCTTTCTAACATAAAACTTTGCATTGCAAATATTGTTTAGTGTTACTTATATCATTTTTGTAACTCTGTTATCTGAAAAAACAAACCAGATACATTTAAAAGAACATAATAATGGATTTATAGCAATTCAATGCCTATATAATCTGTCCAACGTTTTATTTTTATATTATATTTAAGTCATTTTTAAGAGTACATATAATATGTATTTAAGAAAGAGATCTAATAGTCAATAAATAGTCAATGATAAACGATTAATTCACTAGTGTTATTTTTGTGTATCATTGAGGAAATAAGAAGCTTTAAAAAGCTTCTGATATACGTACATATGATTATTCTTGACAAACTTATTCTGAAGTAATGAGAATAAAAAACATAATAATTATTTTTTGTACCAATAAGAAGAGTAAGCGCATATATTTTTATTTGTAATTATTAAGTAAGCCATTTATTGATTGAATGTTTATTCATTTGGTTTATGAGTATATAAGTTTTTTAATTAAGTTAAAATGACTGTGTAAATAATATTGTCTTAATTTAAAATATATCGACAGCTTCATAATTATATTTTTATTAATTAATGCTTCGTAATTAGTAATCGTTAAGGACAATGTTCTTGAATATACATTTATAAAGAGAAAATCGTTTAACGCCTTCAATTCTGCTCCACGTAAAAATAGTTTTCAGCTACGACTTCCACGTCTGTACAGGAGCGGACTTATCACTTCATGAAGGCATTCACTTGTGTTTAATCAAAAATTTGAAATTAAAAAATCAATATAACATGTAGTAAGTTACCCGATATCATTGTGTAAGTGAAAAAGAAGTCCGTAGACGCTAAGGTTAAAATAAATTGAACTGGACATCTATGTTCATTCTAATTTTTCAATGTTTATGTGCGCAAAAGATATTGGCTGTGCAACTTTAAAAGGAAATTATAAAAATTGTGCGCCACATAACGATATTTAGACCTTTTAGTAGGTAATGCGCAACGGTATTTTTTTTAATAATGATAATAATTAACAACACTATATAATGTCAATTAGTTCATTCTGCTGGTGGTGTGTATAACTGGTGTAACTTTCGTGCGCTCTGTTGTAATGTATGTTCACGCACTTGGTGAGTTGAACACTGCTGGACACCATTCTCTGTGAAAGTTGTCCAAATCCTACGACAGCGGTTTTTAAGCTTGAGGGTTGCGTATTAGTAAAAAAGTGATTCGTGAAAAGTTATACCTTTTTTACTTTTTAAGGCTTTGCGTATTTAATTGAAAACAAATTGGAACCATGTAGACAGATTCAAAATGAATATTATGTAAAAAAGGGGGGCAGTGGCATAGCAAGGAGGACACACTTTTTGAGGGGCGGCGTTTTCGAATAGTTAATAGAAAATTTCGGACGTAGAAAAAAATAATAATTGTTTTGTAGACAGAATCAATGCAAGCTATATTCCCTTCAACATGAATACATTAGTTTTTGTGATTTGTAACTCGTTGAAAAATATGCTTTTGAGTAGGAAAATATTCGTTTATATTTAATTGATATTCTTACTTACATACATAAATAAAAAAAAATGTATTTAATAATAGCTCGAACATAATAAAACAGACAATTTACTTGTTTTCAAAACATGCATGTGACGTGGTTTATCAATATCAATTACAAAATATAACATGTTTAATTAAATACATAATTTAGCAAAAATAATAAATAATTATATTAAATAAATAAATACAAAATAATTAAAATCGTCTGCGGCTCAATCTTTCAGTTCAACCCACAAAAATATGATAAAATGATGGACCGACACGGGTGGAAAAACTTCTTGCTTCGCCACTGGTAGGAACTTTTTTTTTTATTTGAACATCGCAACATAGCTTGAAGACCACTGGCACTGGAGGTTGGTGGCTTGACAAGACTGGTCTATGTTAGAAAGACGATAGACTGAAATGTGGTCGACAACCTACGTTTGATGACGGCATGAAGATATTTTTTTCAATGCAGTTACAAAATATTATAACAAAGGTGTTCAAACAATCACATTTAGTTACGAGAAATCTAAGCATTGATAATTCTTATAGAAAAGGCACTTGCACATCTATACATTTAATAAATTTCATTAATATTTCTTCCTTTTAACAACAATTGAATTTTTCGTAATAACAATTGATTAATAAACTGTTTATGTATATCTTAATATTCAATTTAATTATTATTAATTATTTATTGTACCTATATGTGTAGATAAAATGTATTTTAAATAATATTATAATTATAAGAATTGTTGTATAATGGAAATAATATATACTACAACATTAATTTTTCAATATTTTGTTTTATTTATTTTATGTAAATGTCGTCAAAAGCATAAGATCTGATTTAAGCTAGTATTTTATATACTGTTAATAAATTTAATAAAAATATCAATTAAAACATGAAACAATTACTATCGTGGATGTTCACTTGTATTATGGCATTGCTTAGTCATAACTCACTTTTAAGGTGTTCACTGTCAATACTTGGTGGAATGGCATTATAATAAAAATAAGAAGAAAAAAATAGTACTTTTTCCAAATAAAATTTATTTGATCAGGACCGGTTTTGCTCATCGCGAGCATTATCAACTGATAAGAAAATATATAAACAGTGCTATTTATACAAATTAAATTGAAATAAAAAGTGTAAGCAACTACTAACAATGAAAAGGATTTACAAATTACATTATAATTACAAAAAATTAAAATGCTTAACACCTATGACATACAACATTCAATTTTAATTTGTATAAATAGCACTGTTTATATATTTTTCTTATCAGTTGATAATGCTCGCAATGAGCGAAACCGGTCCTGATCAAATATATTTTATGTGGAAAAAGTACTGAAAATCTTTTATTATTTTTATTAGTCATAACTGTTGAATATTGATACATATCGACTGTGGAAAGGAAAAAGAACGCAACCCACACATATCAAATTTTACAGGAGGCGCTAAAAAAGTGTTTTGACGATTTTGTGACATATGCAAATTATGGATTATACACAACCTTGAAGTGCACGGAGACTTCTAAACTGGTGTTTAATTGACATAATCTAATATTAATTAAAGAAGTTGTCTAGGAAAAACCTTTATTTCAGTCTTTTTTATTGGTTTAAATTTTTTACAAGGTCATCTTTTTCAAACTTAAAAGCTAAATTTAGATACTAATTTGTCATTTGCAGCTTGTATCCTTTTGATAGAACGTGTATCAATTTTGATACATTGTGATTATCGAAAAAAATCTGTTTTGAGATACTGTGGGCTACGTCCTTTTTCCTTTCCACAGTCGATATGTATAGTTACAAAAAAATACAAATTCATTAAAATTTGATTTTAAGCCACGTGATAAGAACTTACTTTAGCTGATGAGGTACAGAGAACGGTAAGTAAAATTTGTTTAATACGTTTGATTTTCGCTGATCGTGGACAGTTGAATATGTACATATTATGTTTTATTTGACGCATGCAACATTTCATTAAAATGAATAGTTTTTGAACCAGCTTGAATTGTTAAGTCGAGAACTTAATTTAAATTCATGATATGGTATGACAAAAAGGTGTTGTAATGGTCTTTAAAAACTGTTATTTGTGAAAATTGTGCGTCGTGGAATTCAACCCAATTATAATGAAGGTTTACTTACTTTTCTAACGATTACACTGAACTCTAATTAAACATGCCGTAAACATTTGCCTGTCCTGTTTTTGTAGCTTATATTTTAATGCTTGAATTTTTCACTTTCAGGGTGTTCACTCTCAATACTTGGTGGAAAGGCATTATATTAATAAAAACACAATATTCCTTTGTACTTCATTCCACTTTATTAAATAGGTCAGGACCGGTTTCGCTCATTGAGAGCTCAGTTGACAATGCTTGCAATGAGTGAAACCGGTCTTGACCTATTTAATAAAGTGGAATGAAGTACAAAGGAATATTGTGTTTTTATTAATTTGAATTTTTCTTTAGTTTGTAAATAAAAATAGCGCACAAGAATTTTTTTCAACGATATTTGTATTATTTTGAACTCTTCCAAGCTACATGACAAATAAAAAGTTTTTATCATAACCCGTTAAATATTCTCAAAGCTTGCACCTTTGCGAAAACTATATATAGCGCATGGCATGATAACGAATCTTGATTACGTATAATTTCATGAATCTAGATTGGGATTTCCTTGGTTATGGACTATGGACAGCGACATCGTCTGAACATGCTGAAAGTTGGTGATAACGCAAGGTACAAGCATGACTGATAAAAAAATAGCGAAGTTAGATAAACAAGACCGTGCAGTTTTCTCTCTCTGAAAGAATGCATTGCGCTTAACTTATAAATCAAAAGCCCAATACACGCAAAACGTATGGCAATTAAAAAAACATAGTTTACTTTGATATTTCACTGATATGGCTGAGAAGGCTTTAAATAAAAGAGATTCTATTTTAAATAAAAGAAATAGAATGAGACTCTTAAATTTTCTACAATTTCTGATTTCTATATCAATAGCGTACATATGCCGCCTGTGTGGTTGAGTGGTCAACGTTATTGACTACCGCTACGGAGGTCACGGGTTCAAATCCCAGTACGGGCAGTTTTATAAATTGATTTTTCAATCGATTTATGAATTTCTGTTCAAAGGCATGGATGGATGTGATGTCTTGAATTCTCCTCTCCCACACATCCTATCATATGAACGGGGCGTATCGAGAGCGATTAGCTAACCACTAGTTCTGTCCTAGCCCTTTCCTTCTATTCCTACTCTCTTCGGAAAAAGAGAGGTTGAGCAACTGAGTAACAAACAGTTCTCGTAGAAACACTTTTGTTGAAATTAACTCCATTAGGAGTCCATATGCTCCAAATTGGGAGCGGACATGGTAAAAAAAAACATATGTATACTCTGTGTCGGGGTAACCCGAGAAATTTGTGTTTTGATTACCGAAATATATGTTTTTATAGTACATATTATTGATTCCAAATACATAATAAATAAAAATTGCCAGACACAATCATTGGGAGGTAGTTAGCGGTAGGAAACATTCTTTTAAATAACTTAATCGACACAAACAAATTTATTTAATACTATGAAAGTTGTGTGAAACCTTTTTATGGCAGTAAGCTAAATACAAGAAACTGTACTAAATACACATGAAAAGGATTGTATATTATTTTATAAATAAATGAAATACAGTCATAACTCATAATGCTATAGTTTTCCCACCCCTGGAAAATGGAACCAATGTTACGAAAATCGTATTGCAATTCGTTTGCCAGGTGTATAAGTAAACTATTAAAGAAATTTACGGTACAATTAAAAAAATTAAAAAAAAGATTAACAAAACCGATAATAAATGCTGAAATTGTAATTAAATCTACTATGATCTTTTGGAGTCATAAAAATAGCCAAATTTTATTGAAATACAAATTTCAAATATAATTAAAATATATATATATTTTTAAATTAATATAACATGGACTTATGTTAATGCAATAAATGCCTCATTTAATTCAATGAGGCATTTGCAATAACATGAGAAAATACAAACATAGCCAACTGTTTTCCGAAAATTGGAGTGAGTTGCTAATCGTTGGAGTATTGTGGCTGTAAATTTCATTTTAGTATGAGACAAATTTTCAATTTTACATTAACTAAGCTTTGTGTAGCAGCTTTCTGTTTAAGCTTTGTGTTGTATCATTATTCCGCTGATTTATAATGAATAATGTCTTCCAGAACAGTGTTTCTCAACCGGTGGTTCGCAGTGTGTATATACTTTTATTTTGTGAATTCATTTGTTATTATAAAGTTTTCACGACGTTTTAGGCACAAGTATTTAATATAATGGTGCGTTTTATAGTCGACAAAATTCAATATTAGTATCTCGATTCAACTTCAGCCATTACTATCTTTGGCTCGTTTGCTTTCGTTACCTTTTTTAGTTCTGCTTTACTACAAAGTGAGAAAAAAACCAATGACTTACCACTACTTATTTTTTCTTTTTAAAAAAAGGACAGGAAAGATTTTGCTACAGTCGTTTGCAGTTACTATCTGTTATATCTCACCCCATTCTACAGTAGAAAAAATCCCAACCTCAATTTGTATTTAATATACAACTAAAGTGTATAATATTATATTTGATTAAATGCTTTGCTTAGTTTTGTGATCAGTGAAAAGTAATTGACTTTTTTAAATTTTGTTATTCCTTTTAAAAACAGTTAAATTTTAAAGAATTATGTTATTTGTCGCCTGATATGTCCCAGTTGGTTAGAGCCTGCTCCACTGATCACGCAGGTCTGGGTTCGATTCCCGGTAGATCACAGTGAATTTGATAATTATTCAATTCAAAGCTGTGATCGAAGAATGTTTGTAATGTCAATTCACATTATTTCCTCTCCTCCCATCGTTCTGATCTTTTAATTACTGGATGTAGCAATAGCGATTAGTTAACCTTTAGTCCTGTTCTAGCCTTATCATTATTTCCTTACTACTCACTTTGAAAAAAAAACGTGAGGTTAAGCGACTGAGTAACAAACGGTTCTCGTTGAGATACTTCCATTAGGAGGCCATTTTCTCTACATTGAGAGCGAACATGGATAAAAACATAAATATTTTATCGATGAAAATACACCGCTCGCGCTTCAGCTGGAATATCTCGCTGCTGTAGAGTAGAGAGTTTTCGTATGTCAAATATTAAACTCTCGAGATGAGAATACTTATCGTAATTGATATTTAAGTATTGAATAATTTATAAAAACTAGTTAATTGATTACCCTATAACAATCTGCATAAAAATCTCAGACTCTACATCTTGAAAAACTTAAATATTTTTCATATCAACGTGTCCACTTTTTTACAATACAATTTCGTCATATCACTTTATTTGATAATACCATAAACATGGTGTCATAGATATATAAATATCCATCACGTATTTTTAACGTGGTGATAGATACTATAATCTTTCATAGATATCGCATATCTTTCAACCGACAAAACTTGGAATTATTATTTATACGTATGTGTAATTTTTCAATAAAAATAAATAAGAGGTTAAAATGGTGGAATATTATTAAGTTTATACATATTATAAAGATTCTTAAATCACGTGGCAATCATCTTGGTATGTGCGTGTTGTTCTTATGTCAGATTTTTTTTATTTCAATTATTTTTTGATAAAAACTTTTACTGTTCATGAATTATTTTCAAATAAAGATTGTCTGAATTTCATGAAAATTACGACAATTTACCATGGTATTGTAGTCATTTTTATAAAAAAAAAGAAATATATGCATGATATATAGTAGCATTCCTTAAACCTTTTTTAAACAAATTAATAAGATCTTTTATTTTAATTATGTTTCGATTATAATTACATCATATGTACATCTAAAATAAATTCATTACGTTTTTCGATTTTTGTTTTTACAAACTTGTTTTTTAATAATATAACCCAAAAAAGTAGAAGTTACAAAAAATAACGTAGTAAAATTTATATGGCCGGCTGTTTAAGACTATGAAAGATATTGTATTACTTGTCCTAAATATAAAAAAGGTTTTAACAGAACAACGAGGACTTGCTGTTAATCTATCACATGGTTGACTTTTTATGTTTTAATTAACTGTTTGCTTTCTATATCGTATCACTTTCTTGAAAAAATACAATGGTTTTGACAGAGCAACGAAGACTTCCTGTTAGTCACATGATTGACTATTTAAGATTTAAGTAACTGTTTGCTGTCTTTATCGTATAATTTATTTGACAAAATACAATGATTTATACAGAGCAATATGCAAAGAATTGTTAAGTACATTTTTTTTAATTTCTTTTAATAAAAATAAAAGATTTATAGAGGAGTACTTGTCAGTCAATCTCATGGTTGGCTTTTTAAGAGAATGCAAGATGTCATTATTTGGTTTATATATCTTATCACTTATGCAAACTCATAAATAGATTTTGACGAAGCAACGAGGACTCGTTGATAGACTATCCTTGAGAAGGCTTTTCTAAGATTATACTATTCAAGGAGTTGCTTACAATAGTTAAATGTAAAAAAAATGTAAAAGCTTAGCATCGTTTTAATATGTTTTTTCTTATAACGCTTTGTCGCTAATAAAATACATTTATTACAATTAAGCAATAATTACACGAAAACCAATTTTTTATTTTTATTTAATGTGTTTTTTATTTTACTAATATTTACAGATCAGATCCCATACATCTCTTTTTTAAATCACAATATTATCACAACTAAAAATAATTAACAAACTATTTTTGGTCTCTTACAATTTTCACGACGGCAAAATTACAAACCGATTAACATATTTTCACAGTGGCGCAACAACAACTTGGAGACCCCCCCTCACCTTTTAATTTTTAGGTGTTTTCTTTCCACGGTGCAGTCTTTATTATCGTGATTAAAATCACTTTAGTAATTAGATAAATTTCAATGAATATTTTAACACCTAATGAGTGAACATTTTTTTTTACGATTTCAAAAATTTTTTATGTGAAGATAATTCATAAAAAAAATGTAACGCCACTCTCCATTGAATAAAATATACGGTCAGAAAAAGTAACCTTGAAAATAATATCGTAAACATACTAAAAACCAAAAAAAATATCCCTTCAACCCCCCCTACCGCCACTGCTTATAAATTTTGTCAATAAGAATATTTTTTCTTCAAATTAAATAAATAATGATTATATAAAATAAATAAGAAACATTTTAAACTGAATGTGACCGTACAGTTGAAATTATCATCGATTTGATAGTATTGTTGACTATATACATAATATAGTTTTTTTTCGTACGCGTATACATACATCATATGATATGATAATTCTATAAAAAACGGTTATACACAATTTTATTACAAATATGAAAAATCTTTGAAAAATATAATATTTAAAAGAGAAGAACCCAGGAAAAAGGCAACCAAATTCATATTTTGGTTTTTTATCACTATACACAAAACAAATTCCTGCATAACGTTCAGATAATATTTAATCATTTTTCAACCAAACGCAGTGCATGATTTTTTCATTCCTACTTAGTTTTGTAGTCTAAAATTAAAAGGATTCTTCTTAAATGGCGTCATACGTTTTGATATCAATAATCTTGTAGTACATAACCAATTGTTTTTTTCCTTGAAAACTTCACATTATATGAGGTCTGTTTTACGGTATGACTTCATTTATGAAAGGCCCTTAAAATTTTGTTATTTGTAAAAAATATATAATAAATAACAATTTCACTATAAATTAATTATTGAATATTAACATTTTTAACAGACATTCCCAAACAATATTTAATAATACAAAGTTTGGTCATATAAAAATGCCAGCATTGTTTGTTAATTATTTATTACTATTTTTTACGAACATTTTGTTCTAGAATATTAATCATTATAGTGTGGAGGGTTATTGTACACAATTAAACAGCCACCATTCATTCAGTGCAATCAAAAATCATTCTTATTGCCGTAAACATATATGGATTAAAAATATATTCTTCTATATTTTTAAAACTGTCATATAAAATGTTTTTAAAAATCAATATTGTTCAATTTTCAAGTAAGTTTGAAAACGACATAAAAAAAATACATTTATGTATTCAAAACAAAAATACCTGAATAACATTACAATATTAAAAAAAACATATTAAAAAATGTTTAAATTTAAATGTCTTTTAGATATTTTGCATAAAGTGAAGTTCGATTAAAAATTAGCATACCGGGAAACATTATGTTTACAAAATTTAATATTTTAAATCGTGTTATTAGTTTCCCAAAATTATGTGAATTTTTATCAATCTACGCAATTGTACATTACCGGTTTTTACACCTTTTTCATTTGTTCTCAGGGCGTGTTCACTCTTCTTTTAATGTAAATAAATAATGAATTGTTTATAAATAATTCGTTCATATTAGTCGCAACAATTAAGCGAAATTACTATTTTTCTTTTTAACTTTTTATGAACAATAATGAAATAATAACGCTTAATGAAAAAATAATAAATATTTTATGAAATACATATACATACATATTGATAAAATTTTGTGAAAAGTACTTATATAAAAGTACTTATATAAAATATAATTAATTTTCTTAAAAAAACATACATTATATATAAAAATTTGTTGAAATAGGTTGTTTGCAGTGGTGGATTAAGGCCTTGGCAGGCCCCAGGCGCAATAAAATTTGGAAGCCTTGTTTGTCGGATAACTTAAAAGCATTGCAAAATACCATGTAAAGTTATCATTAACATATCAAAAAAAACTGAATTGAGGCCCGAAACGCAAGCCTCATTTGTTGGCATGGCAACTTGCCACTGGCTGTTAGGTAATATTAATAAAAATAAATTACATAGGAGTTTTTCTTATATTTAAAATTTTTAACAACTTTTTCATTTTGATATTTATAATAAACTTCTTTTTGACTGCTGAATAAATTCAATAAATAAAAATATTTCTTATTCTCAACTTGCTATTTTTATATCAATATTAAAAGACCGATTTTAAATTTAAATACGCAGTAAGAAATTTTTTTTTTTACTTTTTACTATAAATTTATAATATCATTTTATCAATTTATTTTATAAATAAAAATACCATTGTATTTTTTTAAAAATCAATCATTTTTATGCGTTATAAGAGCTGAATCAATCTCTTCCTTTTCTTGGTCCTTGTCTCCCCAACCCCACAAATTATGAGTACCATCTCCAGTTCTCGTGACTCTCTTTTCTATAAGGTCTCGTGATGCTGTTTTCAGTTCGTACGCCCATCCGATCTTAGCCATGAGGTCGATAAAAGCTTTCGTCACGTTCAAGTGATAGCCTCCCAATTCAGCGGTCTTATAATCCCACGGGAATGTGTGGTGATAGTTGTGGAATCCTTCTCCTAAGACTACAGCGGCGACGGAGACGTTTTCAACCGGACTGATGTAGCGATCGTACGGTTTGCTGCCGAATTTGTGAGCGGCACTGTTTACCAACCAGGTCACGTTCAGGACGTACGTGTATCTGAACATGGTAGCGACAAACCAAGCATTCGACAAGGTCTCTCCCCAAAAGTACATCGGGATGACAGTTGGTAGAATGAAGCACATAATCGGCATCAAGAACAAGTAATACCTGTCAATGAAAAAAATACATTAATAATGCAAAAAATACATTCTTTTACATAACACAAGGAACTACTTCAAAGAAGATTGACCACAGTGCCGGCGCGAGGTTATTTGACGCCCTAGGCAACGGCTATTAGCGCGCCCTTTTTAACACATCGTCTCATTTTTTTCGAAATAATGAAGAAGAAAAAACAATTCGGGATGATTGTGTATTTATTTTTTTAAAAAATCAATGTCCGCTCCCAATGCGGAGCATATAGCCTCCTAATGGAGATATCCAAACAGAAGTTTTTTTACGTGAACTGTTTCTTACTCAATCGCTCATCTACTCTTTATTGAATCATATAGAATGCGATACATAATTACAACGAGCAAATACAACCGTCAAAATAAAGTATAACTTACTATTATTTATTATTATTAGAGTATATAAAAATAATTTTAATACTCCATTTACGCGCCCCCTAATGGTTTGCGCCCTAGGCGGTTGCCTATTTTGCCTGTATGGTGGCGCCGGCCCTGATTGACCATAGCTTAGTTATGCATTATCAGATCGTGTGATGTTTATTTATACATGCATGAGCTATATATTTAAACAGGTCACATAAAAAAATAGAAGGTTATTATATGTTATCATAATTTAAAATTTAATCAGATTCAAATAATCTTAATGAAGAATCATTGTCAAATGACGAACTAAATTTTTGGGGTAAATTAATTACTAAATTTAAATCAACATTTTTGTACGTCAAGACATGTTTAATGCTCAATGAATTATAAAAAAACATATTTTACTATGTCAAGGCTTCCCAAACTATGTTTCGCTGAACAGTAGTGTTTCATTAAACTTGTATAGGTGTTCCTTGAAAATTTGGAATGATATAAATGAAATACGCTGAAGCAAATTTTAGCATCTTTTAACTTCATGACGATTAATTTCCAATTACTTATGTGTATGATGTCAAGTATATATACTGGAGGTCTGCACGGGCCGAAATTTTACAAAATTACCCGGTCCGAATCCGAAAGACTCATGCCCGACTCGGCCCGGACCCGAGTCTAATACCACACTTTTTACCCGAACCAGACCCGAAGCCCGGATTTATACTCCACAGCCCGAAAAAGACCCGTTTTTTACAAATTTACAACATTTTACGATTTTCTATTGAACTGGCTATAATTAAAATCATCATGGCTGACTTATGACACGAACATAGCCTGAAATATTTTTCTGAAGAATAAATTCCTTACCCGGGCCTGGCCCGAGCCCGAATCTCAATTGCGCTTACCCGCCCAAACCCGGCCCGCGGGCTAGGCCGGGTTAGGGCCCGAGGGTCAAGCCCGGGACCGTGCAGAGAGTTGGATTTTTTTTATCATTAAGAACATGATGTATGTACTAATATTTTATTATTTTATATGTTACAAAAACAATTACTTAATAAAGAATAAGTGTTTTAATGAGCTTTTTAAATATTTTTACTTTTATGAATTTCCTCAACCTTAAAAAAAGCAGTGTTTCGTTAAAATTTCTGGATTTTTGAATTGTTCCATTGCAGAAAATGTTTGCGAAACCTTGTACTAAGCAATTGTGTAGAATTAATAATTACGTGAAGTGCCACATGTCGTATGAATAATTTTAATTCTTCTAATTCGCATGCTTGATTTTTACAGTAATGAAATATTGCGGTTTTACTATAATGTATATATTTTGAGACAAGTATTGTTGATTGAGAAATGACGTTTAATTGTTGCACATTGTAAACTGCGAAATCTCATAACTGTGATCCGCAATGGTTAATTTTTTTACAATAAGACACTTTTAACATTTTTTACATTTTTTACAATCACTTGAACTACGCTGTTCGGATCTTGTTGGTAATTTTTACATGAGCTGAGGAAAACCTTATGTTTTTACAGGGTTTTTTTACCATATTATTCATCAAGGTATGGAATTTTGAACTTCTGAATACACCAATATGTGAGTTATGTGGCATACAGTGACTCAATACAGTCCAAAATGTTTTTCTAACATAACAAATACACAATATAATTATATGCCTGTAGTGCAGCTACGGATGACTCGTATACGAGTCTTTTCGCCGGTCTGACTGATGCGTTGAAATATATACATCCAATGCGACAAATCATTTAGATTCTCTACGGAGATGACGTAACAAATGTTTAATGCAACATTTAAAAAAATAAAATATTAAAATATAGGCACAAATATTTTTTTTATTCGGTGATTTCGGCGATGGAAAATCAGCAGTCAGTTAAAATATAACTTTAAAAAATAGGCCACCAAAATATAAGCAATTGTAGGTTAAAAATAAACTTTTATGTTTTCTAATTTTGTTTTGAAATAAAATAAACAGGAGCACATGTATATTTGGCTTATTATTTATTACGTTTTCGATAAAATTTATAATTCTATGTCAAATACGATTTTCTATATTAAAAAATACAAAAGTTGAGTATCACTAATAAAAGCAGGCTAAAATATATAAAGTATTATGCAACAAAGTGTTGTACAACTGGTGTCCAAATTATTATTTAAAATGTCAAATCGTTTTAAAGTTATACTCTTTTTTCAAAAGTATCTAATATTTTGCAAAATTTAGCAAAAATTCCCCGATGCGAATGAGTTAAAGTCCACATTCGGTCCGGGTGTTATCATCGCGTTATCTCAAATATCAAAACTTCAAATGATATTAAAAAAGATAAGATACCGATATAAATGAGAATTGATATCAAAGTCTACAAAGTCATTGATCATAAACCGCATAAGCCGCATAAAACCAGTAACCAAACAAAGTATCTACACGCAAAAAGATGGCTATGAAATATGTATTCACATCAAACTGAATTATCCCTTTCCGTTAAAAAACTTTGTTTATAAAAGAAGTAGTTACATTACCAAATCTCCAATAAACAATTACTACATAAATTTATTACATTTTACTTGGATTAAATATACTATCTTGAAATAATCAACAGATTAACTTGCAGCATGACTTAATCTCAAAAAATCCCGCAAAAATTGTGTATCAATGATTTAGCTAAGTATCATCGATGGAGTTTAGTGTTATGTTTATATTATAACACAAGTTCGTTTAACAATATATGTGTTTATAATGAAGTGATTTCTTGAATCACTGCAAATCTGTCCATTTATTTGTTATGTAAAGAATTCAGAATGAAGATACAAAAATAACTGCTTTTGGTGTAGTAATTCTTCGTGTTGTCGTTTTAAAAAAATGTGAACGAAAAATCATTTAAAATTTTACATGATAAAAATGTTACACCCAAATACAGACGGTCATAAGCTCTTTTACCAGGAAAGGAAACAGAGCACAGCTGCATATCCTTCCGATTTTAAATGAAATATTACATGTGCCGGGGTCGCCAGTTATGTACCCTATATAAATATAGTCATAAAACCTTTTCCGACAAACAAGTAAATATAATTCTTAAAACCACTCACTACTCAAATATTTGGGCATTCCCATGAGATTATCCTTTTTACCAGCAATGGCTTTAAACTCAATGATACATATATTTATTATATAAACACGAAACATTCATTTACTAAGCGTCAGTTCAAGTTCATCCGTGCACTTGAACGCCTGAAGATGCCGAAAGGCGAAACCCGGGTCGTTAGTGACAAAATTTGTGAGAATGTGCATAATTTAAACGATTCAAATTCATTTAAAACTGTATCAAAACCTTAGTACTTTTGACTGTTATACTTAGTATATATTGTCAAATTTAAAAAGAGCGATGTTGAATTGCTTGTTTTTTAAATATATTTTTTACTTTCCTTAACTTTATTCTCAAACAGACTTAAGAGATCTTAAAATAGTTAGGGAACGATATGCATCGAGTTCATTAGAAAATATGCATTTAAAAAAAAAACTTTTCCTTCTATATATATTTTAAGTGAACAGAAAAAAATAACGAATTCAGTCAAACTAAAATATATTCTACATGATTTTAACAAAACAAATCACGGTAACAAATCCCGTTTGCTGATTGCTTAATGTTCTGTGTGAATGCTTGAATTCAAAGGCACTAATCCCCTAAATTGTATTTTGAAATAGATAACGATTAGTTAACTGACTACGCTTACGTTGATTCTATATTTGCGCCAACTGTTCAAATGAACATATTAAACGACTGGTCTACAAATAGTTGTAATTGAATCACTCATTTTAATGTCCTCCACTATAGCTGGCATATTGAACCAATCAGTAGAACAGTGGTAAGAAATTTAATCTAACGATCAGATGGGATTGATTTCATTTCGCAACAATTTGTATTTGAAATCTTGGACTTAAGGTCTTTTCTCATTGGCATAGTTAATTTTTAATCTAAAAAAAAATATTAAAATTTCATCGAATTTTCATCGCATGATTAAAAATTTCAAAAATATGTCGAACCTCGGCTTTTATGCTGTAATTCCAGATATTTTAAAATCAATTTGGATTTATTTAAATCTACTTAAAGTCTCTATGTTTCATATTCTTTGAGAATATCTACTTCTCCCAATATGAAGGGTACGGGCTAATAACACAGCTTATATCAAAATACGATAACAATAACGGAGCTTATTCTACGAGAACTGCTCAAAACTCAGTTGCTTAACCTCTCTCTTTCGAAGAGAGTAGATGTAGAAAGATATGGTAAGAACAGGACCACTGGTAAGCTAATGGCTCTCGCTTCGCTTCGTTTTTAACTCGATGGCTGCCACAGACGAGATATCTTGTCATAATTTTCGAGCTCAACACGCCAGAAACGAGTTATCTTGTCAATAACTAATTAAATTAATAAATTCAAATTATAGCCGGCATGCTGGGTATGCGTACTTTTTTCTACGGCAACCAATTGGTTAAAACTAGATGAATGGGAGGAAGTTTCAAACATCACAGACATCAGTGGTATTGAACAAAAACTATAATATCGAAAAACAATTTATAAAAAGTATCCGTAGGTACTATGGTTTGAACCCGTAAGCACGGTAACCATTTCCAACGACGTTGACCACTCGAAAATGGGACCAGCCCTAATATATTTCTAAAGTATAAATTAAAAAAAAAAATCTGATTTTAAAAGTGGTTCTCAATCTTTTTTAAATGATTGTGTGTAAATGTGCGTCTATTTTTACAAATAATATCGTTTGTCAAGAAACAGGTTTAAAACAAATTCAGAACTACATCAATATAGTTAATATATATGAAGTAGATTTAACATTTATTTTTTATTTTTCTAAATTTATTTTACTGACTCGAACTTTTCAAGGTCACACCCGTGTCGTGGGTGAAAAATTAAACTTAAAAAACTATTCAAATTCATATTATTAAAGTGTCATCAAGCAATATTAAATATAATTGGTGGCTTTGCAATTTAAATGTATAACTTTTTGATCAACATATTCAGACTAATTTAATTAATCAATAAAAACTAGGATATCATGAAAAAACATTAATATTATACACAAAAAGTTGGCGACCTCTGTAATATTCTCAATTTAAAGGTCTTTGACGATTGATTACCAAAGTGTAATAAAATTAGTGTGTCGCGCATAATGAAAACCATGTTTTAATTGTGCCTGACTTTGACATTGTTCTATCAAAAACAGAATTACCTCTAGAGTTCATAGGAATTGTACAATGCTGTTTGCAAATTTGAATACCTGTTGAATCACGCGCGTGCATACGATCTCACAGGCATATGTATCGACTTATTGTAATTTATTATTTAAACACAATGAAAGGCCGCCGGTCGTAACGGGTCGATTAGACAATCGAGTCATTAGTAAGTAATAAGTGAGTAATTATTAAAATTATTAACCACTCAACTGTCAGCGATTTTAGAAAGAATAGAAACTGCACAAAATTTATAGTCTTAATATGTTCTTGTGTGTCCTGGCATATGTATGTTTAAGACATGCTGTACTGCGGGAACATTTATGGGCTTAGTCCATTCGTGGGGAACCTGCGGCCATTTGGCTACTCTGGTGCGGTCTTTTGACCTGATCGGCCAATTCTGCAAATTTGAGTAAATTCAAAGATTTTGGATTCGAAAAGTTTTAGAACAGCAAAAAAAAAAGCTCCCGCACTGGTAATTTAGGCAAATCCGTAAATTCTTATGATTTTGGATTTCAAAACTTTTGGAAGAGCTAAAAAAAAAGGTCCCACGCTGGTAAATTTCAAAATAAAACACAAATTTCTGGACTTACAAATTGGCATGATTTTTTTTCCGGCCAAAGATTCCCTAGAATGAATGAATGTAGCTTTTAGAAATGGAAAGATTCCTCACTCATAGTTTAGTTAATACCTTGTTCAGTATTGTCACAACACACAATGAATATTTGTTTTAAATTTAATTTTATATGAATTTACTTTAATTCAATAGTACACCGATCGAAACTTCGCCATTTAGATTGATTTATATTTATCATTATAATTCAATTTAAATTTGTTATATATAATATATCGTGGTGACAAATACATCTCAAAATACGATTCACGTATAAAAAATCGTTCAATATGCACCCCTAGCGAAATCGGTTGAATTTATTTAAAAATAATTTTAAACGATTAAGATTTATCAAAAATTTTAGACGTCATATCATAAAATAGATGAAACTAGCACAATAATTTGTACATATTGATTGATTTTTTTTCAATGAAAACGACTCACTGGTGAGACCCTGGCGTTTAAGTGGTTGAAATATTGAGTGTCAACACTTGTTGGAAAGGCAATATATTGAAAAAAAAATGTACTATTTCCACATTTATTTTTTTTGATCAGGACCGGTTTCACCTATGACAAGCATTATCAACTGAAAAGATAGTACAATATTACAGTGACGTTTACAACGCATCTAAATTTTTTTGTGCTAAGATACCACTGGGCTAAGTTCACCTATAATGGGCCCATATGTTCTTTATTTTTTTATTCAATCTGTAATTAAATCACTTTCGTTTTTTAATACTATTAAGGCAAATTTACGCAAAATACTGTAATATTTTTTAAGTGTACAATATATTTACAAATACTTATAATAATGTACTCAGATATTATCATTTTGTCTCTGGGTCAGAATATTATAATAGTTGCCAAAAATTACCCGGAAACGAACCTGGTTGTTTTAAAAAATATATTCGATAAACGAGCAATGCATTCGTATATGAATGCCATACCTGTGACAAATAGGCCATTATAGATGGATATTGATCGAACATTAACATATATTTTATTTTATATACACTTTAAGGTTACATAAGCATAAAACTATTCATATTATTTTTATAGATTCTTTTCCATTGTTTTTTTGAACGATAATTCATTTTTTAATGCTTACATTATTATAATGTTTCTTATTTTTTCGTTTTATTCTTTGTCTACCTACAGTGATAATAATATACTTTAAATAAAGTCTTGATAAAATAAACTTACATTAGTCATTTTAATCAATGTCCTTGAACTGTAGACATAACTACAGGATCACCTGTTCTAAATAAATTAAATAAATATCTTTCTACCGACATTATCACCAAAAAAAAAACACTTGAACCGCAGTAAAAAGCGAACACGCTATCAAATGATAATGATTTCAAATAAAAAAATAATGACAATTTATGGAATAATTTATAATTTTATAACATATTCATACAAATTTATTCAAACGTGATTTTATTCTCGTATTACAGGAAATCATAACATATATAGTTTGCTGATTTTATTTTAATTTGAATAAACATTTCCAGACCACTTCATTTTACGCGCTGAACATTAGCTAAAACCGAACACGAATTATTCGTACAAGAATACTCCGTACACTGATTTTTCCGAACACAGAGTATTTCATACACAGAATATACCGTACTCTTAAATATAAAAGTCATTGCTTTATTAAAATGTGTAATGTCAATTGTGATAAATATTTTTACATTTTTTTGGTTTTGAGGGTATTATTTGCAATCATTGCTCATTCGAAAACGGTTAAAAATGAAACATGAATTACATTTTGAAAAAAAATGTACATTTTAAAAGTATTTTTAGTTTTACATTACTTTGGAATGATATTATGGATGCCATGTTTGAAGACTGATTTCCCAAAATACTTTCAAAACATATTTTTATCTACTAAATTACATTCATGGTTCATGTTTCAACACTTTTGGAATGAGCCGGGTTTGCAAATAATAGTCTCATTTGTCAAGTGAATTCATAATATATGTGTGTCAATAAGATAAAAAAAAATGTAAAATACTGTGTATGTGATTTTCCAATATAAAATACCTATGTATATGCATGATATTTCCTTTCAATAAAATCAAAAATATCGGCCAATAATTACATACAACGCAGCAGATTTTTTTTTAATTATTAAGCCAAAAAACTTTATAAATAAATATTTTGCTTGTTTCCATTCGGAAAAAATATTTATCACAATTGAATTAAGACATTACACATTATAATAGAACAATGATTTTTTTTAATGTGTTCACTGTCAATACTTGGTAGAATGGCATTATAATAATCAGTTGATAATGCTCGCGATGAGCGAAACCGGTTCTGATCAAATAAATTGATATGGAAAAAGTACTAAAAATCTTTTATTATTTTTATTATAATAATTTTTATATTTAAATTTATAGACTATTCTGTATACGGAGTATTTTATGTACGTAAGGTTCTGTGTACGGAATAATCGGTGTTCGGAGTATTCTTGTACGGTTAAATCGTGTTCAGAGTATCGCAAATCGATCGAAAATCACAAATCGATTGAAAAATCAACTTATAAAAATGTCCGTACTGGAGTTCGAACCCGTGACATCCGTGACTGAAACCATCGGCGGTTACCACCTGACCACACAGGTGGCATGAATAAATTACACATAGTGTTTTATTTTTACAAAGACTTGTTTAAAAGGTTTTATTAAAGGACTCAAATTCTCGACAGGTAACCGATTTGAAAAACAACTACCATATTTTAAGGCTCGGATATGTGTTCAAAATTATAACACATTGCATGATATTAAGAAAACAAAACACATTAAACAAAGTTATTCTCAAACTGTAAATTCCAGTAATAATTATAAATTTAAATTTGGCTGCGTGCGACACGTGCGGTCGTGGACTAAGGTTCACTTCCGTCTCATTAATTTTTAACACTATAATTGATTTCTTTAAAGAATTAACAGAACTTTGATTTTGCATTGTTATGTTCTTATTAACATAATCAAAGAGAAATACAAAACGTCACATTAACCATACAATAATAATTAACACATCGACTGTGGAAAGGAAAAACACATCAATTTTACAGGAGACACATAAAACGTTTTTTGATGATTTTGGGTCAAAGGTAAATTATGAAATATACACGTATGTATATATATGAAGTGCACGGTGACTGCCAAACTAGTTTTATGTTGAATTAGCCACATATTGATTTTATAAATTTTCTAATAAAAACCTTTTTTTAAGTGTTTTTTCTTGGTTGCAATTTTCACATTCCCTCCTTTTTTCAAACTTAAAATCTAAATTTAGACACTAATTCGGCATTTTCAGCTTACATCCTTTTGATAGATCGTGTATCAAGTTGTATACATTGTGATTATCGAAAAAAAGCTGTTTTGGAAAAACTGTGGGTTACGTCCGTTTTCCTTTCTACAGTCGACATGTTAGATAATTTGTTGTTTTTAAACAAAAAACAATGATTTATCAGATTTTATTCAAACATTTATCAGATTTGTTTATTTAGAAGTTGGTAATTGAAATTTAAATTTTTCGCTGCATCAGTATTAAATAAATAATCATCTTCAAAAATATTACACGGATGTAACAAATAAGTCTGCATTTTTCTACATCAAAAAACATGATTTCAAATGTCAAAACTTTAAATGTTAATTTGATATTGACCTTGCCGTACCTTCGATTCGAAACTATCTGACTCCAAAGAGCAAAGCGTTTACAGCTAGACTACGGAGTCCAAAATATTTTTGTTGCTTAAAAAGGCTCATGGGTAAAATGGCTATCATTCTACAAAACGAGATTTTGAAACCAACTGATCTTGAAAATTATGTAAACAATATTCTAGTTTGGATATCAAATTAATTTTACATTAGTTTTTACGCTATTCAGGTTTACAGTATTTACATAATTGTAAAATTATTCGTTTTAAAACTCAACGAAATATCAAATTTTGCGACTCGATTTCGAGAAAACTGCAAATCTCTTCCAATGACATGCTATCATTTCTTTGTTTCTTCTTGTTTGTCCGCTTGTGTTGTTACTTTAATAATTGATCTGAATAAAAGGTCAGTCATTATTTGGGAATGAAAAAACAAAAGTTTTTAAGACAGGTATTGAAATGTATTTATTTATTCAAACATTTTCTTAATTAACGCATTTCTTATAAAATACAAGCGTTGCAATGTCACTCAAAGAAAGACAGTGTTTGTGTTTTAATTCTGTTTATTGAAGTGCATGTTTTTTTTCTTTCTGCTTGGCGTTTGACGTTTGCTATCGATTGTATATGGTACGACACACGCGCCACTTACTGTAAGTTAATTGTACTATAACCTTCGCGCAAGTGCAAGCATACGTTGACAAAATGAACTGTATGGCAAACATACAAACATTGATTTTTATATATGTATAATACCTTTTTTTTTACCATGTCCGCTCCCAATATGGAGCATATGGACTCCTAATGGAATTTATCTCAACAGAAATGTTTCTACGAGAACTGCTTGTTACTCAGTTGCTCAACCTCCCTTTTTTCAAAGAGAATAGGAATAGAATGAAAGGGCTAGGACAGGACTAGTGGTTAGCTAATCGCTCTCGATACGCCCCGTTCATATGATAGGATGTGTGGGAGGGGGGAATTCAAGACGTCACATACATCCATGCCTTTGAACAGAAATTCATAAATCGATTGAAAAGTCAATTTATAAAACTGCCCGTACTGGGACTCGAACTCGCGCCCTCCGTAGCGGTAGCCAACGATGTTGACCACTTGACCACACAGGCAGCTTGATAATATTTTTATTCTGACCAAAAATTGAATTTTATTTTCTTAATCACATAAGTGTATGGTTAAAAGATAGGTATTTCCGTGGAACTCTGTATCGGGCTAAGAATATAATAAATAAATTAGTTTCTTTTTTTGATCGCATTGCGTTATAGAAGGCGGCCTCGAAACAGCAGCAGCACACATACGGCTGATGGTAGTATAATCAAAAATCAACTTTTATTAAAACGTAGATACGTATTTTATTACTTGAGCCAAAGATTTCTTATGGTAGCAATATTATGCTATATTTTTTTGTTTTCAAATAAAGTTTATTCACATGTGAGCCTTTGTCCATTCTTCAACAACTGCACATAATTAGTAAGCCGAATTTATTTGTAAGCTAATCTTATCAATTTAGAGACACTTGAAATTATAATAACGAAATAATAGATCACTATCAATGATTTACCAACCCAAAAATCAATGCTTAATTAACAATTAATACACCCGGCTTAGGGTGCTTAGTGGCAATTCAAAATTATATTTCAATTGTTAATTGTACACTTCCATATATTTTGTCACTAAAGACACATGATGACTATTCTTCATAGAAATATTATATTAATGAAATAAATGTTTTCGTCTATCATATATTGGAATGGAGCTCTTAGCGTATTCGGTAACGCGGATAAACGCTCGAATCATTTAAATGTATTTTTTTATACATTGATAGACGTATTGTAACATATGTATTCCGTTTTGTCAACCATATTTAATACTACGTTACGTAGATACGGTGATGATAGAGCCCATACACCTAGGAACAAAGGTCCCAAGACATGATTCTGAACATCTACGTAATGTCTCAGGAGCTATGTTCCAGAACATGTTCTTGAACACACGAGTGGTCACAGAAACGTCACTCATTGAGGTTATGTTGGTCAGTGTTGCGTCCGAACGAATGTTATTTGATTTTATTGGATGCAAACAATGCGAGTAAAGTTAATTACTAATGTTTATAAGCTTTCTACGATGAAAATACAATTATTTTATCATCCAATATGACAGATTCTATTGTTAATTTTGACAGCTGTCACGACATTTCAAAGTTGATAATAAATCTCTAAAATGACGCTCGATGAGTTGATGTCGACGAGTGCTGCCTGTGTATATATTCTCGCAAATAGTATTCGGTGTTTATAATTATAATTAGATGTATTCCACAATTTGTTATAGCTTTGGTACGAAGCCATGACAAAATATACTTTGACAGTTCGTCTACAGCTGCGCGCACAACGCGCATGTTCCCCAGGTTCCGCGTTTGCGCTCGCTACCAGATCGTGAACACGTGAACCTATCTGGGGTCACGTGAAATGTTTTACGATACGGGTAAAGTTTGTGTTCCATGACATGTTCTGGAACCATTTGTTCTTTGATGTTTGGCCATCTTGATTACAACAGTCCCTAGACTTTTCGGTCTCATTCTTCCATTCGTATCGTATCTAAGATCAAGTGTCAAACTTATAAGCTTTTACTGTTAATCAGATGATTCATTAGTTTTATCCATATACGATATATGTAAGATATGTATGTTGATACGGGCACGGTGCAAACACGTTCAACCCAAATGTTATGCTCTTATAAACACACGCTCTACAATAATTGATGATAACCTTGCATGAAGAACAACGGCTTAGCCAATTGCAGATAGTGTGAGATGATAATGTTATATCATTTATTAATAGATCGTTTTTATCTCACCTTTTTTGGAAGCTTAAGACAGGGTCAGAAAACAGGTCACTGAAGTCGATTGTGTGACCTTTGGCTTTGATCTCAGGATGTTTCTTGCACAGCAACCAGCCAACGTGAGAGAAGAAGAAACCTCTTGTAGCGTTATGGGGGTCGGCATCTGTCTCACTGTACTTGTGATGCATTCTGTGGTCGCGTGCCCAGTCGATTACGGAATCCTAATTAAAAAATATTACATTATTAAATAAATTTATTTTTCAAAAGTTTTTATTACATCATATTTATGTGAATGTATTTATGGCGATCCTTACAAAGTATGTTATAGTAAATAACAAAAAAAATAAAATTAATAACACATATTACTGAAATATTGTTTTTCTACAAATCCAAGGAGCATTTGCCACTTTTATTTAAAAAGATTAAAACCCATGATTGATAAGCATTTTCACATGAAAATATCCGAACGATATAAACATCGACGAGACCAAGGACTTAAGTTTGATGAAACCATACTCATAATAAAATTATATTCGTTAAATATTTTTATAATAAACATTAACTGTAATTAATTATTTTAGAACTTCAGTACAGTAAAAAAGTTAAAATATTTTAACACTTATCATAAAAAGTAAAATAAATAACAATGAGACTAAACATAATAATAGTTTTATGATAATATTGGCTACTTAATATAATTTTACCTGGAACGCAATAGTGTTGAACGCCGTCAGCAAAATTCTCAGCGGAAGTCTGGCTTTATAAGATTTGTGAGCCCATAATCTGTGTGCGCCTGCTGTTATTCCTAATCCTGATGCGATGTAAAGGCCGAATGCTACGAACAAAAACATATTTCAAAAATTGTATTATTTATATTTTTTTAATCTATGTCCGCTTTCAATATGGAGTATATAGCCTCCTAATGGAGGTATCTTAACATAAGTATGTCAACGAGAACTGTTTGTTACTCTAAGAGATAGAAGGACAAGGCAAAGACAGGACTAGTGATTAACTAATCGCTGTCGTTACGTTCAGTCATTAAAGGATCAGAAGGTAGGATGGGAATTTTTAGACATCACAAACACCCATGCCTACGAACAGAAATCGATAAATCGATCTAAAGTTATGTCCGTACTGGGACTGAACCCGTGACGTAATCGCACGGAAGCCAACAACGTTAACCGCTACGCCAAAGATCCCAACAACTTATTAGAATCTAAATTTGGTTTTTAAGCTTGAAAAAAGAAAGACTTGTAAAAACTGCGAACATGATAATCAAAAAACTTACACAAAAGCTTTTTGTGCATTAATTATTTAATTAATATTAGATTGAGTATATAAATAAACAGTTTTCGTGCACTTTAAGGTTGTGTATGTTGATCATCATCATCATGAAAATCATCAAAAAAAACGTTTTTTTTTATGCCGCCTGTAAAATTTGTTCTGTGTGTTTGACGTCCTTTTGCATCTCTACAGTCGATTTATGATTCACAGTTAAATAAAATATCACTTCGACTGACGGAGTTTTACTTTTTGATTCTAGAGTATTTTAAATTTTAAAACAATTATAGAAACAATGCACTTGATAATATTTGTAGTATCCTTGTAGTGAAACTTATTCGGTATACAAGACTATGAATGATGAGCATACCAAATAAATCCGTCTGCCATTTTGCCGATGTGAGAAAAAGGAACGCTCCATAAACAGCTGCGATGTGAAGGTATGCGAACAGAACAATGTTTCTCCACACTGGCTGAATTTTCCTATTGTCAGCTTTGCAGTGAGAACCGATTCCTTTGTATGAAGACGGCTCCACATCTAAAGTTTCGTCCTCAAAGAGGACGCCTGTGGTGTCTGACGAGTTAGGCGGCATGATTACTGAAAAAAAATAGAAAATACATAATTAATAAAATTATATTTTTTTATACATTGTAATTATTTTTTATTTTAATTTATTAACGAGGTATACTCGATGAGAATTTTTGAAAGTCACATGAGATTAACTCAAGGAGAATTGATTTCACAAACACCCATATCTTAGATCTCAAATTAAAATTGAAAAAAATCCAATTTGACATTGACCTTACCGGGAATCGAACCCAGACCCACCTGATCGGTAGAGCAAGCTCTAACCAACTAGACCACAGCGGGCAACAATAAATTGTATTATACAATCAGGAAAAGATTTTTTATCATTTCCATTCCCAATGTGAAGAATAAAGACTCTTAGTGGAGTTAATCTCAACATAAGTGTTTCTACGAGAACTGGTTGTTACTAAGTTGGTTAACCTTTCTTATTCCAAAGAGAGTAGTAGAGATAAAAGGACAGGACTAGTGATTAAATAATCGCTCTCGCTACGTCCCATTTTTAGGATAGGATGGGTGGGAGAAGGGAATTCATGACATTATAAACGTCCATAAAATTCACAAAGAAAAATCATTTTATAGAACTGTCCCAATTGGGATTCCAATCCGTGTCCCCCGAAACCGAAGCCAACGACGTTGACCACTTGACCACAGGCGACTAAATATGTTTTCAGTTCTAAATCAAACAATTTTATTTTGTTATTACTCATATTTTCATACAATTAAAATTAATGCAAAATTCCTTTTTCATATAAAAATAATTACTCATAAGTATGAGTTGATTACTAGTAAATTTAGTTTTGATTAAATTCGGAATTTATTTGGTAGAATTATATCATTTATAATTTTTTGATTACAGCATTATCAATGCTTGAAATGATCAAAACCTGTCTTGCTATTCCCGCGTGCATGGTACTTACTTTGAACGGTCTGAAATACCCAACACAATTACGTTTTTGAGTATACAGACCGTCTAAAATAATTATTATTCGCACGGGAATAACATGTGTGAAATTTTAACCATAAAATTGTGCTTTATTTTCGTGTATAATTTCTTTCCATTGAGAATTGACAGCAGACACAAAGTGAAACAAAATATATTATTATAATTAAATGTTGTTTTTTCAACATCGTGTAAATTAATACCCCCGGGTATTGTCACAAAATACATGAAGCATGCCTCCATCTAGACCAGCGGTCGGTAAAGTGTGGTACGCGAGATCATTTTGCTGGTCCATAAAGAAATCTGACATTAATTTAATTGTATAATCCTATCACCAGAAAAAAAATCCTAGACATGGTAATATGTATGAAGCTAAAAGAAAGCCTCATCGATCTTTCATTCGACGACACTCTCAAAGTTAAATTTCATTCATCTTTATCAAGATCTCAGTTTAAGCTTTCTATAAAAAGTAAATTCTTTTTGCATAGTGAAGAGGCGATGAAAATTCTACTTTAATTCTCCACGACATATTTATGCGAAGTGGCCTTTTCATCTGCCACAGCAATCAAAACACGGTATCGATCTCGGCTTGAAATACATTCAGTTATCCGTCTAGCAGTTACATCATTGGAGACAAATATAAATTTTATCATTTCAAATATCCAGGAACATTCATCACATTCAAAATTAATATAGCTTTAATAATTTAATTATAATTAATTTAATTTAAATGTATAATATGTAACATTCATAAAAAACATAAAAGTTCAGTAAGTGGTCCGATGGAATAAAAAATTGTGAATTTAGTGATCCGTGAGCCCAAAAAGTTTGTCTACCGCTGATCTAGACTACGTAGTGTGCCTTTTTTAATATCAAATGAAATTGTTGTAATCAGTTTTCATTACACAGTAATATATTACATTACTCCAATATTTGCTTCGATATCAACAAAATATATTTTTAATAATAAAGAAGGTGACTTCTGACTTTAACAATCTCAGAAATAATGTTACACATTTAAGCGACAAATAAATGATCGGAATTATTAATTTATTATTTATGATTCCTTTGTTCAAATATTTTCAAAATGTCTGCTTCAATGTCGCTAACAAAGACAATTGATCATATCCGCTGAACTTGTAATAACTGCTAAGAATGAATTGCATTAACAGTATAAAACAGTATTTCTTTTTGGGCAATCCCTATCCTAATAATATGATATACATATTTACAAGGAATTTGAACCCAATAAAAAAACGATGCCTTGGACAGCGTGCTGGATCTCACGGTCTCAAGTCCCAGTACGGACAGCATTGTTTCAATCTGTTCTAAGGTATCGTTCTTGTCTATTTGTGTGTGTGATGTCTAAGATCTTCCCCACCCTTTCAATTGTGAAATAATAGTTCATAGCGAGAGCGGTTGGTTTCATCGCCAGTCCTTTCTTAGCCCAATTCTATCTATTCCTATTATCTTAACAAAAATAAGGTTTGAAAAAATTTAGTATCAATTAGCTGTCGTAGAAAAATATCTGTTAAGATATAATAATATAAATATTTATATCTATTACTAATAAATACAATACTGTAAACTTCAACATAACAAATTTAGGTAAGCGGAAGTGTTTTTTTTAGTAAACTAATAATGTAAGTTTTCCGGATATAGATACTTTGATAGCAGAAATTGTGATTTAAAAAATGAGGAAGAGTATATAATGTTAAATTTGAATCGTTCAAATTATGTACATTAACACAAGTTTTGTCACTAACAGTTTCGCCTTTCGGCGTCTTCAGGCGTTCAAGTTCACGGATGAACTTGAACTGACTATAATGTGTTAATTAGATGTTGCTTAGCCTACATCGGATTATCAGCCACCACGTACCAAATAGTTGCTTTCCGTTTCTTATTATTATTTTTTAAGAATCTAAATCAAACATTTATACCACCAGTTAAATACCAAAGCTTTACCTTTAAGTCTCTTTTTTAAAATAAGCACTCAATTTATTCAAAATATTATTTATATTTTTCATATTCCTTTTATGAAACCGGTTTTATAAGTGTGATTTTGATGATAAAACAAAACAATAGTGATGCCGAATCTTTTAAATAAGTTTATGGATTTTTAGCCTCAATGACGTCACTGTTACAACTTCGAAAATCATTTCAGATTTTCAATGGCAAGATTTATTTATCAACATTCCTAAATAAATTGTTAACACTGGTATCTTTCTAGCTTACTTAAAAAAATAATAAGATTTTTTTATGACTTTCATAGTATGTAATTATTTTTTTTTTTTTTGAAAACAAATCAATTTTATATTTTTACGCGAAAAAAATGTACCATTAAACCTTCAGTGAACATATATTTACTGAACAGCGAATGATTTTACAAAAAAAAAAGTATTTTTAAAAAAAATGCGTTATTATTATTCAAATGAGCAATATGAAAAAAAAAGTATTTTTGATAATAATTTGTTTTTAAATTAGTTTTTTTGTTCTTTTTTTACTACAATATTTGTGATTGTAGCAACCTACGATTATAAGACTGCACGAAAATATGTATGTTGTATGACAATGAAATTTTTTTTAGTCATTTTTCTCTTTATTAGAAACACATGGCCACAGCACGTTGCTTTCATGATTATCTATACTTCGTCAGTGTTGTCAGCTCTTCCTAATTTATTTAATTTTATTGTGACGTTTCAGAGTTCATTCTATAAAACAGCGGTCACCAAACTATAGCCCTCCAAAGATTTAAATCCTTCCCCTGATTTTCAATGTGTACATAGTTTACCGGCCGCCTGTGTGGTCGAGTGCTCAACATCGTTGGCTACCGCTACGGAGGTCACGGGTTCGAATCCCAGTACGGGCAGTTTTATAAATTGATTTTTCAATCGATTTATGAATTTCTGTTCAAAGGCATGGATGTATGCGATGTCTTAAATTCCCCACTCCCACCAATCCTATCCTATGAACGGGGCGTATCGAGAGCGATTAGCTAATCACTAGTCCTGTCCTAGCCCTTTCCTTCTATTCCTACTCTCTTTGTAAAAAGAGAGGTTGAGCAACTGAGTAACAAGCAGTTCTCGTAGAAACATTTTCTGTTGAGATAAACTCCATTAGGAGTCCATATGCTCCATACTTGGAGCGGACATGGTAAAAAAAAAATAGTTTACATATAATATTTTATATAATATTTCACATATGATTTCACAGCTGATGAACGCAATACGTAATTAAAAGACTCCATTTTTATCGTACAACATATTTGTCATTACAGCTAGTTATCCAACAGTAGAAATATGTTTTTTTTATCACTTGAGGTAAACCGAAAATATATTTTTTCACAAAGTCACTCATAATCTGTTCAAGAAGAAAATATATCATAAATCCTACGAAACGGTTAAAAATATTGAACTGAATAAATAAACAAAAAATTATATACTGAAGTTTTAACCATTGGCAGATATTATGAATATAGCAATGACAGTCGCAATTTATTGATCTAAATGTATTATTTTCGTGACAAAATATCTTACACTTTTTGTTGTAACTTTAACTGAGAAAATAGGCATATATTTAACATTAACATAAGTATTCAGTATGTAAAGCAAAATTAAGTATCAAAGGAATATTATTAATTTTAATATTTGTTTACACATCCGAATATTTTCTTTTGAAAATACACTAATAACAGATTGTAAGTACGATTGAAAGAGAAATTTTAAATTCGTTAAGTGATATCTTCAAATAATTACTAGACGCCATCGATCGCTATTATTACATTTTGCTAATGATACGTGTTTGACGAAACAGAAAGTGATAGTTTAAATACATATATATACTGGTATATTTATTACGAAAATGTTTGTACGTTTGCATTTTAAAATATTAGTAGTTGATATCTGAGATATCCAAGATGTCGGAATAGTAATTTTGACAGCAAATACATACATTGAAGGCAGTGGCGGATTAAGCACAAGAGAGGCCCCAGGTGCAATCAATTTTAGAGGTCCTGTTTTTTGTATAACATAAGGACGTCAAAAAATTCGTGTAAAATATATAAAAATCTGAACAAAATATATATGGGTAATATAATATAAACTATTTTCGAGGCCCCTAAGATTCAGAGGCCCCAAGCAAGCGCCTCATGCGCTTATAGGATAATCCGCCATTGATTGAAGGTTTTTTATATATTTGGTTGGTTTCAATCAGATTTCAATGACAATTAACATTATATAATTATTACGTTTTAGATATTTTTATAGGCTCGTATTTAAACGGTCAGAATTTTAATTCAGTTTCGGTCAGAATTTTTAATACATCGGTCAGAATTTATATTACACTGGTCAGAATTTATATTAAATGGTCATAATGTATCGGTCAGAATTACAGAGGGCAGAATAAATAATTTATGGTCAGAATAAATAATTTATGGTCAGAATTTATATTAAGTGGTCAGAATAAATATTAAATGGTCAGAATATAAATGTAATCGGTCATATTTATTTTGACAGATGGTCTGATTTTTTTTGATGATATGATGTCATCGTATTGCGTTGCTATTGGTGCAAAGTGAAGTTGCTTACGGCAAATCGTCCAATGGGCGATTGGACGAGCGTTGCTACTAGCGCCACGGTCATTGAATGAATCACTATTATTGCGCGCCCAAAGGAAGAATTGACAGTTTTCATAGACTAGGTTCCCACATCCAGGCATTTGTATGTTTCGTGTCAAAAAAAGTTTTTATTTAAAAAAATGTTCACGGTATTTCCGCTTAACCGATATTCTTTTGGTTATTAAATAATTTTAAATAATCTAAAAGTTGCAACTATTTTTTATTATTTGTACAATTCGATACATTGTGATCTGCTCTGAAGAGAGTAAAGGAAAGGAGAATATTTTTGAAAAAAACATTTAGATAAAGAATTGCTATGGTACATTTCATAGCGACTGTGGAAAAGAAAAAGGACGTAACCCTCAATTTTCGATAATCACAATGTATACAACTTGACACACGTTCTATCAAAAGGATTCAAGCTGAAAATGCCGAATTAGTATCTAAATTTAACTTTTAAGTTTGAAAAAGAAGACCTTGTAAAAAATTAAAACGAAGAAAAAATACTGAAATAAAGGTTTTTTCTAGATAATTTCTTAATTAATATTAGATTATGTCAATTAAACACCAGTTTAGAAGTCTCCGTGCACTTCAAGGTTGTGTATAATTATTAATTTGCATATGGCCCAAAATCATCAAAACACGTTTTTGCGCCCTTTGTATATTTTGATATGTGTGGGTTACGTCCTTTTTCCTTTCTACAGTCGATATAATACACTTATTGTAAGGAAAACACTATTTTTTTTTTAATTGAAAGAGGTGAGTATTTTTTATTTGAATTTAAAAAAGTGAAAACTAACAACATTCATCATAAAGCCTTGGTTCCTCTTGGAATCCTACATCCACTGCACTTCGGTGGATTCCTACCTTTATATAAACAAACCGAGTGGTATGTAATCAGATGATGCGTTATTTGTAATAATAATGACTCATTATAAGAGTCTGCTTTTCCACACATAACATGAATGTTGAAAAAAAAGGATTATTAATTTCATTTTTTTTTTATTCTGACCGAAATATTTATAAAATTTGACCCTACAATAGATTTTATTCTGACCGTATATTAATTTTATTCTGACCGTTTATTAATTTTATTCTGACCGTTAGTATTTTTATTCTGACCGTTAACATTTTTATTCTGACCAAAAATTGAATTTTATTATGACCAAAAGTTGATTTAAATTCTGACCAGAAATTGATTTAAATTCTGACCATTTATTTTGTTGCCATTTTTATATATATTTTTAAAATCAAATTACTTATATTTTCCGTAAAATTAGCGATGTTTAAGTCTTTTTGAAATACATATATATCACTAGATTAAAAAACTATAATAAACATTTGATTATATGATTATTGATTCTACCAAAAAATTTTTATCGGTCAGCTTTTCTTTTTCTAATGTTATCAGAATAATATCATTAGAAATAAACAATATGTTTGATATTCAGTAGTAATTAAATATCTAATTCGTTATATTACGTGAAGTTTAGCTATGCGTCACATGTGTTTCGCAAATCTGCAGATTATATTTAGACAGTTACTATCTTCTTCCGGTTATCACAATTTGGCTGTACTTGCCTCATCGGTTTGTTTCGACGGGTGGGACAACATTTATTTTTAATAAAAAATAAAAGTGACGGATATTTTTAAAAAAATATGTCACATGATATTAACTCTATGCAATTTTATTAAAAACACTTAAGGAGAAAGTAAATGTCAGACAGCCCCAAAAATTCAAATATTTAATTGAACAAATTTAAATTGTATATAAAGCTTTCATATCACAAAGGTCGATAAATCAAATGTGTGTTTTTCAAATTGTGCAATTTTTATCAGTTTTAATTTATATTCAAGGGATTCAATTAATTTATATTGTTATTTTTGTTTGGTTTGGCTTACTTCTAAGTCTCTTGGCAAAGATTATCAGTGTTGAGAATTAAATGAATTCATACTGGCTTAATTAATATGTGAATCAGCGTGCAAGGACACCGAAGTATAATTTTTAACCCTTTCGAACCCAGAGCGCCGATCTATTTGTTTTACTAGCACAGTGTCTGCCATACAGTGTGCCGCAAGAAGTCTCAGGTGTGCCGCGGAAGAAGAAGCTTAAACAATGTTCATTTTAAATAATGCCTCTTCATTTAAATTTTCTTTGATTTTAAATAAATTCAAGAATTTTTCAAATAAACATTTGTCACGTTCGTACATAGTCGACAACGCAGCACATTTTCCACATTTCCCTTTTGAAGCATTTTTATTTGGTGTGTCGTGGAACAAGTCCCATTTACCAGTGTGCCGAGAAGTTAAAAAGTTTGGCAGACACTGCACTAGCAGAAAAGCCTCATAAAGTCAATCTATCACCACAAACTTTGATAAAATAAAGAACAGTTTTAATATTCACTTTATATATGTTTAACCACCAACTGAACATTTTTTAACCAACCAAAAATAAACACTGAAAAATCACCTACATATATTCTTTCTTTATAACATTCGTATAGTTTTTTTTTCCTATGTTATCACAAATATTTCACTGAATCCGCCAAACCTCGATTAGGTCACCGGCGTCAATATCAAGAGTCTACTTGACGCGTACTAAATCTTTGCATACAAAATACAAATGGAGCTTTGTATTAATATGATTGCCACAATGTCAACCAAGGTCCGAGTGCTTCATATAAGGAGCTAAGCCACCAAGGAAACAATACTTAAACATATCAGTGCTGACATAAATAATTAATGAGAACGAATCCTAATCATTGACGTATCGATTATTCTGTTTCGCCCCATCTTCACTTTGAAGTATTTTGTATCTTCAGTATCATCCTGGGAATCAGATAGTCATGAGGTGTCATTAGTGAATTGTGTGGGAAACAAAAAAATCTGTGGGAAATAAGCTGTCCATTAAGAAGAGGTGTTCATAATTTAACAGTGAGTGCTTGATATATTTTTATTAGTAACATAATCGGCAAAAGGTTTTAAACGACACAATTACTATTATTCAATATCGCCTAAGGCGTCAGTGACAAAAAAATATATAAAGTTATCTCATTCGCCTGATATTTTTTAGGGACTGTACATGTTAGCGTTATCGTTTGTTCCACGTGGACCCTGGTTGAGAAATGCTGATCTAGAGAAGTCAGTATAATATCAGGATATGCATTGACCATATATTACTATTTACTAACCGCATTTAAGTAACATAATTCTTTTATGGAACTTAGTGTGAGAATACTTTAAAAAAAAACCTTCTCTTGTAAAATTTATAAATAGTCGATTTTGACGTCACATTTTTAGATTTTAGTTGTAAATGTGAGAAGTTAGAACTACACTATTATAATAATCAAAATTTTGAAATCATAACATTTCATAATATTCGAGAAACCTTCATTACAGTTTATGGACTTTCACGAGATTTGATTGTATACAGTTCCAGTGAGGCATTTCAGTATGTAAATCAGGTCCTCCACGTTTCAAATCGGTTAACAGATAACATAGTAAATGGTAAAATTGTATAGATATTTGATTCAACTGTCGATATTTCATTTAGCATTATAATATGTCTGTATGTATGTAAGATTTTGTATAAACAAAAAGCATAGAGAATACGGTAACGCAAAAAATACTTTTACTAAAATATGTTCTATCTCTGAAGCTATGATTACTGAATAGACCAGCGGTGGCCACATTCAGCCTACCTCGTATTTTTCTTCTCGCAAACTATAAGCATATTTCTGAAAAATATTCCCTTTTTTTGCTTAAGTTTCCCGGCTGCGTTGTCGACGTCGTTGGCTTCGGTTACTCCGATGACGGTATTCGGTTGCTCATATCGTTGCAAAAAGCAACAAACCTTTTTCGGATTATAAGAAGAATTGAAGGACAAAATATTAAACGAGTAATTACAATCAATATAAGAAACGAGGACATGGGACTTAGGGCTTATCGGTTTTCAAAAATCGGTATTAAAAACCGGTTTTTTGGCTAAATTTGTGACATTCGAAAACCGCTTTTTCAACATCATAACTGGTTCTGCCATATTTTTCATAAACTAGACTATAAACATAAGGACAGAACATTTGGATCTTTTATTTGATGGCTTAAAGACCATACGCCCCACATCATTTCCCAGCGAAAGGGTATTTTCGATATCAGGAAATTTTGTTACAAAACGATCAGTGGACGCTTTGTATTTTCTTAAATCATATATTCTGACGAGTAACACCAAATAATTTCTTGTTGTGCATTATTATGTACATATAACAATAAACAATAAACACCGTAAAAATATTAAACTTTTTCTCGCTATTTTAATTGAATCGTATTGAAACTTCGAAAATCGGATAAAACCGATTTTCGAACAATATTGACATTCGACAATCGGTTTTTTCAAAAGTCGGTTTTTGTATAAACCCTAATGGTATCCGATAGCCTTCGACTAAAGTAACGAAAAAAAAACATTATAGTAATATTATATAATAAAGTTTGAAAAATATTTAAAGTTATTAATTTTAAAACTGGAAATTTACAAGCAATTTTAAGAATTTCTACCACAAAACTAACAATATTGAAAGATCTAAAACAGTTCCATTCGTCTCATTAAATGTTTTTGTTTTCTTTTGTTGATTTTTCTGTGGTAATAGTAAATAGTGTATATGTAAAAATAGTATTTGACCTGCGGCCTGCCATTCGTTTCGGAATTCTAAATGTAGCTCTTTATCTAAATAGTTTGTTTGCCCTCCCTTAAACTAGACTTTGTGTAAATTGTGTAAGATTCAATGAAAAATAACAAAAAGGGATTGAAATTGGATTAAAATGCATTTTTAATTTAAGACATCTTGTCCCAAAAAAATATTTTAGCAGTCTGAGTTAGAAATGACAGAAAAATATATACTATATTAAATCTTGATACAAAAAGAGATTATAGATAATGTACGTCACATATTATTTTTAAATCAAATATTTCTGACGTCATAATCATTATTAAGTGCATTTTTTTATATCAGTAAACTTAATAAACAGATAACGATTGTTTTGAAAGTATTTAAATAGCTTTATGATAATTTATTTTACTTCTTAAATATTCCTATGGACTTTTTTTAATACCAGACACACATGTACTGGTTTATTTTTACGCATATATAATAACATAATGTTAACTAAGTACTGTCGTATAAAAAAAAGTATATTATGTAAATTAATCATCGGGTCATCAATAATTGAGGCGTCTAAAAGCAAAAACCGATTTTTCACTTTACAAAACTAAACGATTTTTTGTTTCTAAAGTGTAAATTAATAAATTTCTCGATAGCTATTTTTTCAGACATATTTTATCTTAAAAAACGAACAATATTAAAATCTTAACTAACCAGTCGGCCACATACTGCAATAAATATAAGTTTAATAAAATTGAACATAATGGTATTTTATTTATTGCGTTCTGCATATGATTTATGGGACATGCAAAAAACATTTTTTTTTCGTTTTCTTTTGACAGGTTTTGTAAGTTGTATATCATGCATTATATATTTCTTAAAACGACTTATAGTATATTCTAAAATAACTTTTATTTATTTTTTACTAAATGTGGATATATCGACTGTTGCTTTTAAGCTCCTCAATTGAGTCGTATTTGGTGATAATAAAACTATTTTTAAATAACTGTGTTTATAAACATACAATTTGGTATATAGTATTATTACCGGAATATTCCGAATTTCAACGTTCTCAAATAGAGAAAAAAATATTTGAATATAAGCGAATCAATAAAAAATACTTTTAGTCAGGTTATATAATATATTTCATAAGTCTAGTCATTTTTTAATCTTATCACAAAAGAGAAAGATTAGCATAATTTTTAGAGAGAAATTAGCATAATATTTATGATTTTTAGATTTTTCAAGTTTTTATTGATTTTAAAACCCAAAAATTACGTACAGGTGTTTTTATAAAAATTAATTGCATTGCTTAGTTGCCTTATTAAATATACATCATGTTTTCCTTGAACTTCAAAGTTAAAACGTATGCAGGTGCTTAAATTTTTACACAAGAAGTGAAAATAATTCTGTTATTTAGACAAAAAACTGTTTTATTTTTACTGTTATAACCTAACGTAAGTCAGGCGTATTGTTGTTGTTTTTTTTTATTAGTGGCTCAAATTTGAATTTTAAATAATACTACTCTAAGTCTGTTGTCACATTTTAAATTTTAGCAAAGAAATTAGTCGTGTACAATTTTTTTTGTCTAAGAATACGTTCGTTTCATATCTATAAACCCTGATCACACTTAAAGTCATTTGAATGAAAATTAATCTTATAGCACTATATACATGATATATTTTTCATAAAATACATGCAATGAATAGTTTTTTCTCCGATTTCTTAATTTTGATCAAATTTTAAAATATAATGCAACGCTACCGAGTCACGAGTTTACCATTGCTTGAATTACATGGTTCATGGAGTTCAGCGATTGCCAAATCAAACAGTTGAACAGGTTAAATTTGAGCATTCAATATTATGTTATTAAAAATATGTACATATGTACATCTAGATCAGTGACACCGTGGTCCGTGAGTTTGTTGCAAGTACAAACATGGGAAAATGGTAAAAGCTAAAAAAAATCGTAATGGTGAAAACGAATCGATGGCACGTGTTGCCTCGGGTCGAATCTACAAAAGCGAACAAACTCAGGTTTCACATTAATTGATTTTCATATCAAATAATCTCCATTTTATTAGTGGTAATTTTAATTCAGTTTTTCAATATATGTGCATATTTTCTTTAATTATTTTTATTGTATAACTGTTCTATAATCTGTTTAATTTGTAATAAAGTTTATGTTCGCATATTTTCCTTCGTTTTCTACCGGTTTGATTTTAGTGCACAGCCATTTTTTTCTTAAGACAAAAAAGTGCACCGTAACGTCGAAAAGGTTAAGAATCACTTATCTAGATATTAGAACATAGGTTCTCAATTTTTTTCGGGTGGCGATCCCTTTTTATAAAAGTCATGTGAATAGGGAACCCCCGAGGAATTTGAAATCCTCGATTTGCTATACTTTTTCCCCAGATTGTTTCCAAAACTCTTTTTTTTGTTCAAATCAAAAATCGATAAAAGTTGGCGACCCCCCAGAAAACCCTTCGCAACCCCCAGGTTGGGAAACCGTTGTTAGAACAAGGGTGACAAACCTTTTAATGATGAAGTGTCACATCTGTTTAGCTTTTCTATAATAGAGTCGTGCTTAAAATAGTCAATAATATATATAAACATCTGCACATAAATTAATAAAAACATTTGTTTTCAGTTACAGATCTTCAAAAAATAGCAAAATTATTTTTTACATTTCATAAGCTATATTTATAAAATCATATATTCAATATTTGACTTGCTTACTCAGTAACACTAAGACATTTTTTTTCATTATTGGCTTAACTTTCGGTACCTCTTGCTTAAAGAGAATTAGACATCATCAAAAATAACTAAAGTTATAATTTCATGGTGAGATAAATATAAAATTTATTATATAATAATTCACAAATATTTTGCATAAACTTTTACGAAAGACCATAATTTTTAGGCTAATATAACCCATCATGAAAGAACAAGAATAATGGCCATCGAGGGATAAGGCAATATTCATTTTCCACGAGTAATGGGTTTCCCTTCTTATTCTGAATTAAAATACCTTCAATATAAGTTCGTTCGGCCATACTAAATCCTTCAGGTATTATTACCTTTAAATTTTACTAGGTACATTATTCTACTTGGTGAAATGGAAATGTTTGGAGAAAAGTTTTGTTTCAATTATTAAATAGAAGCCAAATTCAACCACCCAAATGATTTTTCATTTCATTCAACTGATAGTAATATAACTGAGTCAGGAATGAAATTTTTAATTGTTTACTATTAATACTTGTGTTAAAAATGTTTTTATATAATATTATAATGTTATATTATATATTTAAAAGAATAGCAATTAAATATAATAATATGTCAATTAAGGTTATATAATTAAAATTGTTTTCCTTCCCGCATTGAAGAATTAGTTATAAATGAAAAGTTTACGTGTATTTTATAATACTTTAATTAGATCTGAGTTGCCTGCTTGTCCGTCTGCAACAAAGAGAATTAACTTACGCTTGCGCACAATGCGCAGAAATGAAAATAAATAAGAGTGTGATGTTAAGCGAATACGTTAGGTAATTCTATTATCTAACGTATTACGTACGTAACATAACATATTACGTACATAACGTGTAATATTAGTACATAATTTTAAATAGCGTCGCAAATTTGGGCAATGGCTTGTACTAAAACCAAAAATAGTTATCAGAAATATGAACCCGACGACAAATCGAAATCTTGAACCCGTTTTTGTTTATTTTAACGATCGATATGCTCAGAGCAGTGAATTAAATTTATAATTTATTTTTTTTATTACCAAACAATTTAAGTTGGTATTGTTATTTTATTTTCTTATAATACATATATATTTTCCATTAGTATAGTACAGGCTTAGTCAAACTGCAGCCTGCAGGCCGTATGCGACCCCTTAATATCATTTAATTGCCGGTTATTATAATATGCCTTATTTTAGTTATTGTTTCCATATCTTTTTCCTAATAATAAATCGTACACCTATATCTAAAAATGGTATTTAACTTAGTAGGTTAATAGGTTAGCTATTTTTTAAAAAATTCTCAATATGGCCCCTCAGTCAAAGGTCTGTTCTTGTTAATACCATGGTAACACTAGAATAACATGTTAACATTTTAACAGTACCACACAACATAGTAAGTCTGAAGTAGTATAAAATTGATTGAATTTTCAATATGTAATACATGACACAGACTGTAAACCGCTATGGCAATTTATTTTAAATTCAATATTTAATATTACAGAAAATGTCCTCGTTAAGATTTTTTCTTAAATATTATCATTTTCCATAAAAAAGTTTTTTTGAACAAAATATAATAGTTCTATTGCATAAACTTCTTTTTCATCTTGAATGCATTTTAGATTTCCATAAAAAAATATAATTTTAAACTATCATCGAATTAAGATTCCACTTACAATTATTATTTTATTATTTAATTAAAAGTTTTAATTTTTTTTTTAAATTGAGATAATGCAAAAATTATATTTTATAATATGTTTCCTTGACTGAGAGACATTATTAAAAATAATTGATGGCATAAATATTTAACAATATTTAAATTAAAAAAACATGACCGATTTGGTTTAAAGATTTCTATTAACTACAAATATTGTATTCTTAGTTTAGTTAAATGTAAAAATTAAAAATTAATCATTATATTTCATAATATCAAAGTAATGTTTATTTTTTCATTTTTTTTAAAACTAAAATTTAAGATGTAAACGTACATGATTATTTTTTTTGTTAAAAGATCATTAGACAGAAACTCGATGAGATGTGTTTGTAAGTCACTCGAGATTAACACGAGGAGAATTGACATCACAAACACCCAGGTCTCAAATTTAAATTTGACCTTAACGGGAATCAAACCCAGACCAGCCTAATCGATAGAGCAAGCTCTAACCACACAGACCACAGCGGGTGGTGGTGTAATTTCTGTTTGATTTGATTTCGAGTGACTTATAACATTTTATAATATGATTTTCCAATTTCAAAATATTTCTCATATTGTCTGAAAGTATTTTGGATCATAAAAAAGAATACATTTGAATGTTAGTCTACGTTTTGTTTGCATATCATGTAGTTTTAATAATCACTTTCGTTGTTTTTAAATACATTTTCATTCAGTTAAACTTATGAATGAATAAAGGTCATAAGCAATAATGTATTTTTATCATGTACTCATCGTTCACGTCCACCTATCATGAGCGTAGATAACAAATGTTTGATAATAAAACAATATAAAATAATGATTTTTGTCTAGAAGTAATTCTTTTTGTACGAATGTAGGATGACATAATGGAATGCGATGTAAATGTACTTGAATCCCCATCGGAGATGTGATAAATCGATTGTTCAATTAATTTAGAGATTTGAGCACTCCCTTTCACCTTTTACTATTCCGATTCGTAAAACGAGACTTACAAAGAGCGATTAGTTCTGTATTTATATATAAATAATAAAAAAAAAATTCAGCAATTCCACAATTCGATGTGATGTTTTTAATCAGGTCCGGTTTTACTCAAATTTATCGTATCTTTAAAAAAGTGGGTTGAGTGACTGTATAACAACCAATTCTCGTAAAATAACATATACTATTTTTTTCAATAATTCTTCAATTTGATGTGATGATCAGGTCCGGTTGTACTCAAATGTATCATATCTTTAAAAAAGTGTGTTGAGCGACTTTATAACAATCAGTTCTCGTAAAATAACATATGTAAAAAGCTTCATTAAGAGTCAATGTGATATACATTTGAATCCTTCTAAGTAGACAAAAGAAGATCTACCAATTAAAAGAAAATATTCAATCAACTTTTTATAGTTTATTTTCATAATTGTATTCTTAAGCATTGAGAAGCCACTGGAAAGTAAATCTATATATATAAAACAAAGTGGGGTTAGTTACACCACGTATATCTCGAGAATTACTGCAAGGATTTCAATGATATTTGATTTATAAATTTCGTATTTACCTAGAATAGCAGAATAAGCATTAAAACATCGGAAAAATATCACGGAAAATAAATTATGAAGAAAATTAATATCGTCATACAATTCGTATTTTTGAAATTTCCAAATCGAACTCGGAACATGACGTTGTATGCTGTTTAATACACTAGGTGGCGTTGATTGTAAAATTAATATTTTCATACAGTTTTCAAATGAGGAATAGCTTGAAATTATGAAAATGTAGTTGTATACTGATTTCATACACTAGATGGCGATGTTTCCAAAATTCATTTGTTTCATATTTTGAATTAGAGATGTACCGACAAACTTGACTGTGTCAGAATTTCGAAACTAAATCTTCAATATCTTTAAAAAAACTTTTAGGAATTTATGTCTCATGTTCATCACCGTCGCTAAAATATATACTGAAATGTGAAATGTGAAAAGACGAATGAAATTACATAAAATCAGAAGGTATGTAAAAAAAAATCAGTATAGTTTTCATGTACAATATTATATTGTTATAGAATACTATCACATCATGATTTTATTTTTGATCCCCATCCTGTTTTTATGCGGTTTTTATGCGATTTCGAAGTAATGCGGTTTTTTAGAAGTGCATTTTTTTCAATGTACCATATTTTACGATATATAAAAATGTTAAATATTACATCGAGAGCATATATCGTTGTATTTTGGATAGAATATAGAGAATCATAAACACAACCGACATTTGAAAAAAAAATACGATTTCGGACTGCTTAAATCATGTTGTATCTGCCATCGCTGAATTAAGTCCACCTACTTAGGTGTGTTACAGTCGATGAAACCATTGAAACATCGGTAATATCAGCTGAAATGATTACTTTAGCACATGAACTTGGCGAAGAAAGGTTTGATATCTTTAGCGAAAATTATGTCGACGAATTACTTACAGATAAAGCTATAAGTGACGAAGATGTCAATAATTTAAATTTAATTATTGACAAAAAACCAGAAAACAATGACGAACTGAAAGAAATTCCAGTTCCTTCACTGCGAAAATAATTGAAGAAGGTATCCAAATTTTCAGTAAATTTGAATCATTTAGAAAGAAATGATCTTCTAGAACATTTCTTTCTAAATGATTCAAATTCTGATCGCGCATTCAAAAGAAAATCTGAACAAACTCAAATCACTAATTTCATTGTTAGAAAACAACCATAGTTTTATGAAATTGATTCGCATACTATTTCTTCCGAAAAAGAGTGATTTAGAACCACATGCTTTAAAAAAACACACATAGAATTGTCATACAGTGACTATTTTTTAATATTTTTACGCCGTGGTTTTCCCCTAATTTTCATATACTTTGCGATTTAGTGTATATTTTAACTCGCTGTTTCAAAGTTATGCGGATTTTAAAATTTAAGTAACGCACCCCACTTTTTCTATGGAAGTCTATTTTTTTTCATGCGATATTTTGTGGAACGCATCTACCGCATAAAAACAGGATTGACTGTATAACTGTTTGTATGTGTGGAACATTAAACAAAATTTATTTATTTTTTCTAATGAAAGATAATCTCATAAATATAATATTGAAGATTTGGAAAATGTTGCGTTCTTTGTTATAAAGAGAATTTATATCATTTCGTAATATAAAAAATATGAAAATTTAGAATGAACTTTCGTAAAATTATAAAAAAGTATTATTTGAATAATTTTGAAAAGATCCCTGTCATTATGTTGGTTACATGTATTGAGAACAAATTTAACCTAGACCAACACATTCCTTAGCATCAGTCTTTGTTTGACAGTTACTGTCAAACAAAAGTAGTCGTTTGTCTACATTGTGAAGATGTAATTTTATTATTTAAAATACAGTGAAATAAAGAGGCATTAGCTATGCCAAGTATAGAAGTACTTGGCAATCCGTAAGAGTGCTCGAAATGGTTTTCTAAGAGTCTTTCAGTTCTGTGAACATGAAAATTTTTAAAAACAACCAATCATTCCTTACGGGTCGACATCATTGAATCACTTCGAACTGTCAATGGCGTAGTATGCCCAACATTTCGTGCCGCATGTCAATAGCTCAATTTGCTTGAAAACCATACTCATTGGGACATGACAATCGCTGAAGCTGATTGTTTCTGCATCTCCAAGTCAGATACGCACATTATTTGCTATCATTATTTTTACATGCTTCTCATCGAATCCACGTGAACTGTGGAACAAGTAGAAGGATGACATGTCCGAAGACACTTTACGCCGAATTTGCGTCAGTTCAAGGAATCCCGATCTCGAGGTTAATGAGGAGATACATAACCAGGCGTTGCTTTTGATCGAATATATGTGTTACCTCATGCGCTGCATGATGCGTCGCCAGATCGAGGAATGAACGACGCTTTCAATCGAGAATCGGAACGTAAACGTGAATATGATCGAGATGCATTGAACCAATCACTTCGAACGAATGTACCACTGTTGAACCCCCAACAGAAAGTGTACGATACTTTAATGAAGGCAATCGATGAGGGAAATGGTGGCTTATTTTTCCTCCGCATTGGAAGCACTCAACCGAACTATGAAAGATCAGCGCAATGACTCAAAATGTTTTGGAGGCGCAATGATTCTACTATCTGGCGATTTTCGCCAAACACTACCAGTCATTCCAAGATCGACCGCTGCCGATGAAATAAACGCTTTCCTTAAACCATCGACTCTGTGGCGCTATGTGAAAAAACTTCAGCTAACGACGAACATGTGAGTTGCATTTCTAAACGACCATCTGCCGCAGATTTCTCCAAGCATTTGCTAACTATCTGTAACGGCCATGTTCCTGTCGACGAATCGAATGGATTGATTTCGTTTCTGCCGAATTTTTGCAATTTTGTCTCATCGAACGACAATCAACAAAGTGTTCCTGAATATCATTGCTAATCACAAACATCATAATTGGTTGAGTGAACGAGCAATTCTTGCAGCGAAGAACAAAGATGTGGACCATTTCAACTTCAAAATTCAAAATGAAAAATCGTTGGTCCAATGCATTTTTTAAAATCTATCGTCTGTGTCACGTAAATAAAAATAATTTCAATGTAATTAAAATACTTTACAT